>JAQFVV010000062.1:1989817-2261895 GCA_028023455.1 Epiperipatus broadwayi
GCTAAATGAATTTATAAAGCTGAGGAATTGCTCTCCCTTTCTAAACTCAAGATAATCTTTAAAAAAATAAGAATAAATCCATCTTAACTTTTTTATTTAAATTTATATATATATAGGCCAATCATTTAGAAATAAGTGTATGAAGATCTCAATCAGTTGCTTTTAATTTCATTCATTAACACAAGCAAAACTCTCCATACAGTAGTGCCACTCAGTGCCAACCAGAGTAATCAATAGATGCCAGAAACTAGTCTGGGGATATTGGATGAGTAGGCACTAGATAGGGATTTTATGCACAAGTCTTCTGGCATCCATTGATTACTCTGGTTGACACTGAGTGGCATTACTGTATGGAGTGTTTTGCCTGTGTTAATAACAGTTATGTGCTAGCATAAGAAATGGTGATCAAGTGACCTTATATATTAATAAATAACATTTGAGAAACTTTTATAATTTACTGCACATCAGTATTTGATGTAATATTAATTAATAATTAATTATATATATTTAATTATACATATAATACTGATGTGCAGTAAATTATAAAAATTGCATAAACATCATTTATAGCATGATCGATTTGTTTAAAATTGAAGTGGCTTGATGCCACTCTAAATCGGTCACTTTTCATACTACAATTATGATTTTGTGCTCGTTTAAAAGATAAAAAAAAGTTCTGTAAGATGCTGCCCTCTCTTGAATTATTTTATAAGTAAAAGATCAATAAATATGACTATATATGTCAAACAAAAGAAGAGCACTGCCTTTTCTTGAATCTTATTAGCTCTTTAAATTTTGACAACAAAGAAAATGGTTGCCAAAAAGTAAAGAGTCACGATCAGTTTTTGTTTTATTTCAAAAATGATAAATGAATGTTTTAGACCATTTTAACCATATTTTTTGACAAATTATTTTGATAAAATATGCTAAAAATAAAATTATTTTGGAAAAATAGTTAAGACTTTTAACAAAAATTGTTTTTTTTTTCTGCAACTAAAATAGGCAAAGAAAATCATGTCATAAGCAAAACGTTTTGATTGGTGAGTAAGATTTTCTTTTACATTTTCCGCTAGTGAAAATTTATAAAATTATATAATAATTTATTTTTGAAAAAAACTTTCGTTCACTTTCATAATCTGACAAATTATTAATATACTTTTTACAAACGAATCTAAAGTGAATATAATATTAAAAAGATGAATATATTTTGACAATTGACTTTGTTAATTGAAACTTCAGTTTGTGAATTGGCCAATTAAAAGTTTTGACTTTTACCTCACTCGGCCAATAATATAATTAGCAGTTTAAAGGTTAATATATAGTGAGTGGAATTAAAAGTGATTGATTAAGATCTTCACACTCCCATTTCTAAATGCTTTATTTAAATAATTTTTGAAGAACTAAGCAAATTTTTTTATAATTCCACAATTTTCTAAACTGTTAATCAAATGTTTATGCTCAGTAATGTCAAAAGCTTTATAAAAATCTAAAAAACTTGCAGTTACATATTTATTATTAATTAATGCGCTATTAATTTTATCTGTAAAGTTCTCCATTAACATAATTAAGTCTCTTCCTTCTATGAATTTATATTTTTTTATTAAAAAAATTATTTTTATTTATGATTTTTTAAATTATTTTATAAAATGTAATTTTTTTATTATTTTAGTAAAATATAGCTCTATAGTTATCAAAATTATTTTTCACTTCAGATTTATAATCTAGTCTTATTCTATAGATGTTTTTAATAATGCCAGAAATCCACTATTTTCTATTATTTTATTAATCATATAAATTATACTATTTTTTTATGTTTGTCATTCTGATTTTATATATACATAGCCTTAATAATGATCCCAACACAACTGAAATACAACAACTATATAAAAATAAATATTTTATTATAATAAAGAAAATATTTATATTTATATAATTATTTTATTTTAATTGTATTGGGATCATTATTAATTATTTTAAAACAACATTATGGGTAAATTTATGTTTGACCATTGTTAAGGATTATACTAGGCTTATATTAATTCAACATTCTTTTATTATTTCATATAAATCTTCTTCATTTAAATTTAGCATAAATATTGAATGAGGTTGACTATTATAATTTTTTTAAAATATTAATATCATGATTTATTTTTTTATTTTTTAATTCTTTTTACAAATAAGATATTAAAAGTATATGCTAGAAGAAAACTGTCATTTAAATCTATTTCATATAAACTACTATTACAAATAAAAAATGATGCTAAATAAATAAATAATTAATTATATATATATTAAATAATAATAAAAAAAGTCAAATCATAAAAAAAAAATGGTGTAGTTCAAGTATGCATAACCTTCATCATTCTCTCACAAGTTTGAAATGAACACAATAACTTTAAAAAAAAAATAGTGTTTCAGTTGTGGTTAACCCATAAGGTGTTAAATAAGCAACCTTTGAGAGAGTCCATCATTGTTTTTCTCAATACCAAGAACTGTATATTTTACATATTTATACTTGAAAACAAAAAAAAATATTAATGTCAGAATTACTGAACATGGAAATCAAACACGTAATCCCATACTTACAATTAATGCAGAGAAACAAATGTCAGATGATATGAAAAGCTTATAGTGATTGGATTTCATTTCAAATTGATTGAGAACTGAAAGATAAAAAAAAAATTAAGAAAAAAATGGGTGGAAAAGATAGGGAGAAAAGATAAAAATGTTTGAAAATTTATTCTTACATAAATAAAGATAATTGGAGAAACTTTTACTTAAACATTGTTTATTGATTATTTGCAGTTGACCAGTATCTTTCACTATTTTGCTAAGTGTGTATCACATCAGTAACTTGAATTCAGAGAATCGAATATAGTAGATAAATAAATGGATAGGTAGATAAGCAAGTAGACAGACAGATAGATAGACAGACAGACAGATAGAAGGATTAGAAGTGAAAATAACCAATTCACACACACAAAAAAAAATCGTATTTTTAGTTATTACTACATAGCTTGCATTAAAGAAAAAAAAGTAAATTTTCAAAATAAAAATGAAATGTGACGCTTATAAAAAACAAAACGGAAAAAATTATAACATCAATTCACTATTACTTTATGAAATCTTTGCGAAAATAAGAGCTGTTATAGTTTTTAAATACTTTCTTTAATTAAGCTTCATTTAAAATTCTGTATAAATGTATCTGCTCCACTTCCCCAAAAAACAACAATGTACTTATTTATATAAATATTAGCCTAATAACGACTCCACTTAAAAACAGCATTAACCATAAACAAAGCTGTCCGAATTTAATATTTTACTTTGCAATCTCTGTATAAGTGTTTCTTTTGCTACATAACGGCATCTAATCGAATAAAATGATTCTCCAAAATTTGAATATAATGCTGTCGATATAAAATTATTTTTATAATTTAAAAAATGTAAATGTTTCATTGGATTTTTATAAATACAAACATATTCTTTGCACATTTATTCTCCCAATAAAAACTTTTTACTACTAATAACGATTATTTCCGGCACTGTTAATTTTCTGTAGTGGATCGTCAGTTGAGACAATTCCCTGTTTGAACTTGGTAGGAAGGCAAGTATTATTTACAAAAACGAATTCTTGGAGAATTTTTTATATTTATAAAAGACTACGAATGTCATAGCGGGATTGACTCTCAATAAAGAGAATTTTAAAAATTCAATTATGTTAAGTTGATGTTAAATTTTGCTTTAAAAAAGTGTGTGCGCGTATTTGTAAATAGACCTGATTGTGGATGTACATTAAATTCTCTGCCAGCAATCAAGCAAATTTACTAAACATAACGCTTGAACTTCCTAGTTGTTTGCCATTGCTTACCCATTATTTTAGCTCAATTTATTCTAATATTACAATTTTAGAACTATATTATAAACACTATTAATATATCAAGATACACCCACTATTGCGAAATAACTTTTCCAAATAATATTAATAATAATAATAATGATTAATGTTTAATAATAATAATAAAAAAGCCATACAGCAAAAAAAAAAGGGTAAAAATAACATAATTTTAGTTTCTATTTATTTGTATTATAATCTCATTAAATTTAAAAAAGGAAATACACATATAAACAGTCTACAGAATAGGAAGTGAAAAGAATAATATGAATGAAATAATATGAATATATTTTTTATGATTTCGATTTTTTTTTGGGGGGGGGGGTAATCACTCTTTTTCTCATGTCAACTCCATCATATCGCAACTGCTTACCAGGCAGGCTTTTCACAAACAATTTTTGTTTTTTAAGTAAGTTAGAAGTATCAGACACCTAAATCTTTGTGCCAATGTTGATAACTTGATACCCTTTATTACACCGCTCTCACATAAGATAGGGACTAGTGTCTATCTACTTCAAATTTTTAAAACATGCATTATTTTATGTATGGACCATAGTGTTCTATTTTTATATCTTAAGACAAATTAAGTAATTAGATAAAAAATATTACAAATACTTGATCATCATCAATAATAGTTTTCATTGATTGCCACTCTCAATTTATTTTATCATAAAGATATATTAAACAACCTCCATACATCCATATTCTTTTTAAATTCATATAAATAAAGATACAATAAAAGACAAATGATCCCCAAGATGCATTTTTATTTGTATGAATTTAAAAAGAATGTGGAAGTATGGAGGCTGTTTAATATATCTAGAAAGATATTTAACATGGGAAAGAGAAAGGTGAATAACTCCATGTGTTTGTATGTTTAAAAAAAAATTAAAAAATCAGATATATTAATCTTTAAGTGAGGTTTAAAGTTTATATCTGTGCTAGAGGTAATCTCTAGTTTGGTAAATGATTAGTAACAATCATTATCGTATTTATCTGAGATGGATGGTGTCAAAGTTGTGAGCGAAGAGAGTTTGACATTTGTAAAAAAAATGTAACAAATTTACCATAAAGCTATATCAGAATCTTAAATAATTTAGTTACCCAATTAAAATGCGTTGTAACTTATTCTGTTGCGATATTGCAATTTTAATCTTTTACGAAATGAAAAAACACTTTTAAATGTGTAACTGAACACAAACCAAAACATTTTTTATATTTTTAAATAATAAAAACTATACTATTCTTTAAGAAGAACGTCTAGAATATTATATGCAGCATAAGCACACCCACATACTCTGACTGGCCTACTTTTTTATAATTAAATCAGACATTGGTATTTAAACAGGAAATAAATCAGGATAGAAAAGATTCTTCAAATTAACATACTTTAAGTAGACCATTTTTAATTTATGTTTTTTTCTTCTATTTAATAAAAAAAATATATTGCCGTAATTTAAAACAAATTCCTAGAAAGCTTTGCAAATTCTGATAATAATAACAAATCATTTAAAGAAACCTGTTTATATATATATAAGTTTATTAACCGCATGTAGAATCAGTTTCTCTGCTTCTAACAATTATTGCAATTGTCTGAGATCTTAAATTAATAAAGTTTGATTAAAAGCAGCAATAATTTTACTATACTGTGGCTTAATAATAGGGTAGTTTATAATTTATACTGTTTTCTAGTTATTGATTAATTTATCTTCTAATGATATTTCCCAATGTCTGAATCAGGTAAATTATTCGGGTAAAAGAGATTAATATTGACTTCCATTGTTACTTCATTAATAAAAAGAATAAAAATAATTATAGCAAATGTATTCATTTTAGTATTAGTTTAGTGCTTGCTATTTTTTTTCTTTTACAACTTTGAGTTTTATTAGCTTTGGGCATACAATAAAATTCAGAGACTCTAAATTGTAAATGTATACATAGACCACAAGTTTTACATTGATATCTTTGGTATAAATTTTTTTATTTTAACAAGTTGGTGCCTCTTATGAAATGGGAATTGCCTATAAAAACTACAATCATGGATAGATAAGATTCTTTTCAAAAGTAGAACCCCTTATTTATTTCAGTAAAGAAACTCACAATTTAATGGTTAACACTTATGACTGCATACTTGTAGCTTGGTGTTTAATATTTTTGGAAAGTTTTCTTGTCACAAATAGGTTTAAATTATTATTTTTTCAGATAGTTAACCATAACAATTAGCCATTTAGTATTGGTCAGTAAATGAATATTTAATTATTATTAGTTAAAAGATAAAGAGCTCTAGTAAAATAAAACTAATAATATTAAGTGATTTTTATTTTTCATGAGGAAATATTATATTATATGGATTCAGTCTATAGTTTATTTTTATCTTCTATACTTCCTGCAAAGATTTAATTAGAACTGGCATTCTGTAATAATATTTTATAATGCTAACATTCTTTGTGTTTAGAAAAATATAAATTATTTCAGACTAACTGTTCAAAAAAGTATTTTTTTCTAAATATTTTTATCACAAATTTATTTTAGAAAATTTCAGGAATTGGAAAAAATAATATGAGCACCAATAATCCCTTATTAATATGGTCCACATTCATCATTTTCATTGAAAATTGCTAATGAAATGAAATTATATATTTTAAATATATGTAAATATTGTCATATCCCAGTATATTAAAAAACATCCAAGATTTTTGAGAGATGCTAATATATGATATTTTCAAGAATAGCCCATTGATCATCAAAAAATATTTAAATTATAAGTTTTGGAAAATCATTAAAAAGTGTATTATTATTTTTATTATCATCAAACTTATTTGAGTATTTGGTTATATGAATTGCTTGAAAAGTTGAGAAATGCAAATTAATATGAAAAGGTATAAGAAAACATTTTTATTTATTTAATAGTACTAAATTAACAGAAAGGACTATCGCATCCCTCTATCAAAAAAATGGAATATATAATTTGTATAGTGAGACAAATTTACATATTTCCCTATCACTTTATATTCAGATTCTCAACCACAAAGTTTTACTCTGCACTATGATTTTGGCAAGAAGTTGACCTAGCGTTATTAAATAAAAAAAAAAATTGTCTTATACCTTTTCATATTAACTTGTATTTCTCAAGTTTTCAAGTATTATATAACTATATCAAAAAATCTTAAAAGTTTGATAGTTATATGAACTGGTGAATTTTCATCTACAAAGATGGAAGTTCTGTTAGTTATAAAATAAATATATAATTTGATTTGTAATTGTGATTACATTTGCATCACTATAATAACTAATATTCATGTTTTTATATTTTTTATAAAGGGGGTGGGGATAAATTGTGTTGTAAGAATAAAATATTGGAGTATAATGTGTGTATATCTGATACTTGAATTTTAATTGAAATACTATTTTTTTAAACAGTAATTTATATAAGTATAAAAGCAATAATTTTTAAAAATTTTATTTATTAGTAACAAAGATCAAATAAAGTATATTTTCCCAATGTTAAGTAAGCTTTATCCCTGGAAATTATAGCTATGGGATAATTGCCTTTTAAAAGTAATTCTGCTTGAAAAATTATTTAACTCTAGTTTTATATTTAAATGTGGATTTGTACTATAAGAATGCTTCTAAATTCAGAAGTTCAAATTCATGGTTCAAATTAAAAAGCATATTTATTTTTAAGATTCAAACTATAATTTATCCATGTCATTAGCTTATATTTCTTACTAATTATTGAATAAAGATTAATTCATTAACTGGGGAAGATTTGGGATCATCATAATTTATATCATTCTAATTGTTGGCACCAGATCAAATTATATAATGATTATTATTTTTCTGTAATAATATTAAATATTTTGCAAATGGAAGACTAAGAAATATGTTTAAACACTCATAACACCAAAAGTATTTGGTTTTATTTATTACATTACAAAAAGATGTGATTAATAACTGACAATTAAATTTAGAGGATCTTAAATTTCATTTTAAAAAGATATGAGAGATTTAATATCAGACAAATCTGCATTATATTCTCATATTCAACCATCTGAAGACAGAAATCTTTCTTTCTCTGTTTCATTTATTGAATTTTTACAATCACTTTTATTATTATTATTATTATTATTATTATTATTATTATTATTATTATTATTATTATTATTATTATTATTATTATTATTATTATTATTATTATTATTATTATTATTATTATTATTATTATTATTATTATTATTATTATTATTATTATTATTATTATTATTATTATTATTATTATTATTATTATTATTATTATTATTATTATTATTATTATTATTATTATTATTATTATTATTATTATTATTAATATTGTTGTTGTTGTTGTTGTAAAAAAAATATAAAAATTCATCACATAACACTGGTAATAAGAAGTTAATTAATAAAAATTAACATTTTCTGTTGTTATATGCAAAATGTTAGAGGGTTAATAGTTATTGAAACATGCTGTTCTTGCAGAAGAATATGATCTAATAGCCTTGACAGAAACATGGTTGAATGATCAATTTGTTACTGATCAGATTGTGGATCATAGATATTTACTATATAGACACGATCGTGTAAACTCTAAGCTTTCAAGAGGTGGAGGTGTTTTATTGGCAGTTAAAAACAACATTGTAACAAAGCAAATAAATATAGAACTGAATTTTGTTGATTCTATTTGGATTGAAATGATATTAGGATCTCAACTGTTTTTGGTTGGGAATATATATATTCCTTCTTATATTAATATAATTGAAATAAATAATGATTTGGAGAAATTGGAAAAATATTTACTTAATTATAAGCACAATATTTTGATCTGTGGTGACTTTAACGCACACTATGTAATGACAGCAGATGAAATAACTGGATTATGCAGTAATGAAATAAATAAAGGACAAAGAATTAAAGAATTTATGAATATAACTGATGTAGTACAAAGAAATCAGTTAAAAAATAATAATGGATGCATTCTAGATTTTATATTAATTAACTTTAGTGATGTAGATATGAGGCATAGTGTACAGCCAATTATTGAAGAAAGACTCTCATCATCCAGCAATTGAGTTTTTTGTTTATGTCAAACATATATCATTAAATAAGGGTATGATAACTTCAAATAGAAATTATAAACTTGGTGATTATTATAATTTATATTGTGACATCAAGTATGCTGATTGGGACCAAATATATTGTTCCCCAAATGTAAATGAGGCAGTACATCTGTTTCAAAAAATTATGCAAAACATTTTAAATAATAGAATACCATTATGCTATGAATCATCTAAAAAATATCCTCCTTGGTTCTCTAAGAAATTGATTTGTATTTACAAAAGAAAACATAAGCATCATAAGTTGTTTAAGAAATCAGGATCAATAATATGTTATAATAACTTTATAAATTTTAGAAGATTGTTTAAAATCATAAAAAAATTGATTTCAAAAGATATATTGAGAAACTAGAGGACAACATAAATTGCAATTCAAATTACTTTTGGTCATTTATTAAAAAGCATTCTGGTGTAAAAAATAAAATGTCAATTGACAATGGGAGTCTTACAGCTGATGATTTTGCCAACTACTTCTCATCATGTACAGAGAAAAATGTGCCATCTAAATCATATATAGTTAAATCTGCTTTTAAAAGTAATGATTTGATAGTTATTGACTCATTAAATTATAATGACATTTTATTAGCAATAAAACAGCTTAAAAATAAAAAAAGTTTTGGATATGATATGTTATCTGTTTTTATTTATAAAGGATGTGCTGAACTGCTAGCTCCAGTGCTTTGTTATATTTTTAATATCTCTTTACAGCAAGGTATTTTTCCTGATTCATGAAAAGTTGCAAAAGTTATACCAATACCAAAAGTCAAATCAAATGATGTTGGTAATTATAGACCTATTTCATTTTTATGTATAGCTTGAAAAATCTTTGAAAAATGTGTGTATAATAAAATAATAGATAAAGTATGTAAATCTTTACCTAAAACACACTTGGTTTTATCCCAGGTAGATCTGTTGAGACTAATTTGATACATATTCAAGATGCTATTGCAAATGCAATTGATAACAAATTACAGCTAGATGTGATTTATTTTGATTTAAGCAAAGCATTTGACCGAGTAGATCACTCTAGATTGATTAGTAAGTTGCACACGATTGGTTTTAGTTGTGAACTTTTGCAGTGGTTTGTATCTTTTGTCTCAAATAGACCTAATTTTGTATCTTTTGGGTCTGCAAAATCATACACATATTTTAGTAATGCTGGAGTGCCTCAAGGAAGTATACTTGGACCATTGCTTTTTCCAGTTTATTCTTTGGATATAGAGCAGTGTGTAAGTGGTTCTGACATTCTCTGCTTTGCAGATGATATTAAACTGTATAAAACTATTAAGAATTTTGATGATCAGAAGATTTTGCAGTCTGTTATCAAAAGATTTTAGGATTGGTGTGTAAGAAACTATATGGAAATTAACATTGAAAAATGTTGTGTCATATCGTTTTCTAAAAAATCATCTACAAGTCTGTTTAATTATACACTAAACTCAAAAAGTATTTCAAGAAAAGAAGATCATAAAGATTTAGGTATTATTTTTAATAATAATGGAACATTTAATAATAATATTCAAAATATTATTACAAAAAGTTATAAAATAATGGGTTTAATTCTCAGAAACTGTAAAATGTTTAAGAGAAATACATGTGTGTATTTGTTTCATACATTGGTCTTACCTATTTTAAATTATGGATCTTTGATCTGGAACTCATGTAAATTAAGTAATAGATTAGCACTGGAAAAGGTTTATAAAATTTTTTTAAGATACATTAAATCAGAAATAATATGTAATGACAATGCACTCTACAAAAGACGAATCTATACTGATATGAAGTATTTAAAAAAAATTACATCAGGTATAATAGATGTGAGAAGTTGCCAAACAACATTATCATTTAAGGTGAAGATAAAGGATACGAGATCAAAAAATTTGTATAATATTCCAAAATTTAAAAGTGAAACATTAAAAAATTCAGCATTAGTAAGATTACCTAGATTGTACAATAAATACTTTAATGCTGTTAATATATTTGAAACAGATGATAAAACATTTAGGACTACTGTGCAAAAAACTCTGCAAATGCTTTATGAACTAGATTAGCTGTGCATTTTTGTTTGGATGTAAAATCTGTTAAATGTACTAAATTAAATTAAATTATTATTATTATCATCATCATCATCATCATTATTATTATTATTATTATTATTATTATTATTATTATTATTATTATTATTATTATTATTATTATTATTATTATTATTTAGTCCTAAGGAATTTATAAATTTAGTTTACTATCATAACTTGGTTATTTATTTGATTATTAGTTTAGATTTATCTCATGGACAGGGTCAGCTGTTGTAGTCTCTCTACTAAGTGTGGTTAATTAAAATGCTTTCTAGACTAACGTCATACTAGTGGTATACAGATAAATATGTCAGCCATATGCATAGATGTGTCTTTTTAAAGACTATGCCATGATGTTTAGACAATAGTAAGTAATAGAGATCATTTCATTTGCATTGAAAATGATATATAATCCATTTTTCATTAAATATAACATAAAAGAAGTTTTAATTCTTTTTATATGGAGTAAATATACTATAAATCAATGCATATGTTATATTAAAAAAATTGCATGCAAAATTAACTGAGATAAAAAAAAATAATAGAAAGATAGAAAATGATTACAAATTAAATAATACATAAACTTTGGTTGTTGTGTGTGTTTCAGGATTCTAGATAACACATAAAACAAGTAAAAATTTAAAAATCTCAAATCTGTAATATATGGTTTGAAGTAGTGAATAAAAACTGAAATATAATATTTTAAAAATATATAATAATTCTAACACAGACATCATGTGACTTTCATAGCATACATTTAATCTTTGTCGAATAGAAAGAAGAGATAGAAATATATTAGAAACAGGAATTGACTCTATTATTAATTTAATAGAAAATTAAATAAATGGTTTAAATGGAGAGTTTTAATAGTAACAGTAGTCAAACTATGTTTTAGTTTATTGTATCAGTATTATTAGTGAATGAATAAATTATCAAACCATTATATATTTATACTATTCTATGTACAACTGCAGAGTCCCATGATGCAATGCAGCATTAGATTTGCCATGACTGTGATCTGGATTTAAATTTGGGCAAAATAATTTTAAAAAGTTTTTTATTAAGTTTATGATTTTTATCCCATAGATAACACCCCATATTTTTATTTTAAGTTAAATATAAAAACCCATTTTGTGGTTGAAGAAAGCAGTTATTTGGGGGGGGGGGTTAGTATACAGCGAATAAAAGTGTTCATTAGAAAGTATTATATATATATGTATTATTTTAAAATTTGCACAGTAAACTATTATAAAATGTTTTATATATATATATTGTTTTTAATTTTTTAGTATTCAGAATAATTTTTATAATTATTCCTATTTAAAATAAAGAATAAAAACAATGTTGCAGTCTGTAATATTTTAAAGGAAATTCACAGCACATTAAAAATTAATTCCTATATTATTTTGTTTAAGAAAGAAATGTTTTTAAAAAAAAAACTTTTATCAAGAGAAACAAGATTTGTTTTTATTTCTATTTAAATTTAGTATAAATATGTTTTATCTTTAGTTTTTTTGGAAAAATATACCACCCTCTTGTAAGCATCACTGAAAATTTATTGAACTAATATTAACACCTTTGAAATTCAGTCCTTCATCACCATTACAGTAAACAAACAAGGGAATCAACCTGAAATATTATATTGTCATCAATTTCTAACACAAATACAAAAATTTAAAAATATATATTTGTAATTAATAATACACTGCTGAGTTGCAGTGAAACTTTTATATAATAATTTTTGCTTTTTTATATTATAATTTCTGCAGACTAAGTGCTTTCAGAGCCCTTGTTGCTCCATAATCATAGTCTCTATATTGTCAATGTTATTATATGTAAATGTATACAAAATTATTTCTTATACTATCCATTTTCTGGAAATGGCAAAACAAGTGTCTTTTCTAGTAATTGATTTGATATCACTGGTGATAAAAACAAGCTTCCTTAATTTTTCTCTTGATGTCATTCCTTTCTGTGCATAATATATCAGCCTTGAAGGTTCAAATCTGTGGTTCAGCTCTTGCTGATGGTCAGCAAAAACAGAACTGCCTTCTTTTTTGTTTGTTGCTCTTGTATATGTGTATTTGTGTTGAACCAATCTATTGCCAATTGTGGCACAAGTTTCTCCATAATAAACAGCATCACACCTCATTTGAGGGCACACAATTCTATATACCACCTGGGGGTTTCTTCAATGTTTTTTTATCTTTTGTATTATTAATAAGTTTATTGGTGCTTGGAGGGTTTCTAAATCCTAGTTTAAATTTGTTGGTAGAAATATGTTTAAAATCAATTACAAAATGTATCCTAAACAAATA
This sequence comes from Epiperipatus broadwayi, assembly GCA_028023455.1. NCBI lineage: Eukaryota > Metazoa > Onychophora > Udeonychophora > Euonychophora > Peripatidae > Epiperipatus > Epiperipatus broadwayi. Next base: position 2,003,235 of record JAQFVV010000062.1, read on the forward strand.
GTGTTTCTAAGTTAAATAAAAGTACTTAAAAAGATTAATAATCAATTAAGTATTTAATGGAAGATGATTATGCATAAGAACATGCTAAAAATAAATATTTATAAAAAACTCATGAAAAGTATATCAATATTTATATTCAGTGATGTATGGCCTTTGAAAAGCTCCATGGTGCTTTGTCTAACTGAAGGGAGTTATTAGATTGTCTTAGGAATCATTAACATATCCATAATCAAATACTTAGAGCTATATATTTGAAATGTACAAATATATCTGTCTATGTAATTATTAATTTATTAATAAATGATTAAGATAAATTATTAAATCATTGAAAAAATTAAGAGACTGATGAAGAATGACTTGAACATAATTCTAAAAGAGATAATATTAATGGACAACTAAAATCTTAAACTGGATTTTAAGAGATTATAAAAAACTTAGAATCAGTGACTATATATGAGATGGGTAAATAAAATAAAAAAGTATGTCTGAATGACACAGAGAAGAGAATTTATGGATCAGAGAAATTAGAATAAACTTTTGGGATTTCTTCAAACTAATCTCTTTTTTAATAATAGTATGGTGTTTTATTATTATTACTGAAATAACCTTCCTTTGTATACATTTATATCTTTTCTTAATTTATTTCATTATATTACCATTAATTTTTTTTCCACATCATTTACAAAATTCTAAATATTCCATTTTCTAAGTAGATCATTTGTAATTATTTTTATAATTTGTTTTTTATATATATACATTGCTATATCTCAGTTGAAATTTATTGGTAAATTATTGCTTCATTATATAAGTTAATCATTAATAAAGTATCAGTCCGTTGTCTTATTAAAATGTACTTATTTGCTGTTTATTTGTGTTTAATATTCTGAATGACATATTAATGTCAATACCTTCTTAGTTCTAAAATTGAGCCATTCACAATTGTGATTCTACAATTGTTACAGAATTGCATTCTTATTTGCAGTAAACTTATTGTGTTTGATGATTGTATAAAAAAAATAATTAAGTTATTCTCTTGGTTCAAAATAAATAAAAAAATGAAAATAGCAATAAACTGTTAATTAATAAGTCCAAATAAATTATTCTTAGACTAAATTAGTTTTTAAATTATTAATTAATTAAATATGGAAATTCTATGAACATCATGTGACTTATAATACTCGTAATCAAACTATAATCTTTTATTATTCCTATTAGTAATCTACATTATATTTAGAAGCCAGAATATGAGTTCACATTACATGAACACTTATAAGTGCAAATTGTTATAAGTACAGATACATCCATATTCTTTTATAATAATTTTTCTGTCTAATTTAAGAATTTGTGATAATCAATTCATGTGTTACACAAAAATTACAATAGATATTGGATAACTGACTTACAGGTTTATTATATACCTATATCAATATATGTAAAATATAGGGTATATGAGCACAGACTTTCATTTATAGCACCAATACCATTATTTCCAGTGCATAAAAATTTTCAAGAGGAAAAAATAATCTTTTGATGGTATTGCTATAGTAATGCTATTCCGCAAGGGGTAAAACTTTCTTCCTCTAAATCTAATGTTAGAGAATATGGTACTAATAAAATGAGCATTTTTACCATAATGCAAGCCATGCTTTAATATTATTAATCTTTCATTGATATATCAATATATTCCAGGAATAGAAAATAATTAGACTTTACAACAACTCTAACATTATGTATTCTTCTATCACTGATTGATCTTCCCTTTTCAGCTCATTTAATTGATAATCATATAAATCTGAATCCAGTTCAGCATATATACATTTTGGTATATTCAGTAAATTGGTTTTTTAATTAGCAAGCACCTCACAATCATCAATAGACTGTAAATATATAAGTCAAACAGATTAGATTGTTTTTTGCTTCATATTTAAATTAAATATTCCATCATCAAGTCCATTTTGTCTCTGACTAAAAACTAGTGTCATAAAAAACTCCAGTTTACATTTCAAATGACTAACTTTCCATCTAAATAAATAACACTTCATCTCATTCCATGAGTTAATATTAATAAACTTCCCCCTATGTTTGATTAATTGAGTCAAATGTCTAGACTAAATCAATAAAATCACTTTTTATTTCATATCCCATTCATTGATAGAATATAAAGACATTAGAAAAATTTCATTTAAGGATTCCCATAAAAAATTTAAAATGCAAGATCTTAAAGTTAATATGGATGCTATATTATAGAGTCCACTATTGTAAAATCACATCTTCATTGGGTTGAACATATAAAACAAATGATCAATGAAAGGCTTTTTTAAAAAAATATTTTATGGTGAACTTGAATTTGGTTTTCATAGGAGAGATAGACTCCATTTATGTTGTAAAAATTATTTCAAAAATATTCTAAGGAAGTGCAACATCAATTGATTCCATTGGGAAGATGTGGCAGGGAATAAAATATATTGGATAACTATAATTAGATATGGTGTTGAAGTATTTGAGAAAGAAAAGTTTCTGTAGATGTTGGAATGGTCATGCTCATTTATGTGTGACTACTGATGATGACACTTATGTTTCATTTTGTCACTGAAATTTAATTGTAATGTTTATTATATCAAGGTGTGTATAATATTAATTAGTATTTAAATGTAAAATCTAATTTTAAAATTGGTTTCAACAAAATGGGATCTGTATTTTGCATGAAAAGATAGCAAATGGAAAAAGAAAATAAAAAAAAATAAAAAGTTTTCTAAAAAAATTGAAATATTTAGAAAAGTAGGCAAGTCGTGAATATATGATAGCACTAAGGAATTGTTCAAATTTAAGATTCATATGGTTGCTCTTAATGAAACTCATCATCCAGAGAAAAATAATCTAATTGAATAAATAAATGCTTGATTCAATACAGAGTGAAATTCACTACAAAAGAAAGATTGACAATGTTACAAATTAACTACAACTTCACACTGCTTTCGACCAGACAGGTTATAGTCATAACACTAGATAAAGTCAGATTTGTGAGGGAGAGGAAGCAGAGAAAAAACATATAAAGTAATTAATATGTAAATTGATAGATTTATATATTTCACTTGCATGATAAAGCAATACATGAATCCTTTTTATTTATCACATGGGTGTTGTTGGTGTTAAACCATGGCTCTTTAAATTTTCTCTTTCAATAGTTGTGCTCAGTGCAAACTAATTTGATGTAAAGCTGATCAAATTTGAGACCTGAATCAGTCTCATAGTCCAGCAATATTGATTTTATGCTAGGGTTTGTTTTAGCATGCCTAGTGATGCTGTTGGCATGGGATCCACTATAATAAATTGCATTGCAAGTTGGTGCATTGCAACTAATTTTGCAGATGGTCTGGAGAGCCTGGTTTAGAGGCAATTTATCTTTCATATTGTTTAATAACTGATTTAGATTAGAAAGGGTTCTAATGCTAACATTGAATTCCTCAAAGCAAATTGTTTTTAATCTTTGCAATACACTGGGTATAAATGGAAGGCTAATCCATACATTAGTATTGTTATGGTCCAGAGATCAAGTGTTTATTGTGAAATAAAAAATTTTGAAAGATCTTATTAAGTAATTTTGATTATAACCTACATTGTTTAAATCTTTGATATAATTTTCAATGTTATATTTTCTGTTTGCTTTGAATTTGGGAGGAAACCCTTGAAGCAAATTAAATTGTATGAGGTTGGAATAAGAAAATGAGAGTGAATAGCACTATGGACATTGAAAGATTTAATGATTATTTTATAATTTATTTAATTATTGGTATACATATCCAAGAATTTTATTCCTTTAAATGTATCTTCATAGTCTATGGTCCACACCAAGCATGATAGTTGAGTCAGCTTGACTTGTATTTTAATGATAATTTCTTTCTCACCATAAATTAACACATCATTGACATAGCACAGGGTTCCCCAACCCTGTGCCTGCAGGCACCATGACACCTGCAGACCATTTTATGTGTGCCGATTTTAGAAATAAATATTTTTCTTGTACATTATGTGTATTATTAACAATATCCAATTATAAATTTACATTGAAAAAATAAGTGGTGCCCGCTATCTCGTTGAAAAAAATAAATGGTGCCCGCCACCTGACCGGTATTATAGAATGTGCTCTTAAGTGCAAAAAGGTTGGGGACCCCTGTCATAGCATATATACAAAGATGTGAAAAGTGTGGCAAAGTGTTTGAGAATAACTGCCTTCTCAAAATTATTTAACATGATGCTACATATTATGTTAATAAGTGGCAATCCCATAGGCCAACCATGCTCCGTTGAATTTTTTTTTCCAGCATATTATTGAATGAAATCAGATTGCATGATATAAAATTTGCTATAAAGTCTAACTTATTATTTTTTATTCTTGGAATTTTTATATATAGCATTGAAAGGATAATGATATTAAACATTGTTTTGTTTATTGGTGACTGGGTATTTTATTTGTGCTTATACTTTGCATTAGATTCATAAAATTCATAGAAGAAAGTTGTTTTTTTTTGTTAAAAAGTATTTTTGCAACAATATAAAAAAAACTGATATTTTATATATGGGAACTTAATGTTAAGGGGTTTGTTATTGTATTTTTGTACAATACAATAATTTAATATTATGAATACATTTTAGATAGAATAATCACTATGAAATTTAAATATAGAAATAGTAATATTCCACAAACACTTATAGCACCCTCTCTTGGACAGATCATCAACTATTTATGTTTCTAAATTAAAAAGGTAATATTGATTATTTAGAAGCAATATCAAATGTCAACAGCTTTTAAACTCAATATATGTTACTTTAGATTTTAAGCCATCACAGTATTGAAAATTTGTCTTGTGGTTATAATCTGTTTTTGGATTCATTAAAAATTAAACTTCTGTATGTTTCTTCAACAATGTTCACATTATTAATGGTTTATATAAATAAAAATGCAGCATTCTTTATTTTTATGAGAAATAAAATAAACATGGAGTTTCATAAACTATAGAGCCTTTTAAAAGCAAAAGTTTCAGTTAATATCAAGAAAACTTGAATAATCATCAGTGAATTAAACTACAAGGTTGATGCAATAATTTGACAATCATCATGGTTATTTTAAATTCTTTTTTCTTGCATTAAAAATAGTATAAGAACTTGAAAAATGTTATCATAATCTTATTATATTAGTGCTAGCATGGTTTTGTAAAATAATATCTTAAAGAAATAGAATACTTTAATCATTTTTTTAATATGGTACAACAATATAGATGATTTTGTTTAATATACAATCGATTTTGTTAGCTCATAAGAATATGATCAAACATTTTTAATTATTAAATTTTTTGAAGAAATAAAATACTAATTGATTTTTAAAATGCAACGATTCCAAATTATAAAGCTAGAAAGCAGAAGTGGCCAAACTACATGTCTATAAGAGCCACATGCTAAAATTGAGATATATTCAAGGGCAACAATAAAATTTTTAAAGCACTTAACAGAAGCAAATATTTGACTTATAATTTTCTAATATGTTCAAACAATGTACTATATTTTCAGGCAACCATATCAATAAAAGCATTGAAGTTGATAATGCAAATAATCATTATAAATTTGCAACAACAAAAGAATAAAGCATGTATGATTTCAATATTAAGTGGTAACTACATCATGATAATTATAAATTATATTATGATTTTATTTCAAAAATTTTGTAAGAGCTGCAGTGAGCCATCTAGAGAACCACATGTGACTTGTGAGACACAGTTTGATGGTAAGTGCAGAATATAAAAAAGATTAAAATAATTATTATGAACTGTCATTGCTATTTATTACATTGAAATAATTTTTAAAGATTTTATTAAATAAGTTCCTTATGTCATAAGTGAGTATATTAAGATAGTGTTTAAGAGAATCACCAGATACAATTGTTGTTGGTAAACAAATACAAAAAAATGTGTCAAGTAAAAATGTGATAACATAATGTTTTTATTGATTTAATTATTTGATTCCATTACTCAAGGATGTTTGTGATAATGTTTGAATGAACATTTGACTACAAAAGTTTATATTATACAGCCTCTATATGGTAGTAGAAGAAAAAGCATCACTACCAATAATGGAAATAAAAGTACTAATTTAATTTTATTTTCTATTTTTATGACAATGATTTTAGAATAGTTATTTGTTTTTATGAAACAGGCATTAATATGCAATATTCATTTGGTGCTGGAATTTTTAGTTTGAATCCATTAAAAACAAAGATGAAAAGTTAATCTTTTTGCTGCTAAAATTTATTACATTATGCTGACACTATTCTTGATAATTCAAAGGTAAACTACATGATGTTCTTAATGTTTAAATGAAACTTGTAAGGTTTCTGATCTAGAAATAAATGTTTAAAAACCTAAATTCTCTATCAACCAATGAGGAAAAGAAAATTCTTCCAGCAATATTTAATTGGATCATTAGCAGTTTGAGAATGTGAATAAGCTATTTTAGGTAGAATTTTGGGTAGAAGTTGAAACAAAGAACAAACTTAAATGTTTTGCTTCTGCATTTAAAAGTTAAAAAATAGATCTTTCATTACTTTTATATAACAATGTTAATTAAATTAGTTGTATATCCTATTGTTATTCTGACAAATTAAAATATTAACTGTATCAAACGATTAACAAAAATCTTGGAAAATTTTCATTTAAAAATAATCTGAAAATATAATAACAATCAGTATCTTGTTTAGCTTGCTATATGTGATAATGTTGCAATTGTAAGAGCATATACACAATACGCTGTAAGACTATGATTAAGAGTTAAAGTATTCCAGGGAAAAAGCATGCTGCAGAAAAGGTTAATCCAAGTAACAAATTAGCATGTGATATATGTGAATGTACTTGGATTTCACAAATTTGTTTGTATAGTCAATTGAAGTATTTTTTGTACTTCAATGGCTTTCAGTTTGGCCTTTTTACTTCTGGAGTTAGAATTGACATGCTAATTTATGGGTAATGATAGGTAATATATATATATATATATTATATATATATATATATATATATATATATTTATATATATTTATATATATATATATATATATATATATATATATATCATCAAAAACCAGTCAACATTTAGATGATCCAATATCAATAATAATCAACAATTTCAAACTGTTGTCAAGGCAATTTTTTAACAATAAAGGTGGAATTCCACCTTTATTAATGGTCTAATATACTTATATACACACTAAAGATTGCAACTTGATCATAAAGATTGAAATTATTGATACAAAGAAGTTTAAATAAACCTCTCTACGCAGGTAAATATAACATATATTGATCTAAACTAATAAATAGTCAATTATAACATTATAAGTAGTACTTAAATAATAAGTGTAATAATGTGTGTGTGGGTATGTTAGTATTTTTAATTTTACTATATTGTAGATGTCTTTGTTAAAATATTTGTCTAAATGTGCATATATATATATATATATATGTGTGTGTGTGTGTGTGTGTGTGTGTAAATGTATATGTAATAATAATAAACAACCATTTGTAAATTAACATAGCCATTCCAACTCCAAAAAGAAAGGAGAAAGAGAAAAAAAGCTATTTTAAAAAAAAAGAGTTTTGTAGTAAGTATAAAAACCAATCTGTGAACCACAGATGCATCCACATATAAAAGATGCTAGTTATTTTTCTGTTTACTTAATATTTTATAATGCAGTTTTTTAATTTCTTCAGCATAAAACTTTTCTTTTTAAAATATTTCAACACCACATCTGATTGTAGCTCTCCAATGTATCTATTCTCTGCCAGATCTTCACAATGGAAATAATTGACATTGCACTTTTTTAAAATGTCTTTGAAATAATCTTTATAATATAAATGGTGTCTACCTCTACCATGAAAACCATTTCCAAGTTCATCTTAAAATACTCTTTTAGAAAGTGCTATATTGTTCATTTGTTTTACTTGTCCAATCCAATGAAAGTCTGATTTTATAATAGTAGATTCAATAGTATCACATCCAGAAAATTGAAGAATATATTAATTGTTTTTATTACCTTGCCATCATATTTTTCAAATTGTACAGAGCATTCTTAAATAAAACTGTCTTTATAATGTATTGACAGAATGGCCAAATCTCTTATTCATATAATAAATTAGCTAAAATTAATGTTCTCTATATGGCTAACATTAGACACAATACTTGATTCCCTGCGATGAAATGTTCTATCTTTAAATTTATTAAAAAGTGGCAGCATATTGGAGTCTACATTGTACCTCAACATCTAAACCCGCATTTTTACTTATAAAATTATCCAGATACATTCTCAAGTTGATACCATTTAAGCTAAAAGTTTCTGAAAAAATTTGCCTACCACTGATTGATAGAGAACTTGATTTTTTCTGAACATTAATTAATAAATCAGAATTTTTGTAAGTTCTAATGAAAACATTAAGTACCTTCTGTAAATTATCATTTGAACTGAAAAAAATAGCACAATTATCAGCACACTATAAATCCAGAATCTAAAATGAAGTTTTTGTTTTTAATTTAATTGATTCAAACTAAAAATTCTACCAGAAAACCATTGTTATATTTTGATTCCTATTTCATTAAACTGCTTATAAGCAATCTAAAGACCACTAACATAAAAATTGAAAATAATTTTGGAACAAGTACACATTTCCTTGTTTAACACCAGTTTTCATTTAAAAGATTTCAGGTTTTTCAACTGTAGTAATAACACTTCCTCTCATTCCATAATGTAAAAGCTGAATAATATGAATACATTTTTGTAGGCAATCAACTAATTTTATTTTAAACAATGCCATAGGCATGTTCTATTCACTGAATCAAATGCGTTGATCAAATCAATAAAAGCATTATATAAATCACTCCTTTATTCCTGACTTTTTTTCTGCATTTTCCTGACAAAAACTATGTCTATAATGTTTATTGATTTTTTAAAACCACCATATTTTAAAACTTCTCCAGGTATTTCATTAGAATTTAGAGCCTTTTCACTTTTAAGATTACAAAAAACTATTTTGACTTCATTAAGCTGAATGCCTGTGTTCAAATCTAAATAAAATGAATATATCTTAAAAGTCATCATTTCAATTATTGTTTCATTATACAAAAAATGATACAAATACTCCCTCCACCTATTCAAAACATCATTGCCATCATATAAGAGAGTGCATTACTGGATTTAATAGGATATTTGTATGTATATGGATTTGATATTTATAATATAATAGGCTACATGTAATGTTTGCAATTATAGCATTTATATATATATATTTTATTATAATATGATTTATATATAGAAATCAATTTTTTTCTCACTCTTTAGATATGAGATATGATTGATAGTACAATTAAAATATAAAATCAATAGATATCAAAATATATAGTTATTAACCATTTATCAAATCTATATATTTATGGTAACAAGTTGACTTGGATTCAAAACATTAAGTTAGTTTTAAATTTTAGGCTTGTAAGCTCATAGTAATAAAAAAAATAAAAGGTGTCTTCTGGATAAGAAGTGTACTGGGTAAAAGACATCCTCATTAATGAAGATCATAAATCAGAAACTGATATGAGATTGCATATAGCAAAGCACTGGATGTGATTTTATTAGTGACACCATCTTAAACTAATCTGAGGATGTGAATATGAGAGCCTGGATGAGAATTTAATAGCATACAATCAAATATCTAATGATTAACTCAACTTTCAATAAATGATGCTAGAGTAAATAAAAAGAATTGTCTTGTTTTGTTAGCCGAGAGGTATCGCAGCCGCCATGCAAGCAAGTAGTTGGTTGCAGACGGTTGTGGGTTCGCGTCCCGGTCGATGCTATGACATATGAAAAAAAAAAAAGAATTGGTTCTAACAACTGACACATCTTATAATAAAAAAGTGTATATAATTTTAGACTTTTATGTTATTTGTTGGGTGCTAATGTTTTACTTGAATTTAAAATAATTAGAGAAAAATACTTGGAATCCAAAGTAATTATAGAAGAAAGACTTGAAACAATAAATTTTAAATAGAGCAAAAGTGCACTAATTTATTGTAATTCGTTATGTTAAAATAAAATGAAACATAGAAATACAATTCCTAATGTTTCACTTTTTAGCAAGAATTAATCTACTTTTCCGAGACTTATAAAGTCGCTGTCTGAATGAGATAAACTGTTTTTGTTTTTTCAAAAAAAAAGTCTATATATATAATTAGAAAGAAAATGTTGTGTGATGTGGTATGTGTTAATTGTCCCATGAAAAGTTATGACTTTCAAACGTTTTTGTCTACATACTGTAAACATAAATTTAAAAATTGAATATACAAATGTTTACAAAAAAATAAAAAAAAATAGGTCAATTTCAATAAATAAATCACTAAACATCACACGATCGCCATCACCGTGGATTAATCTGTCTTGCACTGGGCAGCGTTATTGTATGTAGAGTTTTGCTCTGTAAATAAATAGTAACAACATTGTTTCATCTTTCACTATATTTGCTGAAAATATTAGATTAATATTTAATTACTAACTTGCCCATCCCAATTCAATAAATTGACTGTTATGTACTAACTTAACGCCCTTATTATGTACTGATCTAGCCTTTTTAAAGCAGCCATCAGGAAGGTAAAATACATCAGGTATTTAACTACTGAAATTAACTTTTATTCTCATGTTTATCAAATTTATATATATTATCATGCTCAAACAATATTGATCTACAACATATAAAGATAACTTTGAATTCTAATATTTTCAATTCATGGTTTTTATCATTCATAAACGGGCCTTTTATCTAATCCATTCATCTCCCATGTGATTTATTTTTATGCCTAAATCCTCTTAGAAGATATCTGTTGATCATATTCCTCTCTTTTATTTTTAATGAGACTAACCCAGCTTTATTACAGGCCGTTAATTCTTCAATGATGTCAATGAAATCTATTTGTTCTCTCATCCAAGTATTTCATTTCTGATCATTTCTTCTTAATTCTAACATCCATCTTTTCATTCTTTACTGTAAGTTTAAACCCCATTGATTGCTAATTTATTAAGTGTTCAGAATATTTAATTAATAAATAAGACTTATAAGAGAATATTTATTAAAAAAATTATGAAATGCTTAAATACATTTCCTTTTAATATTGAATTATTATTTGTATCAAAATCACATGCCATTATTAATTTCTTCTAATATGTTTCTATTTAAATTAAGAACTTAACCAAGATACTTACAATTACTACAAATCTTTATTTTGTCTATTTTTGAAAAGCCTTCCATATTACCTGTAGTCTCTTTAGCAAGACAAAAGCAACATTTCACTCAAGTGTCATTAGCTTGAACAATTTATCTCTAACTCAATTTTATCTACCAAGCTAAAATTTGAATTTAAATCATCTAAAAAACAGGTCTGACAATGGGGTTTTAAATGAATCTGATCATTGATTACTCAAGCTCAGGGTAAGTGGCACTAGAATAGAGAACTGCTCTTGTTTAAGACTCTAATAGGATGTTAACAACAATGGAATACACATAAAAATAAAGAAATGTAGGTTTTCAAGTTATGTAAGGAAGGCATAGAAAATATTAGGCATCTGTTGAATGTAAATGCTTACAAGCAGAAAGAATGCAAATAATGAAGTTGTGGAAGAATAAATATAAACAAAATGATTATACAGAAAGTGGATTTTTATGTTGGGTTTGGAAAAATAGATATAAAGGCCATAGAGTGGACAAAGATGATATTGTGGAAATGAGATAGGAGAATGATAAAGAAGAATATGAGACAAACTTAGGGTGGAGAATGAAAAAGAGAAGGTAAGGTGGTTAACAGGTTTCTCTGGGCATAGTGGCTGAGAGATTCCTGATTCCGAGAAAGGAGAAGCCATAGTGCATGACATTGCATTGTTATATAGTGTGAGCTGGCAAATTGAGTAATTTGTTGTTCTTGTAGACTCTATAGCAATTTTTTTTATTCCATTTTTTTCTTTTTTTCATCGGCTGTTTTTGTAACATTTTTTGAAATTATGAAAATTTATTTTCTTAAAACGAAATTTTATCTACAAAAATTCAGATGATTTGAGTAATTACTTTTATTTTTAAAAATTCAATTTTAATACTTCATTTAATGATATTCTAAAATCTTAATCAGTGACAGATGTGAGTCAACCCCGTTTTGTAATCTACAAAATCCAAAGCAAAATGATCACTCATAGATTATTTCTCTATATATATTGGAATAATTAAATATAATTTACGATTCTACAACCATTGAAAAAAAAGATGGATATTAATTGAATGTAAATTCTTTCATGTCTTATTATGACTTTGAAAAAAATAAAGCAGATCAAATTTCTAAGATCTAACTTTGTACATTATTGAATTACCATGTGAGTTGTAATGCAAGATTGAATACATATTCTTATCTATGTGTAAAATGTATAAATATTTTTACCTACATATTCTTTTTTATTATTATTAAAAAAAACTCTAGTAACATTATCATCTATTTAACAAAACATATTTTAATATTTAAAATTGATTTGTTTTATCATAAAATAATAAGCTTTACTAATAAGACTAATCCGCTATGTATACCGTATTTAAAATAAATAGCTAAGATTATGAGTATATGTCTAGAACGCATATTCAAGTATTTGCCTTTTCAGAAATAATATATGAACCAATTTATTTAATTAAACCCAGAAATATATAAATTGGTATGCGCATATATAGAGAAAGAGAAAGATTGAAAACCCTAAAAATATGGGCACCAGATTTTATTAAAAAATATAAAAATTTCAGTTGTTACTATACCTTTAGCCAGCAAAAAAATGACAGAAGTTATACACAATATAAATTACAAGTATATTTTAAATGAATTAAGTATTTAGCGATAATTTTTTTAAAAAAAAAAAACTATTGTTGCGGGTATCAAAAATTGAAATAATTATTTTTTGCTGTCATATAAAAAAAAAAAGATAAAATTCGCAGGTAAAAAGACATTTTTAACACAATCTAATTGTTTTTGACAGGTATGTTATTCTCTGCAGGAGAAGAGGAGGTGGAAAACACCTCCCACTGGTTGATCCCATCATGGAAACCAAGTTAAAATAACCAAAATGACAGGCGGGATCCTTTTACATCGTTTAGTCCCACATAAGAAACGCCAGCTGTCAGTAAAAAAACGATTTTCTCCTCCCTTGAAAGTTAACTGTCACTTATGAGGGAAAAAGAAGAGAATATAGGTAACAAATAACTCCAAGTCTAATTTTTTTTACGTGTTAGCAGGTGCTAAATATCAACCCACACTTGTCTTATTTTATTCTAATAATAGGTTTGAGGCTATCAATCTTGAATACGTTCAAAGCTTTCTGAAGAATTAAAAAAAGTTAAAAAAGATATTTTATAAAATAGTCAAAATAAATGACCATAAAAAATGAGAATCCGACTAGATAAAAACGTAATTACATTTTAATGATTCCAAAAACAGCAATTGATTCCAAGTATTAAAAAAAAAAAAATTAATAAAAAAAAACAGATAAAATTTAATATACTGTATAGGTATATATTTAAAAAGAGTATTACGTACCTTTAAAAATTTCACAGAATTTAATTCGGAATATCATAGCGAATAATTGAGGGCATTTCAGCCGAGGAATACAAAGTCGCAAATTGCTTCATAAAATCTGAAATACTAAAAAATATTGAAAAAAAAAAAGTCAATTTGCATTCCAGTCAGATTGAAATACAATATATTTATTTTGAGCGATTTAAACTTTATTTAATAATTTAAACAAAAAAGATACAAAGATTAATTGCTTTTATGTATTCGCTCTTAATTGAAGTTTAGTATTTCAATTGCTAGCAAAACGTAAAGACAAACATAAATGCTAATGGGTAACTTGATCTTTAGTCTTTTTGGAGTTTGTAGCTGGAAATGTTTATTAACACATAACCCATGAAATTATTTAGCCGAGCTGAAAGTAAAAGTATACGATATTTTCGCCAAGAAACATTTCTTTACGACATCAATATATTATAATATACTTTTAACATTAGGCTCCCATAAAATTCATTACTAATTTTTAAAAACACTCGTTCTGTTTAAAAAAATTTTTTAATATATCAAAATTTTTATTAGCAATTAAACTCTTTTTATGAAATAAATTCTACAAGAAAAATGCTTTTCATTTGAACTTATTAACTTATAAATAGAATTTAGGATTTGATGCGTGTGTGTGTGTGTATTTTGTTTTGATCGAAAGCGGATAAAAGTAACTAAGCAATAACACTTTATCTTTATTGGCAACAATTTATTCTGTTACTCTTAATATAATTTAAAATAGCATCTCATTATTTATAACTACATCTTAAACTTTGAAAGAATTTGATGGCACATCTATTCGTCATATCCACAACTAGCAATTCGAATCACAATGTCTCAAGCTTTATAATATATACAAGTAAAAGTTAATAATTGTCAATAAATAAAATGTATGCTCACATCGCTTATTTTCATTTATGTATGTAATTATTCATTTGTGTGTTTATATATGGGTGTGTACATGCCTTTTTCTAAAAACCAATTAGGTAAAAGTTACTAGGTAAAAGACAATTTTTATCGGCAGAAAATTCTCCTTCGCTTGCCACTCTCTTAATACAGTTTATTCTAGCATATCAATATTTATAGCAACATCTTAAACTTTTGAAATAACCTTTTGACGTAGTAAGCAGCAGATTTTTTCTACAATGCCCACAACCAAGATTCAGAAAGGTAACAATTTTCAAAGAAGCGTAGAATTTTTCTTTCAGGTATCTCTAATAATAACCAATTAAATTACCAACTAATAATATTTAATTAGCTTTCTAGTAATTGACTAGCTTGGTGTATATTGGCTTCTTCATTATTCATTTATAAAGAGATTTGAAATGCATCTTTTGAAAAAAAAAAAATCAACAAATATTCAGATTTTACATCTTAAAATTATTTAATTTACAAACTTTAATTAGTATATAGGGTATATGAGCACAGACTTTCACATAACCCACCACTCCCCAGTCTATCTAATAACACTGATACACTCAAGCACATATATGATGAAAAGAGTCAATTAGATGGACGGTTGAAGAGTTGGAGTGTGTAATAGACTGGAGCCTGTCCATTAAAGTATGAAGATTGTCTATCTTAATATATATCTGAGCACTTATAGTATATATGTGTGGGAGATGATAATCTGGACCAATTGTTGATTGCTGGTTTAGCATGAAATACGTATATTGGTGATCATTTATCTTTTCAGCATATATGTGCTTGAGTGTATCAGTGTTATTAGATAGACTGGGGAGTGGTGGGTTATGAGAAAGTCTGTGCTCAGATACCCTATATATTACATACATAGATACAGGTGTATATATAATAAGCCTGTGTTTCAGTTAAACTTTAATTAGATAAATATATAAAAATGATGAGAAATAATTCATTTATAAAAATCTTAACCTTCCATGACATCACATGATCACCATTTATTATGATTACACAAGCTGTTAAAACAGTAGCAATTTTCTCCTCCATCTTGTAGAGCCAGCCAGTACAAGCCATAGTAATCAATGGATGCAAGAAGGCGTGTGCATCAAAATCTCGATCAGTGTCTACTTATTCAACAGTAAACTAGTTTCTAATTAGCAATTTTCATCAGTGATTAGCCTTGTGCCTAGATCTTTGAATCTAATGCAATACTCCAGCAGCCACCTTTAACTTTTTTAGTTATCTATAAAGCTATAAACTCAAAATGGAAACAATAATGTTTTCAATCCAAGCTAATTTGCTTGCATAGTTATACAGATCTGAGCCCAGTTCAGTATCTATATAGTGTGGTATCTTTCAGCCTGAATTCTGCCCATCCCTCTGTGCATATAAATGGGCATTTTAATGTCACATATATGAGGAATCAGAGTGACTTAAGATCAACATGGGTATGATAACAATATTGGCATCAACAAGGGTTTGAAAATTTCGTCATCAGATTATCCATGGTATGAATGGCTGAAGAATTTGGAGGGGGTAGAAGATTGAAATGTATCCATTAAAGTTTGAATATTTGCTTAGTATAAAACTGAGCACTGATTATATATGTGTGTGAGAGGTGATGATATGAAATAACTGATGAGTGCTGGTTCTGCACAAAATATGTATATTGGAGATCATTTATCTTTTTTACATGTGTGTGGTTATGTGTATCAGTTATATAAGATGGAGTAGGTATGTAACAAAACCTTTAAAGTCTGAGTTCAAATCCCTTTAATAATCATAATCATTAATATCCATTGGGTAAATGTAGTATTAAATCACTAAATATCACATGACCACCATTTCTTTTGCTTACACATTCTATTAAAATAGTAAGAACTCTATCTATACAATAGTGCCACACATGCCAGCCATAGTAATTAATGGATGCTAGAACTTTTGTGCATCAAAATCAATATCTAGTGCTTATACATCCAATACTCACAGACTCATTTCTAGCTTGTGTCTTTCAACAGAAAAGCAGCAGATATGAAAGCATTGCACCTACATCTTCGAAGGTAAAGTAATCCTCCAACAGTCACCTATTGCTTTTTTAGATAGGGATTTTGTTGCACAAATTTTCTAAAATCCATTGATAGTTATGGCTTGCACTGGATGGCACTATTGTATGAAGAGTTTCTATTTGAATGGTGATTATGCAATGTTTTAGTGGATTAATACCTATCCTGGTCAAAGGGTATTGATGACTATGGTTATTAAACCAAAGACATTAAAATGTATAGATACTGAACTGAGTTCAGATCTGTGTGACTATACAAGCAAATTAGCTTGGATTGAAAACATTATTGTGTTTTCATTTTATGTTCATAGTTTTATAGTTAACTAAAAAGATAAAAGGTGAATACTAAAGGATTGCATTAGATCCAAAGATCTAGGTGCAATTCTAGCAAATGCAAAGCTCCTTACTGATGAAAGCCACAAGTTAGAAACTAGTCTGGAGACATTGGATGAGTAGGTACTGAATAGAGAATTTAATGTACAAACTTCTAGCATTTATTGATTACTATTAATCATGGAATTAAATTGAAAGGAGTGCTTCCGCTAGAAATATCCTAATATTAAAAAGAAAATAGTGTTTGAAAAAGGTTTTTAATATATGTGCCTTTTCCAATTTGCAAAGGAGGAATGTAGAGATGTTAAAACATTTAGAAAAGTATGGAAATGTAAATATTAGGAGTAATAAGAAGAGATTGAAAATGAAATATATGGATATGGTAACAATCAGGTATCACTGAAAGACTTTAAAGACTAAATAGAACTGAAACTGCACATATCACTAAATATATATATAATAGATGGAGTGTTAACTTACATTCAATGATATTTAAAAGACCTAGAAAGTGATCACAAATGAGATGGATTGATACATACAGGTGTTTTCTAGGGTAATGTGATTCAGGAAAAAAACTAGGAATCAAAAAATCTGGATTAAACTTAGATATGCATCCTATAATGGATTAATGATGGATAAAGGTGATGATCATGAAGATATACTGTATAATTCAATCTTTGTGAAAATTAACATCAAACTTTTAAAAGCATGAAATAGAAATGTAAACAAATTTTCATCACAAAAATTTACATATCATCGATTTTTAGCTATATTAAATTCAGAACTTCTGCTTTTTTGCTTAGAAATTATTTTTTTCTTAGCAATATATTCTAAACTCAGTTTTCTACCTCTTAGTGAAAATTAAAATTCATGTTTTAGAAAGTATTAACAAAATTTATGCTTATAAAAATCACTTCGTCCTTGCCTAAACGTTTTTTTGACAGCATTAATCACTTTTCTAACTCTGCTTTTTAGCCAGACCATATACAACAAATGACATTCATAAAATTTTTTACCCATTGACAATTTTACAGCCTTTATATTTCTATTTTTTTAAATGATAACATTAATTAAATAAGCTTACAAATCATGATAAAATATCTCTAATTGTTTCATTTGCCTTTATTGTATAAATCTTAATTTATTGAGAAAAGTGTGTTGTCATTTACAATAGATGCCACCATTATAGCAGGTCTCACTGTAATATGAAAAAAATTAAAATTATTTACTTTATATAAAATCCTTATTTTGTCTGTTGTCTGAATGTTTATCCACAATGCTGTTTAATTGATTGCTTTAACAAATTACTTTTTTTAATTGATTGCTTTAACAAATTACAAAAAGGATAAATTTGACAGCATTGAAAAAAAGTAAAAAAATAAAATAACTATATCTATATAATTTATATTTTGGAGCACTATATTTAAAGCATATGTCTCTACAAAGCAAAATAACATTGTTAAAACAATAAATTAAAAAAAATTATTACAAAAACAATGACATTTCAAGCCAGCTAGGAAGTAATTCCATCATTAATAAACTGTAATACAAAAATTACAACCTTTCAGGCTGGGTTAACAAAGAAAGCACTTCTGCCATTAATACCTTTTCATAACATTGTCAAATTTATAAAAGGCATATTTAAAAATTTAATTGCTTAATTTGATTAAGAGCATTTTATTCAAGACAAATAATTTTACAAAGCAAAAAAAAATTGTTAAAGCAATCAATTTAAAAATTTTTTTATAAAAAGGATGCCTTTCAGGACAGCTAGGAAGTAATTCTGCCATTAATGATCCATAATACAAAAATAATGGCCTTACAGGACAGGTACATTTATCATGTAAATCCACTATTAATAAACCACAACACAGAAATGATGGTTTTTCAATATGGGTACTTTTATACATAAACATTTGGGTAGAAAGAATAGATGAATTCATTCTGTCTTTTCACAAAGACTTTATCTTGTGTTTGGAGGTGAGAGTATTCATTTATAGTTAAAAATCCAAGTGCATGTGCATTGTGCTATGTAAAATAAATATCTCATTTACATATTTATTTATATAATATTTAAACCTTTTGTATAATTTACATTAAATCTTAAATTTTTTTTGTTAAAGCAACCAATTAAAAAAAGCCTTTACATAGACAGAGTACATCTTATTTTGATATAATTACTAATATCTAATACTGAGGCTAAATTTTTAATTTTTCTTTTTTTAAACTCTTAGAGATAAAGTTTTTTTCTTTCCCAGAATTTTTTTGCTATGTTTATTTTATAAAAAAAGTAAAAAAAAAACTATAATTACTTATTTATATAATTAAAATATTAGACTATTGGTCTGTTATTTTAATATTATGTCATGTTATACTTATTAAATCTTCTGCAAACCCAAACAAATAAAAACTAATCCCACAAATAATTAAGAAAGTTTATCAATGGCTAATATTTATCTGTTTACCTCTACTCTAAATTGCAATGCATTTTTTTGTATTTTAGAATACTTATCATATAGTTAATTATTTTCAAAATATATATATATTCACAACTTATAATGAGCTGAATCAAAGATGTAAAGACTTATTAAAGTTTATAATACAGCTACAAAATTAAAATAATAGAATAAAAGATATTAAAAACAAACAATGGCAAACTACCAAAGACAACAAATAAGTTTTATTATTAGGTCATAGAATTAATTCTCTTGTTTAGCTATTTTACTTTTCAATGGACAAAGAACTTAAAACAAAGGAGAGGAATTGGAGATATTATTTTTGTGTTATGTATTGCATTTATATTAAATCACATGCTTCAATAGAAACATTAAAGTTTTTTTTTTAATCATCATTTCCTCCATAACAGACACTCATAAATATATATCTCCATTTTAATTCCAGAAAAAAAGGAAAAGTTGACAATGAGTTAAATAGCATCTTCTGAACCGTCAGATGACTTAACATATTATATACTGATTCTTTAGTCGGCCTTTTTTTTTTTTGACATCTTGTGATATTGTTTTAATTTCTGTGGTCAACTTTTTTTAAAAGATATCAAATTTTTTTCTGGTTGTAGTTTTTCATTGTATTATGTTCTTATATCCAATGAGAGCAGACAATATTTCACCTTCTATAAGGTTTTTATTGTAATTTTTATAATATAAATGGAGGCTTCCTCCTCTTTAAAAATTATGTCTGCTATTATTCATTCACTCAATCATGCTCATTCAATAAAGATGTCCTTTTACAAGAGACGATTCAATATTACATACAGAAAGCTGAAGAACAATATATTGAATTAAGTTTGATTATCTTCCAATTATACTTTGGCAAACATTAAATGAAATTTTCCAATGCCTGTATTTACATCAAGAGGAAATTCGTATTATAATTTCATAAAATATAAAATATATTTGGTAAAGTAACTATTGACAACTAATTTATAAAATAGTTATATCATTTTGATAAAATAATCTATTTTTTTAATGAGTTAAATGCAGTATACACTTTAGCTTGTGCTGAATTAAAACATCTGAGTCCATTTTTCTAAAAAGTTACCAAAATGTTTAAATTGATTAAACATTCTCAAACTAATATCAACTTTAAAAGTGGCTAAATTTTTTGTCTTCCATCACAGAGTTTTTTGAAATTTAATTAAAGTTTTAATAGATCATATAAAAACATTAAGAACATACTGTAAATTTTCCTTGAAAATCAAGAAGATTGAGTTTTTAATTTTACATCAGCTCAAATTAAAACTTTCCCATCAAACCAAAATGCATGTTGAGATTTCATGAAATTGCTATAAAATTATTCCAAAGACCATTGTTATAAAAACAAAAAAACAATGTTAAACCTGATACTCTTATCATTTAATATCAGGTTTTAATTAAATCCTTCAGATTTTTTCATCATCAGTAATGTTTGCTTTTATACTAACATCTACAACAAACTTTTATGGATTATCTGTTTTCAAATACTGCCATAAATATTTTTGATTAATCAAGACAATAAAATTAATATAAAAATCAAAACTTTGTTTATGATATCTTTCTTAAAGTAGAACTTTTTCGTTTTCTAAAATAACCTTTAGTCTGACCAGGAGTATATAGTAGTTAATGGTATATGGTAATATTCCATGATAATTATTGCTATCTTTTTTTAAATCTCACTTAGCCTTTTAAAGTGGAATAATAGAAGCTTTCTTAAGATCATATATATAACTTAAAGCATTAGTTTGAAGTTAACATATCATTACCATATTTAAAACTATTCAAATTATTCTCATTTGAAGTACAGCTTTTCTGTTTCAAAGATGCTATTTTAAACTCACCATAATTGTTATCTTTACCAAAATCTGAATGTTTTAGTAATATGGATGTATTATTAAGTGGACCTAAATTGTATCAAATTATTGTCATGTAAACTTGGATATTCTTTATTTAATAGGATTGTGATATCTGAGTCCATATTAAAAAGATATAAAACATCCATGATCAGTAAATACCTGTATCTCTTTTACAATTTTAATCCTCCAATAGTTTTTGTTTTCTTGTCAGTCACTGAACTTTTGCATTTAAAAATGTATATTAATCGTAAAATTTCACAAAATATGCAATGTTTTTGTTTTTTTTAAGTTAAGCCATTTAATATAATTTTGACTAAGAATCATTTCAGGCATTTTTTTAAAACTGAAACCAAAAACAAACTTAGTCAATATCTACAAGTCACTCCTCAAGAGATTTGTATGATATCCTAATTATTTTTTTAGTGTCTAATAGCATTTGAAATTGATCTGAAAACTTTAATTAATATGTTTGATATTAAATCTATTTTTAATACAATTGTCATTTGAAACTTGGATTATATTAATCTAGGGTATGAATAACAATCTTAATCTATAAGTCCTTTGTGACATAGAGGCTAAATTCTCCATCCAGTAGTGCCATTCAGTGTAAGGCAGAGCAATCAATGAATGCAAAAAGGTTTGTGAATAAAATATTTATTGTCTACTCATCCAATATCCCCAGATTAGTTTCTAGTTTTCAGTTTTCATTACTGAGGAGCCTTGGATATGAGATCCATGCACATAGATTTTAGGATCTAATGCAACTCCCCCAGTAATCATCTTTTACTGAAGACATTAAAAAGTTATGGATGGTGAACTGAGTTCAGATCTATACAACTATACAAGCTAATGAGCTTGAATTTGAAAACATTATTGTGTTTTCATTTTGGACTCTAAGCTTTATAGTTAGCTAATAAGGTAAAAGGTGACATCTGGATGATTGCATTAGATCCCAAGATCTAGGTGCAGCTCTCAGATCCAAGGTTCCACATTGATGAAAACCACAGGCTAAAAACTAATCTGGGGATATTGGATGAGTAGTCACTAGAGAGGGATTTTATGCACAAACCTTCTTGCATCCATTGATTACTCTGGCTTGCACTGAGTGATGCTACTGTATGGAGAGTTTAGCCTCTGTGTAAACAGCTTAAGTAAGCATAAATCATGGTGATTATGTGATGTTTAGTGATTTAAAATCCTGTATGACTGACTTTTAATTATAACACTTTATATTACACCATTGTTTTGATCATGCATACATCCAAATTAATTTATAATCAGTTTTCTGCATAAACAAAGGCCACTTATTGATAAAACAGTCAGAAATTGCAGAATAAATAACATTATTCCTAATAACTTTGAGATATACATAATTTACTGTTCATGTTAACATGTGCATTAATGTTTACAAGTAGAAAATTCACTTTCCATTGGTATTAAAGCTAAAACATTATCCAACATGCAACAAATTATTTCTTTCTGTGAACTTTTAAAATCTAATGTTAGAATATAGTTCTAATAAAGTGGCATAGCTATCATAATTCAAAACATTTAAAAAATATTAATTTTTTACTAACATTACAGAGTATTTCATACACACCAAATAAATCTCAAAGCCAATCCAATGCATGAACATCACACTCAGCTGATGAGTTGCATTATATAACATTTATTCAACTTGATTTTAATCATAAATAAAAATATAAGTATTCACTGACCAGCAGCTTGTGAATAGCAGTAAGTTGGGTATAATAGAATCTTAGACATTTTTATATTCAACACCTTACAACTTTTTTGGAATTATTTTCTTCACACTAACAAGTTTTACCACTATTATATCTCAGTTTTAAATTTTATTGTGTCAATGTAAAAAACACAATGAAATTATAATCCATCATAGGACTATAATATGAATTGCAAATTGCGACTGGCTTATTTTCATCAATTTACAGCTTGCCCATTATTTTACATTTACTATTTCTCTGTGAGATTGTTGAAGTGATTTTTGCCCTTCATTGGGCTATTTAGAAACAATGGTTATACGTATATTTAAAATAATATTTAATTTACAATTTAATTAATGAGAAGGATTACAATAAATTTTTTAATAGTTCTGGATTGAAACGAAACATTTTTATTTTTGTTAAACTTACATTTTTCGCTTAAAATTCTGGTGAATATATTTAAAGAAAACAACCTTGTTACACAATTGGTTTTTTTTTTTTTTTCTGATGAATTTCATTTTTTATATTTTGTAAAATATAATATTAAAATTTTAAATGAAGAATTTATTGTTTTTGAATATTCTCTTTATAACTTCAGTCATAATGTTCAATCATTATCAGTCTATTGTAGAATGAAGATCTCCCCAAATTCAATCAAATTCTCTGCTCCATAGTTTCTCTTCTTTGCATCATTCCAGAAAACTTCATTTTATTTATCCATCTATATCACATAGCAAATAGTCTTTTTTCTAGGATTTTTATGATCTTTCAGGAACTTCCATCTATAATTAGCTCTTATAGCAATATGTTCTGCCCAACTTTATTTCAGACATCTTGTTTCTTTCAATGGTATCAAAGATATCTCTTTGTTCTCTCCCCTATGTATTTTATTTTCCATCACTCATTTTTACTTTTAAGATACATTTTTCCATAATTTGTTGCCTTTGTTAGTTATTCTTTTTAAGCATCCACATCTTAGATTCTAGTAAAACTTATCTACAAAAAGCTTTCTTTCAATTACATAAAACATTTCTTTTTAATATTAAGCTCTCTCTTCTAAAAGCTTTTTATCCAAGTTTAATTCTATAATTAATTTTTTAATTATTTTTCTATTTATATTAATAATCTACCCAAGATATATGTAGTTGTTAAATTTTTTTTATTCACGATTATCTTACTTTATTTTCTTGTGTGTGTATGTTATTGAACTTTTGAATATTTTTTAGCATTTATCTTTAATTCTACTTTTCTGTTTTAATTATATAGCTCTTTTTTGAATCTCTGAAGTATTATTTATGAAAACAATCTCATCATCTGTAAAATCTAAATGACTTAAATAATTTCCATTTATTTTTATTCTCTTAACATGCTATTTTACTACATAAAATACGTTTCGTATAATGATAATAAAAAATTGGGGGATAGTAATTTTCTCTATGCATACCTTATCAATGTTAATGTTTTTAGTATGTCTAATTCTTACTGCTTTGATAAATATTCATCAAAATTTGATATTATGTCTTTATATCTTGATATTTTAAAGCTTTAAATTACTGTAATTATGCTTATAGAATCAAATGCCTTTTCATAATCTATAAATGCAAAGCATAATGGTAACTCATATTTATTAGTCATTCTTTTCTCAATACTTGTAAATAATCCATTGTGCTAAAACCACTTCCAAATATGACTTGTTTTTGAGTTGGTTTGAATCAAAGTTCAATAAAGAGAGTTATAATCATTTTGATAAAGATCTTGAATGGGACTCAGTAAGACACAGAGGCAAAACTCTCCATACCGTAGTGTCACTCAGTGCAAGCCACAGTAATCAAAGGGTGGAGAGTTTTGCCTCCATAAAAAACAGCTTGTGTAAGTATAAAGAATAGTGCTCATGTGATGTTTGAAGTCAGTAAGACTGATAGGTGTATATATTTTAATATTTTTATCATATTTTTTAAATATCATTATTACTACTATATTCTTTTAATCATCTGGAACATCAATTAGTATATAACTTTGGCAATAATTTAGCTATTTTTTTATATGCTTCTTAAAGATATTATTAATTCTACCAGTTTCTGTAGCTTTTCTTTATAGATTGCCTCTTCATTTAAAATAATTTAATATTCAATTGATGTCTTGTAATTGTAAAAGTTACTTTATTATCTTGCTTTTATTACTATACAGTTTTTGTAGTACACTTCCACTCACTTCATGATATTGTCTCTCTCTCTCTTTTTTTTTTTAGTAATAGGGTTATCTGTTTTATTATTATTGCTGAAACAATTAGTTTTCCAATATCAAAATATTGAACTTTATTTTTTAGCCTTTTTTCTATAATTTTTCTAATCAAATTACGATTATATTTTCTTCTGTCATCATTAAATCTCATTTGTACCTTTTACAGAATTCTACAGGGGAAAAAAATGAAATTCATAATGTAGTTGGAGTTATCTTATTAGATCTATATCTTTGATCAGAAAAGGAAAAATATCATTTAAGATCTAATGTAAAAAATATTATTTTAAATTCTCAGTATCAACACTATTTGCCACTTTATTTTCTTCTGCTTTGTAGTTTTTTAAACAAAATATTGGAACTGCAGAGGCACTGATCCGCAGTAAAAATAGAAGTAATGACTATCCTCCTAGCAAAATGAAACATGATAAAGATCAGAATAAAGAAAATGCTGCTATTGTAGCTTTTTATATTTAAATAATGATAATAGTATCCATGCTCAGAAGAGAAAAATTCAATTGCAAACCGTACCTTATCCATAGAAAAAGAAAATCTCTGCAGCGATTGTAAAAAAAAAGAATGAGATACATTTGATCCGTATTACCATTATAGATGAAATGAAAGCTCACTGCCTTATTTTTTCTTTAAAAACATAGAGTACTCGAAAATTCTTCCTTGACCATTGCCTTAAAAAAAATTTGTTTAACTACAGAATTTAAGGAACTACAAAAGCCTATTTTAACATTTTCTGTATTATTTCAGAATATCAATTATCATGTTAATATTCAAATAAGTCCTTATTTCACGAATTAATTTGAATCAAATATCTGAATGCTAGACATTTGTTCTTTAAATAAATCATTTAAAAATATTTTCATATTTTTTCTTTCTTCATGTCATGTTTCATTTGAAAATATATTTGTTAATTACTGTTCTAACAGTTCTTAATAGAATATCAGTTATCTTTTTATTTACTCAGTTTAAGTCCGAGTCATCATCATCTATTTATTTAATGCAGAATTCTAATCTGTTAGGATCGAATATTTTATAGATTAATTTTAAAAATGATAAATCAATTACTTATAATTTGCATTTTATTGGTATATAAAAAAGTTTTAATTAGTGCCGGTGCAAATAAATAAATCTAAATTTGATGGCTGAAAAGATACATTTTTGCCTGTCATTATCTGCTAGTTAAGATGACTGGACAAAGTGACATTGATAGATCTTCACTAGAATAATATAATAATATAGATCCATAAAACACACACACATATATATATACTGTAATGGTAAATAATGCTGGAAGCTAGCTCTTCAAATATTTTACATATTTGGCTGCCAAAAACTGTACTGTATTTATAAAGAGAATGAGGAAGTGAGATTGGCTTTTCTTATTTAATATTCCCTACAAACTGATCAAGCCAAAAACTGACTGTAACTATAAATAATAGATCAATAATAATAAATCTCTTACTTCTTGCTAGCTAAACTTATAAAAGGTAAATGTATTTATATATAATGCTATTCTACTACATATGTGAATATTTCAAATAAATTTAGATAAAAATTACAGATCTCATACATTTTTACGCACATGGTACCTTCTGCGACCATGTTCAATTCAAAACTAACCTATTGGGAAGCCTTCAACCTATCCAACTCAAATACCCAGAAGGCACACACTTACCACCCCAGCGACATAAACAAACTGTGCAAACTAGCCCATAGATTGAAACTAGCACCTAAACACACAGACTTCTCAAAATTAACCTTGGTAGCCTCTCCACTGCTATATTTCTTAATAGAAGAGGCTTTCACATCATCAGTGAGCCTTGGATCTGAGAGCACTGCACCTAGATCTTAGGATCTAATGCAACCCTCCAGCAGCCACCTTTTAACTCTACTTTACTACAAAACTATGAGAATGAAATTGAAAACATTGTTAATATCTTCAATCTAAGCTCAATATCTTATATAGTCATATGGGTCTGAACTCAATTCAGCACCCATACATTTTGGTGTCTTTGGCTCTTAAACAACCATAGCCACCACTATCCTATTAGGCAGGATTGGTGTTAAACCATCAAACATCACATGATCACCATCTCTATACTAGCACATAATTTGTTGTAAACAAAGGCAAAACTCCCCATACAGTAATGCCACCCTGTGCCAAACAGAGTAATCAATGGATGCCAGAAGGCTTGTGCATAAAATCCCTATCTAGTGCCTACTCATCCAATATCCCCAGACTAGTTTCTGGCTTGTGGCCATCATCAGTGAGGAACCTTGGATCTGAGAGCACTGCACCTAGATCTTAGGATCTAATGCAACCCTCCAGCAGCCACCTTTTAACTCTACTTTACTACAAAACTATGAGAATGAAATTGAAAACATTGTTAATATCTTCAATCTAAGCTCAATAGCTTATATAGTCATATGAGTTTGAACTCAATTCAGCACCCATACATTTTGGTGTCTTTGGCTCTTAAACAACCATAGCCACCTCTATCCTATTAGGCAGGATTGGTGTTAAACCATCAAACTAGTCTGGGGATATTAGATGAGTAGTCACTAGATAGGGATTTTATGCACAAGCCTTCTGGCATCCATTGATTACTCTGTTTGGCACAGGGTGGCATTACTGTATGGGGAGTTTTGCCTTTGTTTACAACAAATTATGTGCTAGTATAGAGATGGTGATCATATGATGTTTGATGGTTTAACACCAATCCTGCCTAATAGGATAGTGGTGGCTATGGTTGTTTAAGAGCCAAAGACACCAAAATGTATGGGTGCTGAATTGAGTTCAGACCCATATGACTATATAAGCTATTGAGCTTAGATTGAAGATATTAACAATGTTTTCAATTTCATTCTCATAGTTTTGTAGTAAAGTAGTTAAAAGGTGGCTGCTGGAGGGTTGCAATAGATCCTAAGATCTAGGTGCAGTGCTCTCAGATCCAAGGCTCCTCACTGATGATGGCCACAAGCCAGAAACTAGTCTGGGGATATTGGATGAGTAGGCACTAGATAGGGATTTTATGCACAAGCCTTCTGGCATCCATTGATTAATCTGTTTGGCACAGGGTAGCACTACTGTATGGGGAGTTTTGCCTTACTTTTCACAATACATACTTACACACATGCTCATTCAATCAATTTACAACTTATCCCAGCTATGATTATAAGAGCACAAAAGAGTTGAATATTCCTCAATATTTATGGACCGTGGGGAAAAATCTGGCCATAGACTTGATTTATCAAAAACTGGAATTGTATGTATTGAGAGGGAAGACAGAAAGTGAAAGAATAAAGAGGCTTGGGCAAAAGCTAAATATCGATTTTCAATAAAAAGAAAAGTCACAATCATCTCTCTCTTGAAAAAATGGATTATTTAAATGGATTTAAATATTTTAAATATTAAATAAAACAAATGTAAATTTATTAAATAATTATCAGGTGTACTTAAAAGCTCGAAACAATAAAGAAGTAATAATGATATGATTATGATATTTTGCATATAGAAAGTATGCTAATCATTAATAAAGACTAAGTTTAAATTGGCTATCTTTTCTGTACAAATGCCCAAAACATTTATTTGAATATTACAATTATCCAAGCAAGAGCGAAAGAATTACAAGATTAAAATTCCAGGTGCCAATTTACTATTAAAATGTCTAAATAAAATCAATTCAAATCAATAAGAAATACAGTAATAATATATAAAAAAGTGAAATTTAAAAAATGTTTAAAATTTGCACTCATAATGAATGTCATTTTCATTTCAATATCAAAATCAAATTGTTTAATTGTACTATTTCTTCGCAGTAATATTTTACTTTGACTTTAATTAGTGCATTGTGATTTACTAAAATTCAAAAAAGAAAAAAAAGTCTTTATTTTAAAACTTTTTAACTTCTAAGATCACATATCTTGCTTATGTTCTTTAACATTTAAATTTACATTCTAATCAGATTTACCTTTGACCTATCTAATCTTCTTCATGAGACATTTTTATAATTAATTTTAATATTTCTATTGCTCATCCGATTAAAATAATTTATTCTGTTTGCTCATCTTTGGTGAAGCAAATTTTCTCAGGGAGTTTTCAACTTATTTTTTGAATTTAAATAATATTATTTTGATTCTTAACATTAGTTTTATAATTTTGCAAAATTACTTTTTTGGGTATTGGGAAAAAATTAGGATTTAAAACTAAGCCTAGTTGGAAAAACTACTCATCAAGATTGTTAATGCTAAAACTATTTACAAAATTTGCTATAAAAGCAAAATAATAACGATCTTAAATTCAAACAAAAAAAAAATTATGAAATAATATTATTATGAATTCTTTACAATCTGTTTTAAAAAAATAATATTATTAAAAATTATATCAAAAACTGACAATCGTCTATCAAAATAAGCTGAATTTACATCAAAAAATTGCTCTGAACAAATTTTATCTTTAACAACACACATTGAAAGGTTTTAAGATAAATTAATATTAAAAACCCTATCATTAATGATCTCATCTCAGATTATGATGCTATTTGAGAAAATGGCCTTCTTCAAACTGTCTTTAATATCCTTAAATTCAGGAAAATCATTAATTTACTTAACAAAATGCTCTCCAATAGAAAAATTCAAGTAACATTAAGTGATAGTCATAGTAGATTCAAAATTTTACAGAAAGGACTTCCTCAGAATTCTGTTCTCTCCTACTTTATTTACTATACTTGAAGGTGATCCTCCATATTCAGAATGCAAGAAATCCATCCATGCTGATATCATTATTTTAATTTCATTAAAGAAATACTTTCCAAAAGTTGAAAAATCTCTTAATAAGGATATAAAAAGTTTTGAAATAATTTTCAAAGACTGGAGTTTTATTTCTAATTCAATAAAGACAGCATGCTTAACTTTTTATCTAAACAACTGAGAAACTTTTCATAATCTGACTGTAATCTTTTGCAACAATAGTACAATCCTACCCTATATTAGTCAGAAATTTAATCTAAAATAATTTTTGAAGTCCAGCTTCTATATCACTAGCATACTCTATTAAAGACTATCACTCTGTTTGGAAAAAATGCCTTTACCAAACTTCTGGATATTATATTAAATAGTACTTTGAGAAACATTACTGGAATTTATCTTGTTTGTTTTTTTTTTTTTTTTGCATATTCTTCCATAGATATCAGAAAAAAAGTTGCCCAACAGAAAATTGCAAAAAAGCATGTAAAATAGATTAGATTTTCCACTAATATCAAGATATAATTTCACTATCTAAAATTCATATCAAACCAAAAATATCATCAAACAAAAAATTATGGCATAAAATTGAATTTCTTATGAAATATTAAAGATTTTCTAGATCCAACAATAAAATCAGATGCATTTAATCATTTTGGATATTAATCGAATCTTGTCAACAGATTTAGAATAACTAGTAGTTATTGTTATTATCTGCTTCATAAATAAACTTTAATAGTTACTTATTATATGACATATACAAATCCCATAGTTAATGAGTTAAATCTATGGATACAGCAGTGGAAATGAATGAACATATATTCTAGTCAGAATCTCTATAAGTTCTTTTATATTTTTTTGTTTTTAAAAAGTTGTCTAAATAACATCTTGAGGCTAAATAAATAAATACTGATGTAGAAAACATACTTTTCAAGATTGTTTTCACCTTTCTATTACTTAACTTTAAGTAATTAATTCCTTCAATCATTGGATAGTTATTATATCAATTAATTTAAACCTTTCCCTTTTTTATTCTATATTAAAATTATACTACTAAAATTTTGCTTGTATTTTTTATTAAGTTTTTAGATTCACAGTAGAATTCTAGTTGATATGTCAGGAATAAAAACAACTTTGTGTCTGGTGGGAGATGTTAACAATTTTTCCAATCCTGTATTATCTCACCAAAATGTGGTCATTCTGAAACTTTCTATTCCATCAAAATATGACACAATTTTTGATTGTTTGTCACAGTAACTAAAATATGTAAATACTACTACTCTCATTTAGAATATTATGCCACTAAATCTGTTAATATAGTTTCTTTAATAAGATCATAAATGTTAGATCCAAAATAACATTTAAAAATTAAGTTGGTATCTTTATTAATGTTAGAAAACAAAGATACCCCAAATTTAATAATTACTTTAGTAAAATATTTAACTTTTTATTAAATAATTCTAAATATTCAAAAACATTTACACTTCCAATCAAAACTTTTACAGTTTTTATTCAATTCTTTTTAAAAATATTGTGTCTTTTTTTATCAGTATAATTAACAGATATTATTTTTTTTGCTTTCCCTTTAAGGGAAGGCAAACAATTATAAACGTTTGGTTGATAAACTGTATTAAAAATTTTACTATTTTTAATTTGTAGTGATATACTTCTAGATGTTAAAAATAATTTTGAACTTAAAAAAAAAAAAAATTGAATAAACACCTTTTTATTATTGTATATGTCTTATTATTATATATTTATAGCATACAGTTATATTATGTTAATCAAAAGTTTTTTGTCTATCTAATAAATGTTTTAATAGTTTTATTATTGAAAAATTTAATTAATTAATTGATTTTTTTTTTTAAAAAAAAAAAAGATTTTTCAAAGAAAGGAATAATAATATGAGTATCCTTATGTTCTCAGCTCCCCCAATTCTGTTTGCAGATGTCCATAACATTTATAAAGATTGCCTAGATTGTATTTATTTTGGTTCTAATTTTTTATTAACACAAAATAACATCATGTATGCAAAGTAAATTCTTATTTCTCATATGTTAAAGCATCGGCCAGGAAGCGAACCTGGGATAACTGCTTTGGAAGACAGTTATGCTAACCACTAGGCCACCAATGCTTGGCAAGTAAACTCTTGTTCATTGGATAATTCTCCTAATGCTTTTATATAAATAGCTCACTAAAAAGTAGAAAAATAACAAAGTAATAATCCATATCATAAATCATTTGAGGCTTTTTTGATTTTTATGATTTATTTGAGCTTTAAATGCTTTTATGATATGGAATATTACTTTGCTATTTTTCTACTTTTTAATGGGCTATTTACATAAACACATTATTTAAAAAAAAATTAATATTTTATTTTTGAGATATAAATAAAACATATAATTTCATTTTAAATAAAATAATTTTCATTAAGGGTCTTTTTTTTTATGTTTCTTGTTCTTTCCACAAGAGATTTGCATGCTGCCAACAATTCTGACAGTTGTATTCATTTTTGGAAATGAAAAAAGAAAACATATATTTCTCTAACTTTTTTAAAGACATTTCTTATTTTTTTTCACAAAATATTTATCACATGATCACTGTTTCTTATGTTTGCTCATAACTGTTATTAAACAGGCAAAACTCTTAATACAGTAGTGTCACTCAGTGCAAGCCAGAGTAATCAATGGATGCAGAAGGCTTGTTTATAAAGTCTCCATCTAGTGCCTACTCATCCAATATCCCCAGATTAATTTCTGACTTGTGGCCTTAGTCAATGAGGAGCCTTGGATCTGAGAGCACTGCACCTTATCCAAGGCTCCTCACTGACTAAGGCCACAAGCCAGAAACTAGTCTGCAGATATTGGATGAGTAGGCACTAGATGGGGATTTTAGCACAAGCCTTCTGGCATCCATTGATTACTCTGGCTTGTATTGAGTGGCACTACTGTATGGAGAGTTTTGACTGATTAAAATATTTATGAAATATTAATTATTTCAGAAGACATTAAGATTTTTAGTATAAAATATTTATTTTTAATTAATTAAGTAAATTAATATTAACCAAATTTTACCATATAATTATCATATTGCTGTTGGCTCAGTTGTTAAGGAGGTTTCTTGGGGAAAGTAAAGTTGTAAGTTTGATTTTTTAATTGTTGCAAGTTCAAAAAATTGGATATTCGAACAGAAATACAGACAGGACAAAGTATCTTGTTTAAATGCTAACATTATACTTTTGAAATGAGTATTTTATACCAAAAATTTAATATTATATGCTGGTAAAAACATTAATGTAAAAGTATATATTCTTACAGTTTAAAACTACAATAATGTAGGTATTACAAAAAAAAACTCATGCCATCCATATAATTTAATATGTAAAAATAAACAATAAAGGAATTTGACCAATCATGAATTGTTGAAAGATTTTTGCTTTGTATTAAAAAATCATAACTAGTTAGCCACATAAATTCTAAATAACGATAGATAAATAAAATATAGAATTTTAACTCCTTTCATATTTATTGAACTTTTTCTAATGGAAAATTAATGATTTCTGGAATTTTCAGTTAATAATAATAAACTTAAAGATTATGAAAGAATAATTTCTGCCATGTTGAAGAAGATGAACAAAATTGAAAAGATAAGTTTTTTTATTGAAGAAATTATGAAGTGAAATAGAATTTGTTGTTAATCATTTATTTAAAAATACAATATTGAAAAAATCTGTGGAGTCGAATGATGACTTAAAGAGAAGTTACTATACCTGTTTAAAAATAGAGCATACGATAGAGAATTGTACTAATGTACATTGATAATAATGATATTGATTAAATTTTAAATTTTTTTAATTATTATTATAGATAAAATAAAACTCAAAACTCTCAATGCCTAATAATAAATACACTACCGACCGTAATGTTTGATATTTTTAATATTAAAAAACAGTTGTGATTGAAGTTATGAATAAGTTTTTGGAGTTATTAATAATCATATCATATATATAAACACACCCTGCACACACACGCACAGTTACCAGTTATTAGCTAGACGATTAAATGTCATTATTGTAATATAAGTTTCCAAAATGTAAATGATCCGTATACAATTAATGCGGCTTTTTATTTTTTATTTTATATAAATAAAAAACTCATTAGATTTTCAAATAAAAATTTTAGGTAGACTATTGCACTTTGTAAATCTAATTCTAGTTGAACACTGTATAACTCTAACATCCGGCTTGTAACAGCTGGAAAAGAAAACTACGTGTTTGTTTTTATTTTAATAAATGTCTGAAAAAATATTGTTCTATATTATATTGCTAACAGAAAGAGAAAGATCATCTTGACAGGAATTTCCGACAAACGAGGGTGTTTCCGCAAAACTGATCGGTTATTTTATGAACAAAATGCAAAAAGATCATCTAATGATTTTATTTAAATCAATCATTGCTTTTAATTTTGTTTAATAAAGAAAATTAAATCAGTATAATTTACACTTTTCAATTATTTAAATATTATTACAATGATTATAAAAGATAGCAAGTTATTGTTTTGAAAGATCATATATTTTCAAAAATTATCTCTTTTACCAGTTCTTTTAAAACGAGCTTACAATATAGTGATTATAATTCAAATTTTAAACTCGCCCAATATTTGTTTGAGGATATATATATAATGTATGTATTTTTTGTCTACTATCTTAGCATATAAATTATTGTAGGGGGAGAGGGAGAATTCTATATATATAAAATTTTGAACATTAATTTTACGGCAAAGAGAAAATGTAATTATCTTTTACTTGTCAGAACATACATACATACTACAGCCAAAATCGTAAAGAAAAAACTGCTCAAATTCACCTTTAAATACTCTTTTAGGAAATCTTGTCTTGTCCATTCGTTTTATGTATCTATTCCAATGAAGGTGTGATTTTATAATACTGGATTCTATAGTACTAGATCCATCAAGATGGAAAATTTATTGGCTGATTTTATTTGTCATTGTATTTTTAAAATTGTGCTAAGCATTCTTAAATGAACTTTTTAAATGCTTTTATATTGCATCGTCTCATTTTAATATAATAAATTAGGTAAAAAAAACCAGCTCTTTATATAATGAACTTAGTTATATAATGAGCGTGCTAATAGCTCTCTTTTCTGAATATCCCTTTCCTCAGACCAGTTTCTAGATCTGGCTGTCATCAGTGAGGCACTCACTAACAACAGCCAGAGCTAGAAACTAGTCTGAGAATAGGGATATTCAGAAAAGCTTAATAAGAGCTGTTAGCATGCTCAATATATAACATTTGTAAGATAAGGTTATTGCATTAAGTCATGTGATATGTGACTTGATTTCCTTGCAATTAACTTCATTGCAGTAATTATTTCCCTGTGATGAAATATCATATTTTTTTAATTTGTTAAAACCAGCAACAACACATTAGAATCTGTATTGCACCTCAACATCTAAGTTCACTTTTCTACTTGTAAAACTACTAAGATGTTTTAAATTAGTTTACATTCTCAAATTGATAACCATCCAAATTAAAAATTGCTGAGGAATTTTCTTCTACAATTGAATGATAAAAGTCTTGAATGTTTTAAGCAAATCTTTATATGTTACATTCAAAACAAACTATATTCTGTAAGTTGTCTTTTAAATTGGAAAAAATAGCAGAAGCATTAGCATAATGTAAATCCAAGAATAAATGGTCTGATTTCATTGAAGCCAATCATTAAACATTATTGTAATTTGAGACTATGATATAACTGGAGCAAGTGAATAAGAAAATCAAAAAGTTATTACAGCAAATTCAGACAGCAATTAGAAAAATTTGCACAAGATATACTTTTAGTAATGACTGAAATAGCAAGGCTGAAAATTTTGAAAAGAAAGATTTTCATTGGATAAAATGAATTTGGCCAATATTTTAACTACATATAAAAATTATGGGATGAACTTCACAAGAACCAAATAGATTATATTCTTGATAACCAGAAATAAAAGACTAAGCTTTTATTGTGAAAATTATAACCAAGCCTATTGTGTAATATAAAGAGCTTGCAAAGAAGCTTTTAACAAGCTTTGCAGGGTAATTCTACAAAGCTTGTTAAGAGCTTATTTGCAAGCTCTTTATATAACATTTATAATACAAGCTTGTTTAAATTAGGTCATGTGACATCTACCTTGATTTTTTTTTTTAATTTTAAGCCTATTGTGGAAAGATAGACATCAAGTTAAGTTTTAATAATAATTCATTAATCATTCATCATTTTAAGTTTAACCTATAGAACACTTCATTGCTCTTAGAAATAACATCAAAAAATTATTTGAGATTGTGATGATGAACCACACGAATTAAGAATGAAAGTTTTATTAAAATAGCTAATAAAAGTTTTACAAAAATAAATTATTAAAGGGGGGGGGGGATCCAATATACATTATAATTGCAAAACAAAACAACAAAAAAGTTAAAATTAAAGTTGAGAAAAGATCTTAAGAGGAAAGTGAATGGAAGATTTTGGTGTTCATTCAAATATTGACAATTTAAAGTTAATATAATTTTTGAAAAGTCATTAAAAAATAAAAACAAGCTTGAAAATAGTAATATAAAGAATTCATAAAATTAAAAAAAAAAGTTCTACCCTTAAGTAAGTTTTGCTGAAAGAAAAAAAGCAAATGGAGAGATTATAAATAAACTAATAAGTTTAAACAAAGTTGGAATAAATATACATAAATATCAACCAGAACACTTTCAAAGATATGACTTTAGTTAAGAACTGTCAGTATTGTAATAGATATCAGATTTAGTTCTGAGCTTACTGCCAATAGATTAGACAATTGAAATTGTTGAGGTGATTTAAAATTTTACAGAAATTTGAAAATAAAAATAATTATTAAATTATTCTATTACTACTTACATATTCTAAAAAGTCAATTTATGTTTTATATCAAAAAAATTAAAGTAATATATACTATCTCATATCACCTATAAGTAAGATTTCATCAAGTCTTACTTTAGAAGAGTTCTGTCAGATACTCAATTTGGATTTAAGAATGTTAAAAAGCTAAATGGATAATTGGTTAAGTGAATTGGAAAACTGATATAGTGAATAGGTAACAGAAGACATGTATGTTATTAATTTTATCAGTCTAATGTTTAGTTGACTATGTTTAAAGTATATAATATTCTTAGAAAAATAAGTGCATCAGAGCAATTATCATCTTTATGAGAATTTTCTTATTTAAGATTAGAAGCTTCTGGAAAACAGATTGTAATGAAAATAACCTATTTTCTCATTGACTTGTTTGCATACATTATTTATTCTTTTTGCATCATTACAATCATTTTAACCATTATTGATATACTGATGGATGAGTGTCTCCCCAAGTTTAATCTAGTTTCTTTGTTCCCTAATTTCTCTTTTCTACAATAACATCTTTATTTCACCCTTAAATCTCATGCATGGTCTCCTTACAGGTTTTTTAGAATTTATTGGGATTCGATTTAAGACTTAAATTATCCATTATTATTTTTTTTAACAATACAAACCTAGCTTCATTTGTTGTTCTCTCACTTCTTGTTAATATTAATTTACATTTCTCCCTACTTCATTGAGTAATCTATAGCTTTCATATTGCTTGTGTTAATTGCCCAAGTCTCAGATATATAAACAAGAACTGGTAAAACACAGCTATTACAACTTTCTTTTCAAATATGTAAGCATATTTTCTAATTAATATTAAACCATGAAAATCATTCCATTCAAGTTTTTGTACAAATATGTAATAAAAAAAGCCAAATTAAACAAAAGAAAATGTGAACTAGGATCAGATAAGAAAAGAATTGCTAACCTTAGAGATACTTATAGATATACAAAAAAAAATCTCAACAATTTAAAGTAAAAGTTATTGTAATTCTGTGATTATAATTTTGTAAGAAAGATCTTGTAATAATACCCATTTTTATTGCCTGGGAGTTCATTAGAAATTTGAGAACCAGAAATGGCAAAGTTGGGTTGCTATTTCTAAACTGAGTTTCAGAATTTGCTATTTTACCACTATACAAAAACATGAATTTTGAAAAAATGGTTCATTTGAAATGTTTTTCTTTTTCAAAGTGATTCAAACAATTATTTTACTTTTTAGATAATTATCATCAAATATTCATTAAATATCTATTACAGTACTACTAAAAGTAATAAGTGTTTATTATTTTTTATGATAATGAATTTTAGCTTTTAAAAAATATTAAGTTGTATAATTTATTATATACAATATCAACTTACTATTCTATATTTGTTACATTTTTATTTACCATTGTCAGACTCACTCCACATACAACTTTGACACCATCCATCTCAGATAAATACAATAATGATTATTATTAATCATTTTCTAAACCAGAGATTATCTTTAGCACAGACATAAACTTTAAACCTCAGTTAAAGATTAATATATCTGATTTTTTAAATTTACACACACGGAGTTATTCACCTTTCTCTGTCCCGTATGTAAAATCTTTATAGATATAATAAACACTTCCATACTTCCCCATTCTTTTTAAATTCATATAAATAAAAATACAATAAAAGACAAATGACCCCCAAGATGCATTTTGTGCTAAACCAGCACTCATCTATTTGTATTTTTATTAATTAATATGAATTTTACAACAATACATAGATTGATTTTTTTAGTTTCCAACAGCAAATGTGTTTTTTCTACACTAGTATCATCTATTGTAAGTTTAATTAA
Source organism: Epiperipatus broadwayi (assembly GCA_028023455.1). Taxonomy (NCBI): domain Eukaryota; kingdom Metazoa; phylum Onychophora; class Udeonychophora; order Euonychophora; family Peripatidae; genus Epiperipatus; species Epiperipatus broadwayi. The sequence goes on from JAQFVV010000062.1 coordinate 2,042,037, forward strand.
TCCATAATTATCTGATGGAAGTGCAATTTAATTCCTTACTATTTGCTGATTGTTCAATGAGGACTTAATATTCAGAGCTGGCACCAATGCAGTTATACATATGGAAGCAACTTTTGAATTATTTCTGCATTGGAAGCCATCCTTGATTGATTTATTTGTTCAAAACCTTTAATTTTTTTTAATTTCACAGTGATAGCTTGATAGTAAAAAATAACCACGTTAAAGACATTTGTAGATGCACAAATGTATTTTAGATTTGCATACTAAGTTCTCATTGGTAAAAACAAACTTAGAAACTAGTCTGGGACTGTGGATTAAATTGCCATACCATCTAATAACCACTGTTTACTAAAGCTAACAATGGATGGTACTAGAGTAGAAAAAACAACAACTATTCTGCAAAAGTACAAATTTATAAATTAATTATGATTGATATACTTTTAATATGTACTTTTGTTGCTTCTCAGTTATTATATTGATTTTAAACATATATATAAATTATTCAATACGAAGTATACACTCTAATATAAATAGAGTACTGTATTTTGCAAGTGCTTCTAAATTTAGGTATCTACAATCTACTTTTTAACTCAACCCTTAGTCTAATGCCAGCCCTGCAAATATCATTCATATTTAGTGAAAAGTAATATGTTTTATCTATCCTAATCATATAATTTTGCAATTCGAAAATATGTAATATATGTTTGGAAGAAACTTGAAGAGAGAGTAATGATATATTTATATATAATTTTAAAAAAAAAATTCATATATTTTTGCCAAATGCAGATTGGATGGTATTTTATACATATATATAGCGCAGTGGTAGAGAGCAGATCCGAAAACAAAAGGTCTATGGACCGCAGTTCGACTGTCACTTCTGGTAATCGAATACTATATGATCTATCGAACGACAAACTGTTCAATTATTACTTATTTATTTAAAATTATTTCTAACAATTTTTATAATGACCAAACAAAATTGATGTGCACTTTTTGCTAACTAAACTAAAATAAGCTTAATAGATATATATGTAAAAAAAAAATCCGTTTAGTTAAAATTTATAAATAATATGTACGTTTAAATTTAATTAATGTACACTTTTATTAACTTGTGTGTGTGTGTGTGATCATCACGCAAAATTAAAAGACATTATTAGATAAAATTTCAGAATTTTACTTGAGACCAGTTTAGAAAGCTAACAAAGAAAAAAAGGTAGAAGAACATAATCTAAACAAACAAGACACCTGACCCTGCGGGGGATCAGCTGAGATGTCTACCAAAGAATCTTGTTTCTAAGAAGTTTATACACCTAATGTGTATTGAAGATCTATTTACTTTGTTTATTTGTTGCGCTTTTTTCGCATGAATATTGACGTTTTCAAAACAACTGTAAATAAATAAGATTATTGACGAAAAGATTGAGGCAAATAAACAATAGATTCTTATTATATTTAACGTTACATCATTTATTTTTATTAAAATGTGTGCGTTTGCATATATATTAAATGGAGTCGATAAAAAGATTAGGGACAATGCAAGCATTTGAAAATAATAGATTATAACTGAAGAACCGAATTAATTATTGAAGAAATTAAAATATTTATCTTTACTTCTCTTTCTAAATAGAAAAGAATATGCTAAATTACGATATATATATAATTTAAATGATGTTTTTAAAAAGTTCAATACAGTTTCTGATATATTTTTTCCTCTCTATATATATTACTAAATTTTAATCGACATTAAAAATGTTTGAAAAGATATGCTTAATATGTAGATAGTTTACATTAGAAATTATTTTTATTTGAAGATTTTAAAAATTATATGTATATACAGCGCGCTGTATGGGTAAGAAGTGCTTTTGTGCAAGGGTACATTTTAGCGTCTTTCCCCTTCTCCCCCAATTCTATGAAATAAAATTCGTAAATTAAAAGACATTTTCCCCTAGCACTTTCGCAAAAAGAAATTTGAAAATATGACTTTAGTCATTTAACGTGTTCAGCAAATATCTCACGAGTTTTATTCATTTATTTCTATAAAATAAATCTGTAGATTAAAACATGCTAGAATAAAACAAATTAAGGTTTAAAAAATAATTTTTGAAACAATAATTAAATAATACAGTATGTGATGTGATGTATTTGGCTTCTCCTTAAACGAAGTCAAGAATATCTCAGCAACTATGCCCAGATAAACCTGTTAGCCACTTTATTTTCTATTCCCCACTCTAAGTCTTCCCATATTCTGCCACATTCCATTTTCACAACATAATCTTTGTCAACTCTATGGCCTTTCTTTTCGCAAACCCAGCATAAAAACTACTAACTCACTTTCTGTATTGTCACTTTGTTCATACCTATTCTTCCATAACTTCATTATCTGTACCCTTTCTGCTTTCAAGCATTTACATTCAATCAACAGATGCCTAATATTTTCTATACCTTCCTTACACAATTTGCACGCTAAATCACCCATAGTTTTCCATTTACATGTATATTCTCTTGTTGCTAAAGATCCCGTTCGAGCCTTAAACAATAAACTACTTTTCTTAACTATTATCATAAATTAACTCGCTTCCAATATTCCGTTTACTTCTATATATATTTAAACTCTTCTTACCCTCCATACTACTTCTCCATCTCTCCAACTCCCTATTTTTTTATTAATGCTTCTATTCCTTTATCCCATTCCTTACCACTATAACACTCAACAATTCTCCTAACACAATCATCCCACCTTTTATACAAGTATACCGATATAAATTCTTTATCCAAATCTTTTGCATATCACATTACCTTTCTCACCCATCTTGTTACCTGCCCTTTATTCATAACCCAATTAAACACTTTTAGTAGCAAACTCGCCATACAGTAGTGCCACTCAGTGCAAGCCTTAGTAATCAATGGATGCAGGAAGATTTGTGCATAAAATCTTCATCTAGTGCCTACTCACCCATTATTCCCAGACTAGTTTCTAGCTTGTAACTTTCATCAATGAGATGGTTTGGATCTGAGAGCACTGCAACTAGATCTAAGGATCTAAAGAAACCCTCCAGCAGCCACATTGTACCTATTTAGTTAACTATAAAGCTAGAAACTCAAGATGAAAACACCTTAATGTCTTCAAACCAAGCTCATCCGCTTGTATAGTCATATAGATCTGAATCCATTTCAGCATCTATATGGTTTCCTTGAATTTATCAAAAACCAGTCACCATTATCCCCTAGGTAGGAATAGTATAAAACCAACACTATATGGGGATTTTATGTACAAACCCTCCTGCATCCATGGATTACTAAGGCTTATGATTGTGTAGCACTACTGTACAGAGAGTTTGTTATCATTAATAACAGCTTGTGTAAGCATACAAAATGGTGATCATGTGTTGTTTTGATAATTAAATAATACCCTAAAGCAAAAATATTTATTTAGTAACATAAATGGGATTTTTTCTTTCAAAAGTTTTTATATTATTTTTTGGATAATCTTGCAAAATTGCTAGTGGATATAGAAAATATCTGCTAAAAAGGTATTTTTTAAATATTTAATTCTTTTATCATATTTAAGAGACCTGTCACACATATCCATGAAAATTTTACACTATTCCCCTCCCCTTCTTGGGCTGATTCTGATATTACATAAATAATTCTATAATATATAAGTTACTTACCTGATTATTAAACATATTATTTACATCCAGAATATGATTTTTTGGAATACTTCATTTCTGAGTGATAGCCTGGCTTGTTTCCATTATTGTTTCTAAATCAATATTTAGATCAACTTTAACCAGCAGATCAATATTTCATTAAAAGAAGTCTGTGTTTTTGTTTTTTTTTGGAAACCTATTGAAAATCTCTCATGCATAAACTTATTCATGTTTTCTATTAACAAAATTATATTCATTCAATAATAAAATATTTACATTATTTTTAATTTTTTAACTATTAAAAACTATAACTTATTATATCTATTAAAACAGTCTATTTTGTTACACATCCCATTTCACTTACTATGGTCTATAGTAGGAATTATAGTAGCTTTAAAACTCTGTCAAGTACACATGTATCTACATATCTGTATATTTATTGAAAGGTACATCTCTGTAAACATTGTTATATATGTATCAGCACACTTATATATACATATATATGAGTATAATCTGTAATGTATAATAGATTTAGTAAGGCTACAGTGCAATTATACGTATATTTTTAAATCTTTAATTTGTTATAAATTTATGTGTATCAATTTAACACATTATTTGGCTTAAGAATCATATATATATATGTACAATTCCGTAGGTGATCAGTATACATATATAACGAAATGTTTATGCAACTATTTATAAATTTCTAAATTTTAAAACAGTTCCCATTAAAAGAAATCATGCCACATGCACCTGTTTAAAATTGTGTGTAGGTTAAATGTTAATTTTAAAAATAGCAAATTTTAATGTATACCTTAGTGAAAGCAAACACAATCATGCAGCACTATTTTCTATTCACTTGGGGATTGCCTTTGGTTTACTAAGATGAAAGTGTCTGATTAAGAAATCTAACAACAAAAGATCTAAATTTTATAATTTTAAATAACAATTGTCAACAAGCTAATGGGTTTTGATGCTGCAAACCTGGCTTGTAGGCAAATGTATACTGGAGGGATAAAAATTTAGTATATAAACCCCATATTTCAGCATTAAAAAGCTCTCTCCAATATAATCAAGCAAGTTGCCACAGGAAGCTATGCCCACCAGAATTTTAATATGACTAGAAAGACCACCAATTTGCCATATTCCTATGGAAGAACAGTAATCTCCAGCCCATCCTGCATGCTGCCACAGCAATTATCATTGCTGAAAGAATGGAGAAGTTCAACTACCAACTGCTGCCATGAAATAACACCACAGAAGAGTAGTCATCCAGAGAAGTGCCAGTGCCTATTACAAATGTCAAACAATTCAGCAAAAAAAAAAGATTGGTAATATTTTTTCGCTGGCTCTATAAATCTCTATTAAAATCTCTAATGAATTCCTTAAGCTAGCTATCTGTAATGAATATTCATAAATTATTAATTCTCATTAATTAAATTTCTGTAAAATAAATCTCTAAATGTAACTAATAATCTTGCCTATAAATATAAATGTAATTTTAAAATAATTTTCCTTTAAATGTAATATCTGTAATCAGTTATTATTTAACCTTTTTATAATCTGTGGCCATGCCTATTTTTCTATTGTGATTATTTCATTTTATTCTTAATTTATATGTTATGATATGCCATAATTTCAAAGTAGAGAATAATTAATTTAATAGACCTTCAGAGATATGATTAAAAGCTCTCCAGTATAATTTTATTATCTCTTTTTCACTGGTAGAAATCTCTCCTTTGAAATCTATTCAAAGAGATAATAACAGATTACTATGTGTTCATTGTTATCTATATTTAATTAGTTAATATGTATTGGTTTGTTTATTAAGGTTTGCAAATTATTATTATATTTTTTGGTTAGATGACAGCTAGGGGTGATACTTAAAGGCATATTTATAAATGTCATAATGCCAGAAATTTTTTTTCTTCTCCTTAGATTTATTAGAAGAAATATGTACAGGTTCAATATTCTAAATAAGATTGCTATTAATTAACACCTTTCTTAGCATCATTATGATATGCTATTTGAGAACTGGGTCAAGATAGTTTCAACAGAATGAAACTATAGATATTTATGTGCATTTTTAAATTGTCTTAAATACCTATTAGTATTATTCAAGCCTTACAAGTGTGTCTTTACTAAGCACACAATATATATTTAAGCACAGAATATGTATTTCACATTGCTATGCTTTCTTAAATGGGCTCAGGGTGACAGGCCACCCCATTATTTAGTTCAGACAGCTATATTTCTAAAACTGAAACATAAAAGTCCAGAACTACATTTAAAGTTACTCTCACATACTGAAATAATGTTCTTTATTTTTGCACTAGAAAGTTGTTTAATCCAAGGGTACCAAGTATTTGGTACTAAATTCTGTGAATAACTGCATATTTGCACCATTAGTGCTATAGTCTCAGATGTCCATCTACAGTAACCTGTTTGTTCTAGCCTATTATTAATTTCAGCATTATTCTGAACATGGAACCTGGTTTACCTAGGGGGTTTGTATTTTGAGTATATTTAATGCTCACAATATATTAGAATGAATAAATTAACATTTATTGGTATCATCTTGTAATATTTAGTTTACCAGTAGCAAACCTTAAGAATAGTTTAGCATAACATATAGTCATGAGTCATAGACTGCAGATAAATTAATTATATAAATTGCATTATTATTAAGATGAGACTGCTGCACTGTTATCTGCCTCATAATTGTTGTCACACCTGTGTGTGCAATCCTCACCATCAATGCAAATATTTGTTATTTCATTTTTATTAATCCATTTGATTCTTATTTATTAAATACATTAAAATTATTAACATTTAATGTGTTATTTGCAATTATTCCAAATCACCCCAAATCTTTAATAATACATATTATGCATTATTTATTAAATCATGGAGTGTTGAGTAATTTATTTAATCTTTAAGTATAATTAAGTTATCAATTTTTCCCTGAGTCTCATGTTCCACCTTTTTCTCAACTGACTCACAAAAGAAATTGAAACTGACTATAACCTCATAAATGACAACCATAGGGTATTAAATCACAGAATGCTGGTGAATGAGTTAAAGTATGATCAGATCTGAGGTCTCAACCCCTCATCTAGGTCAGCTTTGGTGTAATTTGCCTAGACTCTGGATTTTATTATGTGAATGTACAAATATCATTACAATATATATATATATATCAATATTTTAAATTTTCATACTTAAGTCAATTTTCAATAGTCAGCTGATATAACTTTTACATCCCATTAACATCTTCTCTCAAAGTCTAAACATTATTAAATCACTACCTTTCAGACACAAAACTTGTTTACATTTTTATTAATAAAAATACTTTCCCTTGTTTTCATTCAATGATAAAATATTTACACTATTATATTATATTTTTAATGCTTATTAATAAGTCCTATTATATATATATATATATATATATATATATATATATATATATATATATATATATATATATATATATATATATATATATATATATTATATATACCTTATTACATAATTCATTTAATATCATGGTTTTCTTTCCACTTGTAATTTAAAACATTTAAATGTTCAGACATTTATACAGAAAAGATAGACATGTTATTTTAAAAATTAACTTTATTCATGCTGAGTATGATTTAATGTTATACTTTATTATATAGTTCAACAATTGAAAATTTGGCCAGAATTTATTTTTTTAAAAAAATTTAAAATTTTCATACTTAGGTTGTTTATTCAATACATTTTTAGAAGCAATAATTACACATTATTTTGTTTATTCATAGATTATATTGTATAACTATAAAAAAATCAAACATTTGGTTTGTTCTACTAGATACATTTATTTAGACTTTGTCAATAGTGAAATCATGTATGGGCTTACATATTATCATTAGCATGAAATTTGTTAAGATTTAAATAGTTTAGTATGCAATGACATTATCTTTAAAAAAACTGTTTTTACTCATTCTGTTTTCCATAGATTTGATTGGTAGTGTGGATTATGGATCAATTATAAGTTTTTAGCTAAATAACATGTCCAAAAAAAATGTGTTTAGTAAAACATATAAAAAGACAAAACAACATCTAAAAAAAAGATAATATTGTTATTAAAAATAGAAAAAGCTATTTAAAATATATAAAAAAATAATATAGCATAATAATACTACTAATAAAAAAAGATAACATTATTAAAAAAATTTAGCATTGAAATTGATCCCCAAAACTCAAATTTCATAAGCAAGTCACTCTACCTATATTCTTAATTGAACAACACATTTGAGCTCTGTACAATATTATTGATAAAGATAATTTCATCATAATTACTATAATTATGAGGCAATATTTTTAAAGTAAGTTTTTTAAAAAAATAAATCATTATTTTTTATATGAATTAGAAAATTTAAATAAAAATAATTGGGAAATCCAAACATTTTGCTTTACGTACAAATTTTATTAATTATAGTGACGAAATCGATTTTGTGAAATGGGAGAACATATATGAAATATATTTTGAGACCAGAGCAATTGTCACAATAAGTTTAAGTAAAGAAATATTTATCTTATAATTAAATAATAAATATTTACAATCAGAATGTGTTTCTAGGAATAAAGTGATTTGGTAATCTAAACATTTACATATAAGTTTTATTAATTATCATGACAAAATGACATTGGCCTGTTCAGTTTAGCATAATGATAAGATTATATGTAATATATTTCAAGCTCATGTCTAGAAATTTGAAGCCCAGGTAATTATCACAAATAAGTTTAAGTAAAAAAGTATTCTTTTTATATTTAAATAAAAAATATTTACTATCAGAATAATTTGAAAATATAAACCATTTTATTTGTATATAAATTTTATTAATTATCTTAATGTCTTGCTGCTCCAATGATGAAGTGCTTTTGTACTCACACACACCTGCATGCAGCAGTCCTGTGTATATAAATATAAATTGCCATCATTAATTTGAAAAATGATCAACTATGTCCCACAGTAAGCTATAGTATTATAATATTATAAAAACCTTATAGTTGTAACTAATGACATAATGAACATATCTTTACTTGCCAAGCCAAAGATTCTGTCTAGATTCCAGTTAAAACATGATAATTTATAAACTTCTGATTATTGATTCAAATACTTTTTATATTAATTGAAGATTACTAATATCAGTTTAATATTTTCTGAATTGATTTCAGTGAAGAGAAGAATCTCAAAGATTATTAAACTGTGTCAATGTTTTATGATATAAGTGTAAAACAAAAACAAAAATGGCTGCTTCAGAAAAAAGGCTAATCCAAAAAGTCTTTATAGAAAAATTCTGTCTTGCCAATAACCAACAAAGTATTACATGCCAAAAGTGTAGAGAGAAAGAATTTAAAAATTTATCTTGCCAATTTATGAGTGATACTAATGTTAGATGTTTAGCTAGATTGCCTAAAGATGATCTAATGAAAGAAAAATATTGTCTGATTAAATTCAGCCTGAATTTAAACCCATACTGAAGACAGATGCAGACAGATACCATTACATTAATAAAGTCACTTTGTTCTCCATTCTTTTTTCATGGTAGTAAAAATTGTTAATATTATTTATTGATACTTATGAAAGCAGTTATTGCTCTGCAATGTAAGTGATTAATTAGGATTAAAATCTGCTCATTGGATTTATTACATTACTATTAGCATAATAATTACATTTTATCAAAGACAAAAGAATCACCTCAACTTATATTGACTTTTTTTGGAGGGGGAAATCATAAATCAATCTACAAATTTTTGTTTGCTAATAAATAACTTCAGCACTAAAGAATAGAATAATATACTTCTTTTTTTAATTATTTTTCTGCTATGATTTATTTGGTAATTCATCAGACAAGCTTTGACTCAATTTTTTTTATCTCAATATGATCCAGACTTTTACACATACATTCAAAACATAAAAAGTGCTGTTGCACATCAATTTAGTCATTGTACAATAATAAATGTCATAATCAAGAAAGATTTTTAGAGTTCTAGCCATTACTCATAAACAAATACGGCTATTCCAATTTAGAACGAAATGATAATAAGACAAAACAAAAAAAATTACATTAGAGATTATTTTTACAATGACATAGTTAGTATAAACTATGAACCACAAATGCAAATATAGAACAATCTTATTCATTATTTTGTTCATTTGATATTTTGGCAATTCTGCCTTTAATTTTAGTGGAAAACTTTTCTTTCTGAAATATTTAAACAACTCGTTTAATTTTTGTTCTACAAATGTATTCTATTTTTTGCCATATCTTCCCATTGAAATGAAATCTACCTTTAAATATTATACATATTTTTACACAGTATATATTATTAAAACCATAAATGGAATATGGTGCCCTCTATCATGGAAATATTTTTACATAGACCATAATTTATTTTTATTTTACCCAGATCTAATAAGAAGTGATCATAAAATTAAAATATATAAAAACATGATTTTTGCCATGGAAAATTACTTTGCAATGTTACTATTAGATAGATAGATAGATAGATAGATAGATAGATAGATAGATAGATAGATAGATAGATAGATAGATAGATAGATAGATAGATAGATAGATAGATAGATAGGTAGGTAGGTAGGTAGGTGGGTAGGTAGGTAGGTAGGTAGGTAGGTAGGTAGGTAGGTAGGTAGGTAGGTAGGTAGGTAGGTAGGTAGGTAGGTAGGTAGGTAGGTAGGTAGGTAGGTAGGTAGGTAGGTAGGTAGGTAGGTAGGTAGGTAGGTAGGTAGGTAGGTAGGTAGGTAGGTAGGTAGGTAGGTAGGTAGGTAGGTAGGTAGGTAGGTAGGTAGGTAGGTAGGTAGGTAGGTAGGTAGGTAGGTAGGTAGGTAGGTAGGTAGGTAGGTAGGTAGGTAGGTAGGCGGAGGAGGCGGCAGGGGAGGAGGAGGTAGGGGCAGGAGGAGGAGGTAGGGGGGCAGGGGAGGCAGGAGGCAGGAGGGGCAGGGGCAGGGGGGGGAGGGGCGGGGAGGGGCGGCTCTCTCCCTGCCTTGTAGCTAGGTAGGTAGGTAGGTAGGTAGGTAGGTAGGTAGGTAGGTAGGTAGGTAGGTAGGTAGGTAGGTAGGTAGGTAGGTAGGTAGGTAGGTAGGTAGGTAGGTAGGTAGGTAGGTAGGTAGGTAGGTAGGTAGGTAGGTAGGTAGGTAGGTAGGTAGGTAGGTGAGGTAGGTAGGTAGGTAGGTAGGTAGGTAGGTAGGTAGGTAGATAGATAGATAGATAGATAGGTGCAGTAGGTGGTAGTGTAGTAGGAGATAGAGAGGTAGAGTAGTAGTAGATAGATAGATAGATAGATAGATAGATAGATAGTAGATAGGCAGATAGATACATATGTAGATAAGATAAATAGATAGATGGATAGAAAAATAGATAGATTACACAGGTAAAAAGATATGTATACATCAGTAGATAAATAGATAGTAGATAGGTATAAATAAATAGGAAATAAGCAGAAAGATAGGTACATAGATGAATAGATATATAAGTGAAAGGATGAATTGACAAATGGATAAATAGATACATGGATAACCAAATAAATAATCTTATAAATATCAAAATTGCTTTACCTTAATTGTTGATTGTAAAATAAGAATTAATTCTTAAACATTTTCTATTGTTACACTTGGTGAAAGTTTTTGAAAATGCTCAATCTTTCACTTCTATATAAAATTTTTATTTTATATGACAACTCAATAAATTGGACTTGATTTCTTTCTAATTTCATTTCATAAACAAATAATATTCTAAAAGAATCATGTTTGATCTTTTTAAATATTTAAAAACTTTGACTTGAAAATAAGAACAATGTATCATAAGCATCACAAAGATGCTAGTATAAACACTCTTTGAGAAACTGAAGAAATTTTTTTAAGTATGAATGAACAAAGGTGAATTTATGACAAATCTACCAAATTCTGTATTTGTATATGATATATACTTTATAATTATTATTCTGTATTTGTATATGATATATACTTTATAATTATTACAATATTTAAAAAGATTTTAATGCTAAGCCAATAGTGAGTGACCTGTAACAGCATTATACCTACTATAGTTTTCTTTGCTTATTTTACGGTCAAGTTTATTAACTTTTATAATAAAAATCAAAGCTATATGAATAAATGGAAAGTGTGCATATATATTTCCTTTTGTTTTAAATCATAATCAACTAATTAGTATGAAAAAATAATCAAAAATATTTTATAAACAAGCAAAAAAATTATATTTCTTTTATTCCAAAATATTTTACCTGAAAACTAGACTAAAATCTGGGCATTTTTTATGTCACAAACAATAAAGGCCTTAAATCTAAACCAACTATCCACAACATATTGACTTCTTCAATTTTTAATTAAAAGATCAATAAAAGCAGTTTCACAGAAACTGCTCTTTAAAAAAGCTCTACTATAATATCATGATAATGATAAAGCAGCATGTAAAGTGGAGAACTATCATGCTTTTTCAGAAATAAGTAGTTGCATATTTTAATGAATTTAAAAGTTATCAAATTAATAAAATGTAATGAAAATTTACTATTAATAATCATCAAATGTTTTTATATTATTTGATAAAAATGTTTCTTCAGAGAAAATAAAACATCACAACATGTCTCTTAAAATATATGTGATGAATAATTCTTTTAATGTTTTCCTAATGTCATGAATCCATGAAATTGACCAATGCTTCTACAACAGAATCTACAACAGAATAATCTTGCATATATTGTTAAATGGCTATTAGTTGGTTAAATACAAATTTTGTGATAGAATTAAATGATTATAATATTATCAATTGTACAAATTATTTGAGAGTGTTTGTATAAAATGAATATGGCATTACAAGCTTGGATTTATTTTAAATAATAATTTTCATTTGTAAATTAATATTATCTTTGAAGTATCTTTCACGTGCAACTCATCATCATTATTATTTACTATTGAGATTGTTAGGTGTGATTAAATCAATAACAACTCTCGGTAATTCCATGAATAATATCCTGCCTATTGAAAAAATTTTCAATAAAATAAGTGAAAGCAGTTTATGACTAGATTTCTTTGAAAAAATTTGAAATATTTTCTATTTCCTTGATTATTACGGCTGTAATTTCATATTGAAGCTGTTCAATATAAATTTTATGAATATTTTGTAAAATACACATATTAGATTATTGGTTTGGTATTTGAAAAATATTATTTTAAAAAATAATTCTGAATGTATTAAACTTAATTTTCTATATGATAGAAAATGAAAGGGAAGAAAAATATATCAAATCAATTCTGCTATAACACAGTACAAACCTTTTTATATAATTTTTTTTTGCTATGCAAAATTGTTCAATAAAAACAACATGACCTATGGGAAAAAATGAGAATAGGAACTCATCAGTTCATAGAAAAGTTTACAAATATAACAAATAGCAAATGAAAATCTTGTAAGATAATAGCTGAGATAAGCTGAAGAATTAATTATGGATGATAGGTATATTTGGCAATGTTACTGCAAACAGGTTTACAAAAACATTATAGCAAGTGCATCAAACTAAGTTTTCAACAAAATCAAGATCTCATAATTGATGAGTTCAAAATATATCTACAACAAATAAGTAATTGGATAGTTTGTTACTCAGAGGGTTATGCAATATTTGAGATAGAAATGATATAGTTAAATAGCTATTTCAGAATTTTTAGCTTTTAAATCAATTATTCTTTCATTGCACTAAAGTATGCATAGAAAATATATTTATGGCAAATTTTTGCTTAAACAACAAAAATTTCTGAACTATATACTATAGTAAAAGTAACTGTGTAGTGTACATCTCTTTATTATAAAATGCTTAACACAGATTACTATATTATGTTAAAAATTGTCAATTTTTATCAAAACATATACCTCATGGAACTTTAAAAAAAATAAATTAAATAAAAATAAAAAATTAAACATTAGAAATAAATTTTTTAAAAAAAAAAAATGCACAGTGCAATGGCTACTATCTTACATACAAACAAATGTACTTAAAATTACTATAATAAATTTAATATGCCTTAGATATTGTATCTTTTGCATTTCACTATCATTAATTTTCATCACACACAAAAAATGTTTTATTTTTTTGATGAAAGTGAGAATGAATGTATAATTTACATTTAAAGTGTATTATTGATATATTTTACTATGTCTTTATTCATGTGATAAGCAATAATGTGGCTGTATTATTTGTCAACATTCTTCTATAATTATGACAAGTTTACTGGAATATTACTTTTGAGTTTTAAAACTAAGTAAAATGTGCAAATGATTTTTTTTATCTATTGCCTGATAATTTTTAATTAATATGTCAATTGAATTTCATTGAAAGTAGATGAATGTGCATACGAATAATCTTTTTTGAATGCTTACAGTTATGATAAATGAAACTAAATTCTGTCTCTTCCAGAAAGCTGTAAAATCATCAGCCAAGACAGCAATTATCAACTGAAAATGGAGAGTACTAATAATCCTCTGACTGCAGACCCAAACTTTCATTTGATGATAGCATTTTATTACCTAAAATTTATAGATCATTTTTTAAGTGATTAAAAAATTAATGAATTGGGAAGGGGAAAGTCTATTATTAATTAGGACATTGTTTTGAAAAGTGGACATATACTTTATTATAAAGGCACAAAATATTGAAAGTACAAATAGAATGAGATTCATTATAAATAAACCATTGAAGAACAACAATGTGGAAATTGATGGTATATCAGACAGAGTGGCAACTTACTGAAGATAATTAGTCATTTAACTTAATTCAGATAATTCAAGTTTATATCCCAATAAGTTTTCACTATTATGAAGAAGTTGAGAATTTTATATAAGTAAATAAAATGATGTTGATCATACCGAACAGTATTTTAAAATTACCACTGAAGATTTTAATATCAAAATTATTAAATAATTGAAAGATGAAATTATTGTGGACAGATTTAGTTATGGTGATCAAAATGGGAGAAAACACTAGACTTATGGAATTTGCAAAAAAAGAAAAACTGTATATTATATTTTTTTAGTTTGAGAAAAATGTTTAAATAAATATGGGAATATACAAATGAAGGTAGAACAGAATTGGATATTTTGACTAACAGAAAATAAATATTTCAAGAATAGAATATTCCTAATAGATTCACATGGGTGTAAGATACACGTTAATGCAAAACTAGAAAAGCAAAAGCTATTAAAAGTCAATCTTATTCATTGATATTCTCAATTTTTAGAAATACTCTAATAAATTTAGATCACAATTTCTTAATTGTTTTAAAATATTAATAGATTTTGGAGATAATGATACTTGACTGAAATTAATAAGAAGATAAATAAAACACTATTAAGAAATGTAACAAATATAGATAGGACAGGGAAAAAGAACGATTCAGCAGTACATTTTTAACTGAGACAAGACAATGCATGAAGGAAAGAAAAATATAAAAATATTTAAAATTGATTCATTAAAAAGAATTGAATATTTGAACTATGTAAAATAATATAACAAAGAATTAATGATGTAAAGAAATATAACTGTCAATCAACATGAAAAATTATAAAATATATATATATAAAACAATATTTCGATATAAGAAAAAAATTTGTTTAAGCAATGAGGAAAAAAGATATTCTAAAAAAAATTATATAAAGTATTGTCTACAATTACAACATCTTCTGAATTATCAAGTAAGTGAAGAACAAGTATGTAATTAAATCTATGAAGAAGAAGAAAAAATATAAGAAATGATGGAATTACTGATATCTTAAAAACTCAGATGAAAAAAATTAAAAATTTGTTACCAATATTATATATTAAATGTCTAAATAACAACAAATAGAGATGATTGAAAAAATGTAGAAATAATTTTGATATTTTAAGAAAGATGAAAAAAGTATTTGAAATTACAATCATATCATTTCTATACAAGATCTTTACCAAGATTCTTACAACTCATCTATAGTGAATTTTGGACTTAAACAAAAAAGTTAAGCTAGTTTTAAAAGTGATTTCAGCATTGTGAATATGAATATAAGTTGTGCATATACTTTGGATTTGTAAATTTTCAAAATGCATTTGACTCTATAAGCATTTCTATGGTGGTTAAAGCTCTGGATTATCATTGCAAGATACTGTGATATTCTAAAGAATATTTATCAAAACATAACAGAATGATTAACTTACATAGGAACACTAAAAAGATTAACTTTGATAAGGGTGTACTTACAGGATGATTTCATATCTCCAAAACATTTTACAGAAGTTTTATAAGAAGCATTTTGTGAATTGAAATGATTACCAAAGAAATAAAAATACATGAACTTATTTAAGTCATCAGAATTGCAAATGATGTAGCATTTTTTTACAAATAATTGTTTCATAAAATGTTGCAAGAATTATCAGATAAAAGTAAAAATATAGAATTGACGATAAATATAGTAAATGCTAAAAAGGCTAAAATAATGTTCAATGGATTTCTCCAAAATGGTAATCATGAATTTAAAAAAGTTCTCAACTACAAATATGTTGTTAAGATTATTAATAGAAATGGAAACTTAATAGATAAAATTAATTATAGAATCAAACTTGGATAGAGAACTTTTAGTAGCAATAATTTGATGTTAAAAGAAAGAATTTCTATATGTAAAAAAAGAAGCTTTAAAATAATATGTTTTACTGGTTTTTACATATATATTTGAGATTTGGATATTTAACAAAAGAGCAAAGTAGGGACTTTAGATCACTCAACAAAGCATAGACAGATATACATTGGGATTACATTATTAAAAGAATTAAAAGATTGAAATGAATATGGGTTGGATATATTTGTAGAAATTAATAGAGGTTAATTGCAATTTTAAACTTGATCCCAAAAGAATATAAAAAACCAAGAAAAATGTGATGTGAATGGATGAAATAAAAAGGTTTGCTGTTGTGATATGGAAAAGAGGCTACTGTTTTGAAAAACTTGATTAAACTTGAAGAAACTTTTTTCCTAATGTAAATAGATTATGTTTGAATATATATATTCAAAACTGCCTATCACTTTACTAGTAATAAACAAAATACAAAATCATAAAACAACACAATACTAGATAAAAATCCAAATTTTACCAAAATCCTTACATGACCATAGTTTCATCTATTAAACACATATACTTTCTCAAGTGAAAATCAAACTAAAGAAACAACATAGATATATATACAAAACAAACAAACTTTCCCATAATTCATTTCAAAAACCAGCTTCCCTTTGTATCAAAAGTTGTCTTCATAAGATTTATAGCCTCAGATTCAAGAAGTTTTATCGTTAAAGTTTCCTTTATTCTTCTCTTTAATTCATTCTTTTCATAAAAAAATGAACATTGCATTGTCAAACAATTATTTTATGACCTGTATTCAATACATGAATATATAAAGCTGAGTTGTGATACTTATGTTCAACTCTACTTATATAAGCTGCAATTCTTTCATTAAAACTAAATTTACTCTGACCTAAATTAATCTTACTATAGCTACAAGAAATCTTATAAATAATACCAGGAATGGATTTACTATCAATTGACTGTTTTGAACCATTCAGTAAAGAATTCAAATCAGAATCTTTCTTCCATGCAACTTTCATTCCTCCTAACAAATGTCTATTCTTATAAACTAAATTATAAATTGATGATTTAAATGGTAAAGACATAAACTCTTTATTCTTATTAATCATAAAATTTTTCCTATTAGTGGCATGACCATAAATATTATTATTAAATACAAAATTTCTAATAAATTCATGATTATAAGCTAATTCTACATAACCCGCAGCAAATTGACCTTTTTCAACATCAGCATTATTACCCAAATTATTAATCCTTCTATTCCTACAACAAAAATTCAATAAAGATATTTTTTTTAAAATCTGATAACTATCAGGCCTAATCATATTTCTCAAATTCTTAGGTTTAATAAAATAACTACAAAATAAAATAATATCAAGCTTCTCAACACTTAAATCCAAAAATTTTAATTTTACAAAATCAAAACTACCACCCTCAATAGTAAAATTAATACTAGAATTAAAACTGAATAACAAACAAACAATTATCAATGTACCTAACAAATAATTTTAAAGAAACAGAAAATTGATTAATAACAGTATGTTTTTCAAAAAATCAATATAGACAGAACACATTAAAGGAGAAATAACAACCAATAACCCAAGCCTCTTTAATTTTATAAAACACATCATTACACATAAAATACATTGAATCCTCTAACATCAAAAGCAAATCATGAATAATCTTAATCTTATCTGTAGAAAAACATTCAAATTCTTTTTTTAAATTGAAAGAAAAACACCAATACTTTTTAATCTATTAACTGATTGATACATATTTTCAATGTCTAAACTACCAAAAACACAATTATTATCTAAAACAAACCCATTAATTTTATTAAAAGCCTCAAAAGAAGAAAAAACACAAAATTGATGTAATTTAATATAATCCCTAAAAAATCCTATTAAAAATGTTGATATCTTATCAACAATTCCTTCTGTAAAATTAAAAATACATCTTAAAAGAAAACTATCTTTATGAGACTTCAAATTTAAAAAAAACTTTTGGAGCCACATAATCACCAGGATAACAAATTAAATAAGTAGCTTTATCAAAAATCTTTTTATTTTCCATAATTTTCATCATTTTAATTAGGTAAATTTTAGGCTTTGTAATGTTTTTCTAATTCATGTAATATTAGATTGGATAAAAAATTGGTATTATTTTCTAATTGTAATTTTATTTTAAACTTTAAAAAATTTATTCTAAAACAATTTATTATACAGATTATGGGTAGTTTATTTAATTTAATTGATAGGTTTAAAATGATTAAAAGAGGTTTAGACTTTAGGAATAACTTTAATTATTCAATTTTGAATTTATTTTTTTAAAAACTGTTTTAGGAACAAATGTGAAATTACTTATAATAATAAATATTTTAAAAAATTCAATTGGTCAATCGATAAGTCTGGAAAAAAAAAAGAAAAATAGTTTTGTTAAACAAAAAGAGTATAAATGTCTTGCATTGGTGGTTGAGAGGTCAGCACGATTGCCTTGCACTTGCAGGCAGTTGCCCGGGTTGCGGGTTCGCGTCCCGGCCGATGCTATGACACTTAAAAAAAAAAAAAGAATATAAATTAAGGTGTCTTAAAAAAAGGCCTGATGTTTCTTCTGTTTAAATTTGTTCAATTATGTTTTGAATTTATCTGATTTGACTATTTTAGGTTTTGTCTCTTTTACTAATAAAAATTTAGTTTTTGATTTTATTTCTGCTATTGAATGTAGTAATAATAATTCTGATGAAAATAAAGTGTCTTTACAGGTTGTTTTGAATAGCCAATTACTTAAAAGAAAAAAATTGTTTTTGCCCCTAAGCAAATTAGTCTTTTAAAAAAAGGATCAAAAGTCAACAATGTTATCTTGTTAAAAAAAGATAGAGGTGGGTGGTTCATATTGTTAAATAATATTGGGTTTTGAAAGTAAAGTTTCTTTAGAATTAAATAATGTAAAGTATGCTATTTTAGATTTTGATCCTGGTAAAAAAATAAAATGTAAATTGATTAAAATTATAGAAAATAAAAAGATTTTTGGTAGAGCTACTTATTTAAGTTGTTATCCTAGTGATTATGTGCCTCCAAAGGTTTTTTTAATTTGAAGTCTCATAAAGATATTTTTCCTTTAAGATGTATTTTTGATTTTACAGGAGAAATTGTTGATAAGATATTAAAAATTCTAATAGGATTTTTTAGGGACTATATTAAATTGGGTCAGTTTTGTGTTTCTTCTTCTTTTGAGGCTTTTAATAAAATAAATGGTTTGTTTTAGATGATAATTGTGTTTTTGGTGATTTAGACATTAAAATATGTATTAATTAGTTGGTAGATTAAAAAGTATTGGTGTTTTTCTTTCAATTTAAAAAAAATTTGAATGTTTTTCTGCAGATAAGATTAAGATTATTCATGATTTGCTTTTTCTGTTAGAGGATTCAATGTATTTTATGTGTAATGATGTGTTTTATAAAATTAAAGAGGTTGGGTTATTGGTTATGTTATTTCTCCTTTAATGGGTTCTGTCTATATTGATGTTTTGGAATTATTGTTTGTTTGTTTTTAGATAGATTGAATGATTTTGATTCTAGTATTAATTTTACTATTGGGGATAGTAGTTTTGATTTTGTAAAATTAAAATTTTTGGATGTAAGTGTTGAGAAGGTTGATAATATTTTATTTTATAGTCATTTTATAAAACCTAAGAATTTGAGAAATACAATTAGGCCTGATTGTTGTCAGCCCTTTATGCATAAAAAATATCTTTATTACATTTTTTTGTAGGAGTAGAAGGCTTAATAACTTTAGTAATATTGCTGATATTCAAAAAGGTCAATTTGCTGCTGATTATGTAGAATTAGGTTATAATCATGAATTTCTTAGAAATATTGTATTTAATAATAATATTTATAGTCATGACCCTAATGAGAAAAATTTTATGGTTAGTAAGGATAAAGAATTTATGTCTTTGCCATTTAAGTCATCAATTTATAATTTATTTTATAAGAATAGTCATTTGTTAGGGGGAATGAAGGTTGCATAGAAGAAAGATTCTGATTTGAATTCTTTACTGAATGGTTCAAAACAGTCGATTGATAGCAAATCTATGCCTGGTATTATTTGTAAGATTCTTTGTAGTTGTAGTAAGATTTATATAGGTCAGAGTAAATTTAGCCTTAATGAAAGCATTAAAGTTCATATAAGTAGAGTTAAACATAGGTATCATAACTCAGCTTTATATATTCATGTATTGAATACAGGGCATAAAATATTGTTTGACAATGCAACGGTTATTTTTTATGAAAAGAATGAATTAAAGAGAAGAGTAATGGAAACTTTAATGATAAAACTTCTTGAATCTGAGGCTGTCACTCTTATGAAGACATCTTTTGATATAAAAAGAGGTTTGGATTTTTGAAATGAATTATGAGAAGATTTGTTTGTTATATGTTCTTTTTTTAGTTTGATTTTCACTTGAGAAAGTCTATTTGTTTGGTATAGCTGGAAACATGGTCGTGTAAGGATTTTGGTAAATTTGGATTTTTATCTAGTATTGTATTGTTTTATGTTTTTGTATTGTAATATATATATATATATATATATATATTACAATTACAAAAATACATATATATATATATATATATATATATATATATATATGTATGAATGTCAACAATGTTGGTAATATAATATATATGTAAATGTATATATATACACAATATTTTAATTTTGGTAATTATTTTTTTGGCTATTTTAATATGAATTATTTTAAATTAAACAGTATTATAGATGTGTACATGTTGTATAAACATATTTAAAACATCTAAATTATATATGCATTTATATATTTAAAATGTATATTATATGGTATTTGCCAATATCTACTTATTGTAGAATCCTCACGAAAGCTTGGAATCAAATAATGGAGATATAGAGATCTTAATAAATAATTAATATACTTAACATAAAATATTAATATAAATGATGCAAGATATTTTTAATGCAAAATTGGCTACAAAGTCACTAAAACTTATTTTCTAACATTTTTAATGCAGATAATAAAATTTCTCCACTGCAAAAATTGCAGAAAATTGAAAACTTTTTAAAAAATATTTTTTTATGTAATGCATTGGAGTTGTTGTTGTTATTATCATCATTGTTTTTTAGAATGGCCTGCCAAAAAGAATTTCAAATAATTACTTTTTTTAATGCAATAGTATATATTTTCTTTCACTTATAAAAATAAAATACTTTAATGACAGATCATAGCTTTTTTTGTGTGTGAAAAAAATATGTGCTCTCTTAATATCAAACAATAAGTTTTTTTAAAAATGTTTTTAAAATTAAAATTAGATTTAAAAAAAATTAATATATTTAAAGTGCTATTTTTTCTTTTACCATTAAGTTGCATTATATATGTGATGTCTTTCTATATATGCATTCTCTATCTTAGTTTTAGTATAGCATCTCTCTCTCTTTTGATTTGGTTAAAGTGAATTTCATTTAACATTAAAAAAATATGAGAAGTCTTTATTTCGATTTCCAATGTCAAAAATACATCAATGTGAAAGTTTTTGACATTTAATGATCATGTATAAGTTCCTGTGTTTCTAGATTGCTTTTAAACTGAAATGATTTTTCAGAAATTATTTAAGGGTAATATTAACTGATATATATATATATATATATATATATATTATATTATATATATATATATATATATATATATATATATATATATATATATATATATATATATATATATTATAATCCAAAACTGAAAGGATTATCTCAAATCAATCCACATAAATAACAATCATTATGCTTTCAATTAAATTTGAACTGTTTTAAAAAAAACCTTAGGTAATAAATAAACTTGACTGTTGAGAATTTAAAGGTAAATTATAAGTTTGATAAGACCAGAAAAAAGAATGCTTAACTCATATTTGTTTATGATCGAGTCAACTACATCTCAAGAACATTGTATTCAGTATTAACATATGTGTTATTGCTAACAATTTAATGTATTTAGAAAAGTGTAATAAATAAAGCTTGGATTTTCTAAAATCATTTAAAAATTTAATGTATGTGAAAATACTCTGATATGTGTCATCATCACTAAAAACTTTTTTTAGCTAAATGTTTGGAAAATATCACATTTAATGAAACTTTCACACATATAACCCCTTCAAGTTTAATGGAAACCATGGTGAACTTTAAACAATTGGACTGAGATACAATTTGTCAATATTTTCAGAAATAATGCACTAAATGTAAAGTGTTGTGGTGGAGAAAAAAGCAAATACTAAGGAATGTCATAATGCTGAAAAAATATAGTCATTACCCTTAAAAAATATTTAAAAAAATAATTATTTTAACACTTTTACAAATGCTTATTTTTTTTTAATAAGTTCACAAATTCTAAAGTTTGAGAGTTAAATTTTAATCTGGCACTTTTCTAGACAAATTAATCACATTTCTTATGATTATTTTTTTCCTCCATGTGTCAAAGCATTGGCTGGGAAGCGAACCCGGACAACTGCTTGTAAGATGACCACTCGGCCACAAACGCTTGACATTTCTTATGATTTTTTTTTTAAAAAAAATAGATATACACCTGGATCTCTTTTTACGTGGACTTATTTAACATGATTTCAAAGTTACACGATTCATGTTTCACCGGAAGTCGACCTCCGATAATGCGCTATTACTTTAAATATTAAATTTCACGCACTTATGTTATATTGAAAGTAATAGCACATTATTGGAATTCGACTTTCATCTTAGTAATTTCAATATTTTCAGTGCTTTATAATAGTAAGATTTTATGCAATAATGAAATTAAAATCATGATTTCTATATTTTATGTATACATACATCAAATTTTACAAGATTATAATGTAAATTTGTTCAAACATTGTGTGTGTTAATTTTGCATTTTATATCACATTCAGTTTTTGCTTTTTAAAAAGAATTTAATCAATTATTAATCATTTAGTGTCCACAAGTTTATTTTTAAAAGGTCAGTAATAGCAGTGGGCACAATTAAATTTGACAATTAAAAATTAAAATCTGATTTTTAAACGGAATTGAAAATTAAAGACAAAAATAAGAATTTAATTTTTAGTTGTTAGTTTCATAAACAATTAATAAAATCATCATCTCAAAGATTAATTACTAATTATGTTGTCACCAGAAAACTGTTGAGACAACATGAGTGTGAAGTTGGCGCTAGTTGTTTGCAAAGGAATGTGTTTTTTGGCAAATAGCTATAATAATTAAAACGTGTATAAAAAAATGTAAATTACTGTACTGTAAATTATGCATAAAAATATATTATTTTGAATAAAATTAAATATTATAGTTAAAAAAAGTTTGTCTTGTATCAATTTTTTTCAAATTTGAAAATTTTTATTAGTCATATTTTATTTCCTTATTTTTTTTGCGTGCGAATTTTAACGTAATTTTATGTTGGTACTTTGCTTTTATGCGAATTTTGAAAAATCACAGACCGCATCCCCCCTTTTTCAATGTAAGTTACGTCTATTTTTGTGCGATTTCATTTGCGCGTGTTTTCTGAGGAACCTATCTATCGCGTAAAATGAGACCCAGGTGTATAACATAACTTATCCGAGATAATTCTTTAATTGTAAAGCATTAGAAATAAGACACACTGAAGAGTTTCATTTTTGCTAGCTAACTCAGATCTTGTCTTTCTGTGTGGTTATTCACTGGACATATATATCCTTCTAATGTAAAATGAATAATATTTCACAATAAGCATTGTAGATTAGACATTATGCAAACAGAACTTTAATTAATTGTAATTTATTATAAAAATGAAATTAGATATAAAATAATTGCAAAAAAATTAATATATAATATAAAAGAGCAAAAAAAAAAGTGACAAGATGAATGACTAAAAAGTTTTTTCAGGCTGTATGGATATCACATTTGTGTATATGGTGATAAGTAAAGAAAAATTTTTTTTTTTCATGTTGCAGTATAAAATATTACTGAGAATAGTCACAATACTGATGCTTCTTATTATCTGTTTTACTTTTCATTTGTCCTTGATAATAAATATAATTTTCAATAAAAATATATTTGTATAAAAAAGTGGAAAAAATATTCATAGCCTGTAAAAATTAAAGTAGAAAAATACCCATAGATTGCAAAAATTGAAATATAATTACTTATGTACATGACAAAGATATATGATATAGTTCCATACAAAGCAGACATGTGAAAGATGACACAATAACAAACAAGTTGGCATATGCCATGTGTTTGTACTCCTTATCAATCCTGCACCATCTTGATTTGAATTCTGTGATTGATAAAAATTTACCCAATGAAGAAATTTTAATAGTGTTGGCCTAAAGTTGGTATGGCTGAACTAACTCCTTTATTCAAATCTAGGATATAAGCTAGGAATGTTTTCCATGTTTAGGTTATAGGGATTAAACTAATAAAAATATTATTGTTGGATGATTTCAGTATACAATCCAGTTTTTAATTAGTTGTTTATTTAGTTTCATTGTGGCTAAAATATCATTAAAAATGCATAGAAAATCTCGTTACACATTTAATAGTTACGTTTATATCTACATATAAAAAATTGTTAATTTTCTTTTTATAGAAAATTACATCTCATTTTTATTTTTTTTTTGATAATTTTTTTTTTTTTTGATAATTTTTATTTTTCAAAATTAGTAATGCATATTTAAAACTTTTTTATGTATAATTTAGCATATATTGCAATTTATGTATATACATTTAGAAATAATTCAGAATGGGTATAGAAATAATATTTTTTGAAATATTATAGATTTTGTAACCAAAAATAAAAAAAGGCACACATCTTTATAAAAATATTATTTACTGCTCTTTTATTTAGCATATTTTTTAAATTTATTTTACTTTCATATGTTATACATTTTGTGCATATGTTTTAAATATGAAATAAATTACTTTGTATTGTAATGGTCATATTTGTGCATTCATGCAACAAAATTCAGAATTTTGGAAAATTATCCTAAAGCTGATCTAGATGAGGAGTTGAGACCTTGAATCAGATCACACCTCAGTTCCTTCACCAATGCTCAGTGATTTACTACCCTATGGATGATGGATATGAGGTTACACTTGGCCTCTTTTAGTTCACGTGCTGGCAGTAGCAAAGAGTGATGTATGAGACTCAGGGAATAATGACTAATTTAATAAGTTAACTAAATACACACACATATGACTGGCTAGATAAAGCATATATTAATAACTAACAATAAATTAAAATAGATTTGGATAAGATTTAGGATGAGTTATGAATAACACCCTAAACATTTTATAAGTTTAATATCTTTAATTATTAAAATATAAGTAAATAATACTAAATATAAGTGTATTGGGAATTTACACTTGTGGGTGTCTTACAGTGATGAGTAGATTTAGAACAAGGTCTCATCTTTATGATGCACATTATATCATTAAATTTTAAGTTTATTACAATTATTATTATTATTATTATTATTATTATTATTATTATTATTATTATTATTATTATTATTATTATTATTATTATTATTATTATTATTATTATTATTATTATTATTATTATTATTATTATTATTATTATTATTATTATTATTATTATTATTATTATTATTATTATTATTATTATTATTATTATTATCTACAGTTTATAATCATACCTGAATTATGCTATGCCATTCCTACAGTTTGCGAAGAGTTAAATCTTACAAGAATGACAATGATAACATATACTCATTTATTAAATTTAGACTGAGCAATAAGATGCTCCTATTTAGATTGTTTTATATAAACTAATTTATGGAGGGAAGAACTAGTGATCATAGCATGGTGTCTGTAACCATAGCACTAAGATTAAATTAAAGAGTTCAGTGCCAATGTATCATTATTCGCAGGCTTCAGTATCAAGAACTCGGTACCCTAAAACTGAATGGCTTGCTACATTAATAAGGAATAATAAGTTTAACGGGCTTGGATCAGCAATGCAAGTGTTCTTGCCTTAAACTCAGAATCATGCTTGGTGCTCTAAACCAGAAATTATGGAGGGGGTGGCCTTCATTAACAGAAGACGCATCAGAGATATAGCAAGACATTATGCACTCTACATGCTTTATAAAGATACATTTGCAACATTTATAACAAATACTAATAGGTATTCTTAATAACTAACTAAATGTGCATAATTTAT
Organism: Epiperipatus broadwayi; assembly: GCA_028023455.1. NCBI lineage: Eukaryota > Metazoa > Onychophora > Udeonychophora > Euonychophora > Peripatidae > Epiperipatus > Epiperipatus broadwayi. The sequence continues at coordinate 2,068,594 of JAQFVV010000062.1, forward strand.
ATATTATCATATATATAGTTTCAGTCTGTGAAATAACCTCATCCCAGTTCATGGATTAGCATATATTAGATGTGCTTAAAAGGGTTAATTAAAGTGATCTAGTTTATAGGTTAAATCTGATAGTTTATGATAATAAACTAATGAATAAAAAGCATATCTTGGACTTTAATTAATTTATTAATATGCTTTTTATAATATCATTCTTGCCATTAAATAACTATATATAATTCATTATCATGCAAATCTTAATTATGATAAGCTAAAACATAGTAGCTTGGCTAAATATACATATATGAAGAATAGGTATCAAAATGGAGATTTATGTGTGTGCTAAAGAGCAGCATAAATCTATTATGTGAGAGTTTTTAATTGTCTCTCTAAATTATTAATATACTAATCTCCACTTTGAATCATGGCATATCATAAATAATAAAATCGACAAATATAAAATATAATAAAATAGGCATGACCGCAGATTAAAAAGATACAGATATAATAACTGGTTACAGTTATTATGTTTAGAGAATTATTAACTATGATTGTTCATTTGGTACTTTATTAGTATAGCTGCAGTGGCTTTTGCACTTCCACAATAAATGTACTATTTTCACAAGAAATATATTTTACTTAAATTTTTGCAAAAGAACTAAATCATCATTTCAAGTACATTTATTTTAATTTCATTTTGTATAGATTTCATTTTTGTTGCAATTATTGATTTGAAAAATTAAAGAGGGCAGGAGTTTTCTTTATTTTGATGTAGATATAAAAAAAAAGTTATATTTGTCTTTGAAATTCGAAGACAAACAGGTAAAATTTCAATGACAAACATTTATGAAACTTTTTTTTATATCTACATCAAAATAAAGTTTAAACCATCATCCTCTTTAATTTTCAAAATCAATTATTGCAGTAAAAATCACTTGAAACTATGATTTAATTGTTTTGCAAAAATTTAAGTAAAATGTATTTCTTATTGCATTGTCAAATGTATACCATATAATACTAAATTGTCCAAGCAGTTATTATACTTCTTGAAGAAGATAAAGGAATACTGGAAATAGAGCTTGGATAAGAAGAAAAAAGAAAGGGTGATAAATCAAGCACTGTGTAACAGTAGTAAAGTGTTTGGACAATTTAGTATTATATGGTAAAATGTATTTCTTATGAAAATAATACATTTATTGTGGAAGTGCAAAAGCCACCGCAGCTATACTAATAAAGTACTATTCATTTAATTTAATTATAGTCAAGATTCTTACAGTGATTATTATTAACTTAAAGTTACATTAGGAAATTTATTGCAGTTACATTGAGTTTAGATTACAGAGTTTAATTATTAAAAAACTATTTAGGTTTATAAATTTATAAACATTCAACATTATAGCTAGCTTGAGAAATTATTGAAGTAGTTTAATTAAAATTTATTTTAAAGAGCTCTGTGGGAAGAAATGTTACCAATATTCTTCTGAGGCATCCTTCATGGTATTTGGCACTGGCTTTCTCTGCTGGGCTCTGATGTTTTCTTCACAGGCTGTTGATTTCAAACTTCTCCATTATCCCGGACCAGTCTTCCAAAGGAAGATGATAAATTTGTTTCCTTCTAGCTGACAGTTTTCATTGTAAAATCAGGTAAAGCCTCCAGCAGCAGCTGAATCAACTTAAGAGAGTAAACTCTAGTGTTTAATTTTGGGTTTTTTATACTAACTCCTTGATTCCCCCTGCAAAAGCCACGAACTTGTTTACAGTTTATAAAAATTTATCTTAAGTTTTAACATATCTTTATTAACTTTAGAAGAGACAAAAGTAAAACCTAACTTATTCATAAAATAATGCAGCTTGACTGCTTTTTTTTTGTCTTAAAATATATTTTAGAATTTATTTTAAAAATCTGCTCTTGGTACCCATACAAATTAAACCAGCTGTGTTGTGTGGTAATTTTCCAGAAACAGGTGATCTTTTAAAACAGATTTAAGTTCTGTAAACCTTCTGCTATATATGTAATTCTGCCACCTCTAAAATTGAAATTTACATCTGAATAAAAGTAAATTTATACTAATTTTATAATAACTTAAAGATAAAGTAATTTCAATAGTGTTTCAATGCTTATAAAATCTATTACATTGCAGCTTCATTTGCATATATATGTAGGTATACTCATACATATACAACAATGTTTACACAACTTACTTTTAATTTAGTATATATAATTTATAATTGAGTATACATCTTATCATAATACACCTACAGACATTAATATCTATGTATGCAAATATAAATATATCATATATACATAAATATACATTCAATATATATTAATATATGTGGATTTGGATGGATTTGAACTAAGGAAAGAATGCTACTATGGGACATAGTAGGTGAAATGAGATGTTAAACAAAAAAATACCATTTTAATATATTATTAAAAAAATTGTGTGCACTATAAGACTCCTTAAAATATTTGCATAATGGCTTACACATATTGTGACAAATCCATGCAAAACACATATAATTTCATGTAACACATGATTATTTTTCTCTTTTGCTTCTTAATTAATTAACATTTAATCTAAATAAGCTATTCTCTTACAATAATCAAATGTTACAAAGAAATATTTCACAATAGAAGAAAACTAATTTAATTTCAACCCTCCTCCCTCTTTTTTTTTAAAAAATGAGGATGTCCCATACAATTTTAATCAAATAATTTTTTTTCAGCAGAACAACTAAAAAAAATTCACTATTTTCAATTATTAATTTCCTTGTGCAGTAACTTTGATAAATGTATTAGTATACACATTATAATATTTCTTTTACCATGTTTTTTTCTTTTTTTAGTTCTTTTGTAGTTACTTAGCTGATAGATTTTGTAGATAATAATTTAGACAATTTCTTGGCTCAAGTTTTATTTCCTTGTTACAGATTTCTCAATAATTGTTTTATTCATTTGGGGTTTTTTATCTTTAAAGTGTAGCTCAAGATTTTCTAGTTCAATAATTATTTTAATTTTTTTTTTCAATTTAGCTTTTCTTCTTTTCCTTTTATGACTCTAGATTTCCAATTTAACAATTATTTTGATTTTTGGGCAAATATAAGTTGAGACAGCCATGATTTTGACTAAATCAAAAACGCAAGTTGTAAGTTTTTGTCAGGAAAATTTCCCCCCTATATTCTTTCTAATGAAATTAGTTACATAGTTGTCAGCAATGATCAGTTTTTATTAAAAGTTTAGCACATAGTTCTTGCAAACTTTAAAGAGCTGAGTTTGAAGACATGTAGGTGTCTGAAGATTTGGATCTTTTTCTTAATATTTAAGAATTAGATAAATGCTTGGCTTGAGTTAATATTTTGAATCTTATGTCCTAGCTCCTCACTGATGAAAGCCATAGCTCGAAACTGGTCTGGGGATGGGTACCATCATAGATAAAAGCTTCATGTATTTTCTCTTGTAGCATTTATCATAAAAAATAAGCTTGTTTAGAGCTAGTAGCAGGCTCTTTAGATATTACATATTGGTAATGCAAGCTATATAGGTCATGTGATATATGACTGATTTTTACTTTTATAAAATTATATTGCTTCGCAAATATATTTTTTTAAGTAAGAGTGAAATCAGACATCCAAGCTGAGTTTTACTGTGATTGAACTCCTATTAAATTCTATTATCTACACACTTCTTTTTTAAAAAACACAATTCTGATATTGATCTTTTATCCAATCATATGACTATCTCAAAAATTACTGCATTAAGCCTTGTCTCATTGATTTTCTTTTTACAAGAAAGACTGCATTTTTAAAATATATATATATACTAATTGAAAAATACATTTCATTTCTTCAGAGATAAAGATCCAGTTTCTTTTTGTTTGTTTTTTGATTACTTGATAACCAACTTTTATTTCTTCAGAAATAAAGATCCTAATCTCTTCTTGATTTTTAAATTAATTGATAAAAATGTTCATCTCTTCTTGTTTTTTAAAAAAAATATAACTACACAATAAAAAATATATATTTTTATAGCTATACCTGATAAAAATTAAATACTTATATCCCTTATTAAAATGGTTTATATTTGTCACATGTTTGTTTCATGTATGTAAATATTTTACTAAGTTTAACTTTGCTAAATTACTATTTAACAACTAGGACAGGGGTCCCCAACCCTATACCCATGGGCACCATGGTGCCCGCTGCTATCTGAACATGATAAAAAATTATTTATCTGATACAAATAAATTTAATTTTTTTTAAATTTCTTATCAATTATTGTATTATATTGCAATCAAATTGTAGGGCATACCATACTTTTACAGCATAAAAATATAAACATTAATTATATGTTAAAATTTTATTTTTGAAATAAATATTTTTTTTGTACATTATGTGTATTATTAACAATATCCAACTTTAAATTTACATTGAAAAAATAAATGATGCCTGCCATCTGATTGAAAAAAATAAATGGTGCCCACCACCTGGCCGGTATTACAGAATGTACTCTTAAGTGCAAAAAGGTTGGGGACCCCTGAACTAGGCTATGCTGCATCCAATATGAGGAAAAATATTTTTTTCAGTATATACAAAAAGAAAGATAAAAGTAGTCTTTACTATTTGTCTGAAGGTTTGTAATGATGGTATATTATAAGATGTGATATGTTAGACTATTTCCATCATCGATGAGTGAATGTTAAATATATAGAAAATTTTAAACTTTATTAAACTTTCCAAATACAAACAACTTAGTAATAACACACAAATAGACAATACAGGTTAGTAATTACACAAAATTTTGAGTAGTAGTATTCTCCACTCTTCTTCAGGTGTTGCTGGCATATATGCACAGTGACAATATTTGCTTAGAAGTTGAACTTGCACCTTTAGATTCTTGAATATTGAATTTAAGGCAAATGCTCTACCAACTGAGCTATTCTGTCAAAGGCAACATATAGTAGAAATTTAATATATTTATATATGAGGGTTGGTTCAAATCCTCCTGAGTCCTTCAAATTTTTTTTTCTTAAGAGCAACATTATTTAGAGGCTTCCATACATATCACATCTTAGTCTTCACTATACTGGAAAAATAATAATCATTGATAATTAAAAAAAATAATTCTGTATAGATATAAAGTTAAATAAAATGATTTAGAATCATATGCAATAATATATATATATATATATATATATATATATATATATATATATATATATATATATATATATATATTGAAGCAGATGTTCTGATGCTCAGATCCTGCTTCACAGCCCACATCCAATCTCTTACCACCTAACTGTATTCAAACCCGCCTTTACGCACATATATACATAGTTAATAATATATATATATTTCTTTTGGTTAGTATTATAACATGAATCACATTAACACGTATTTTAATTTAAAAATATTTTATTTAATAATATTCTCATGTATATACAGGCATAGATAATAAATATCTATATATTTCAGTGTAGGAGATTGCGAATAAATTAATAGTTATATTATATATATAAGGTATCATATATAAAACATTATTTTTTCATATATAATTTTGTAGCCAGAAATGATGCAATCTTGTTAAGAAGTCTATCGAAAAACAATTACCTGGAAGACCCCTTAGATTAAAGTAAAAGATTATGAATTGGTAATAATAAAATAAACCCATTAGTGGAAATTGTCCATGCTAGCTTGTTTTAAAATCATAAGATATATTTTAAAACAATCGTTCGAGAAACTGATAACAAACTTGCATTGTTTCAAACATCTTACTAGATAAGAGTATCCGGTCAAACTATTCCAGATGAAACTTAAGTGCTTAAACTGCCTCAGGTCCAGCAGTAGTTGCTAAGTTACAGCTTCAAAATAAAAGTAGATATACTGCTGGATTTGTATCCACAAAGGAGAGGAGACCATTAAATAACTATGTTACTATACATATTCCATGCCAGTTTTGATTCTCACTCAATGTGTCATGAGTAGGAGAAATTTCACCTTTTCCCTCCATTCTAATATGCTGTTCCCATGAACGAAGCTCTGCATCCCATACCAATGAACTTTATGTATTTTTCCAATGAAAATGAAATGCTAATTTTCAAATTATAATGCTACCCTAGATCTAGTGAAACAATACCGATGGACTGACTCCTAGTAAAATCGCTCTTCTGAATAAGCAAGGTAAAATAACTTTGACCACTTGCAATTCTTAAATCCTGCCTTCTCTGTAATATTTATATTTTAATCACCTATTTTAAATGTCTTCAAAATATGTATTCGTATAACTCTATATAACTAATCTATATTAAGTCTCCTATAAAATGTTTTTCCTTTTCTTTTATTTCCAAGCGCAAATAATTTTCATTAAGATTTATGTATTTATATTTTAAAATAAATGCCAATAGTATTCTAAAATCGCAAGCATATAATTCATTTTTGTTTCCCCATCCATCACTTACCAGGTAAATAATTTATAATTTGATCAAAACAAGTCTTATTCGACTTGCCCAGGTGCTTGCAATTTTAGATAAATAAACTAATTATATTTTTATGTTTACTGTAGAAAAACAGATTGACATCTGTTTTTTTCACATTTTCCTTCCTAAATAATGCGCTATCTTTTATTCTTAAATTATATTATATATGTAAACCCATCTTAGCTATTACCACCCCCACTTATTTTTTAATAATTTATATATTTTCACAAGAGCATTGATTAACCAAAATTGAGATTTATTAAATGTATGGGAAGTAATGAATAATATTAAGTAACATAATGTAAAGGGGGAGGGGGATTTTAAGATCTTAGTTTTATATTTAAGTATAATTATTATCCATGTTTGCTTAATGAAGCCATATCATTACGCCGAATATTTCATAATTTATGGGCAATAAATATGTTTAGAGAATCTTTAACCTTTAGAGTTATATTTATATTATATTATTAAGTGTTACGTGCATAAAGGCCATTTCATTATATATATGTTCGTGCTTCTTTCTCACATGGAGGCATTCATGCAGTCGAGCCCCATCATCATTCTCAATGTCCTTAAACCAGGCTGTAAAACCACCCTGGGGACATCCTTGGTCTTATGTGCATGCTTTATATGGGGATCGCTCTGGAAAATCCAGCCCGATAATGACATAGCCGACCGTCATTCATCTCAATACCAACCCTGCCTACGTTGCAGAGGAAATCAGTCAACTTCATTCTTAAAATTCATGAAGCACACTCCAGGATACATAATTGGACCAACCCAATCAGCTGCCATGCATGCACCACCTTTCAGTGTCTTATTAGTCGCCCAGAAATAGTCATAAGCCGTAATGAGATGATTTCTTTAAACAGACATATTTCCATTAGTTTAATATATGTATTAATGCGATAGATTTAGTATCGTTTATATAATTATTCATTATCCATCACGCACATTAATTATCTATAACTCCAATTAATAATCATATTGAATGTAACCAAATATAATATCTGCTTGTAAAATTATTATCCTTTTAAATTAATTAAATGCTCTTTTCATCTCTGGGGGTGTAATAGTATTCTAGTAATGTATTCCAATAGCGCTAATTCATTAAATCACACACATATATTATTAGCATAACCGCAAATCTTATGTTATTGTTAAATATGAATCAAGCACATATATATATATATATAATACTTACAAGGCTCATGTCAGGTAAATAACCAGACATAATTTTGTTATTAATAAATCTTAAATATATATCAAACTTGAACCATTGCTTTCTTTTAGTTAAGTTAAAATATCTCCGCTCAATACATAATTAATATGCTAGGTTATGAGCCTTCATTGCTCATAAAATATAGCTAGTTATTAAGTTATTCTATCATATAAGTTTAGCCTAGAGTCTTTTTGTGTCTCCGATGACCGATGCCGGCGGGTGAGAAGTAAATTAATCGATGTCATCGGGAGTATTGCTCATAATGTTATAGATCTGGGAAATAAGCAAATAGGGCAGAGTTCATGAATGTTCCTGACCTGTATATCTTGCGCACAATTGGATTTGAGGTACTTTTGCCTAGATGCTAGATCTTGTTACATGAACATACAAATCCGACCGGCACAATATATATATACTTATTTATATTCATTATTTGCATGTAAAAACATTATTCATATTTGTAAAATTCAAAATTTTGTCTGAATTTACAAATAATATTTAATTTTTTTGTTGAATATATCATTAATATTGTATTCTGTTTCTATTTCTGTACTTTTTGTATGTAAAAATTAGCAGATGATCTAAAATTAAGTAAGATAAAGGTAAAATCAATCATAAATTTAACATCCATAAAAAGAAGACACTTTTCTCATCAATAATGAAACTATACCATGTTGCAATAGATTTATTAGTTTTCATAACTTCACTAATAATAGCTATATATTTATGCACCAGCTAATATTGAGGTTAGCTAAAATAATTATGAGCTAACTATTTAAAAGAAAAATTATAAGACTGCTTGTGATCTGAAAAAAATCAAGTTGTGATCATTAGTACAACATAAGGGTCTCTAAATTATAATTTTATAAACAGTATATTCTAAGTAAAATCTATTGACCAATTGTCTTGAAATTTCTTTTTATTTAATTATATGCCAAGTATGGCTTTGTATTTCTTTAAATATTTGACTAATTTAATTGTATAATAATTGAAAAGATAGATAAAAAGTGAAGAGAGAAAACATTGCATTTTTTAAATTTAAATTTTGCTTTTTAACATTTTTAAAATTAGCAGAAATTTAAAACTGGAAACAAACTTAATTATTTTCAAAATTGACATCTTTTTTGAATTTGTTTGCATTGCTTTTTTAAACTAAATCTACTAAAGTGGACACTTTTTTTTTCATGACTTATTTGGCGTTCCTTTTAAAAAGATTTTATCAACTTCTTTGAAAAGGGCAGGTTTTTAAAAAGATATTAACACCTTAAAATAATTCATGAAAAAATATAGAAGGTGGAAACCATCAATGTGTGGCAAAATAATTAGAAAACTTAAAATAATTGTGGAGTACCTAATCTCTGCCTGATATTGATATTATAAAAAAAAAAATGTACAAAAGATTACCTTCTATTTTATGAAAAAATTACAAATACTGATATTTGAGTTCTAAACAAAGATATTACAATGTAATTAAATATATTTTTTAAAAAACAATTATCAATATTTATAGGAAAAAAACAATACAAATAGCATCATAAGTCTCTGAAGAAATAAAAGTTTAAGATAAGGTTTTGCAATAAAAAATTAAAATATTGCTGTTTCATTTGAAAATGGGTTAATTTATAAATATCTGTTGTAAAATATAACAAATTTAACAGCTAATAGAGCTTGATTTGTTTATGTGCAATGGAAAAGTGATGGTCTCTAGAAATCAATATCTATAGTTAATAGCTCAATTAATGTGATCTCTTAAAAAACAATAAACTATTTCATTATTTATTTATTGTTTTAACAGTTGGTTAAAAGTATAAAAACAAAGAGATGCTATTCAGTATTCAAAAATTTATCCATTTGAAATATTTTTTCTTAGGAAAAAAATGAGCACCAAAAATAATTACTAATTACTAATAATTACTAATTGAGCCAATAATTTGTATTAACTATCATCTGAATGGAAAATGAAAGAAATCTGTTTTTTATTGATCTTTTATTCTAAAATATAAAGAAAATTTAAGATGAAATGAAAATTTATTTATTAACATTAAAAGTAATTAGTATTAGACCACTACAACAATATATGATACCACTTTTTTTTTATGCTTACACAACCTGTTAACATAGTCGTAACTTTCTCCATACACTGTTGCCCCCTAGTGCAAGCCATAGTACTTTATGGATGGAGTAACTTGTTACTGTATTAAAAAATAGTGTACGCATAAAAATGGGAGTCTTGTGATGCTATAATGGTTTAATATCTTAGCCAAAGAAAGTTGGTGACTGTGGTTATTATAAACCAAAGATAGCAAAATATACAGATATTAAACTGGGTTCAGATCTATATGATTATACAAGCAAATTAACTTGGATTGAAAACATTATTCTGTTTTCAGTTTGGCCTTATAGCTTTGCAGTTAGCTAAAAAGGTAAAAGGTAGTTTCTGGAGAGTTTCATTAGATCCAAAGATCTAGGCATAGTGTTTTCAGATTCAAGGCTTCTCACTGATAAAAACCATAAGGTAAAAACAAGTCTGGAAATATTAATCAATAGATAATGATTTGCATACACTAAACTTCTAGCATCCATTGATTATTATGGCTTGCACTATATGAAAATATTGTATGGAGAAAGTTGCTACTGTTGTTAAAAATAATTATCAACAATGAAATGAAGAAATAAATAAAATCAATACGTATATTAACCAGCATTAAAAAAAGCAAGTCTTGCATTAATAGTGAAGTCCTAATTGATTGGACCCCTCTCCCTACAATTGCAGTACTTTAATTATATTGAAATGGTTGTAAAATACCAGGAGACTATTGTAAAATAATCAAAATGATATTTATTTAAAATAAACTTTAAAATTTTTGATGGCTTTTTGGCTGATGTATTTTTATGAAACAAAATTTTCAGGCTATGAAAATTGATAGTATTTCATCAAAAATTCTTCAAGAAACTGAAAATTTTTAATCACAATTATGGCAATTAATTTTAATATATAATTTTTTTTCTACAGTACAGGATTTTTTATACCTGCATTCCAATAAGTAATATATAGGGGGTTTGAACTCAGACGTTCACACAACCCTCAACTATCCCCACTATCTCATACTGCTGATACCCTTGATCACACACATATCGAAAAGATAAATAATCACCAATATACGTATTTCAAAAACGTTCAATAAACTATAGTTTGAAAAAAAAAATCCGTTTATATTCTGTTATTGAATAGTCGTAGAATCAAATGTTCTAAAATTATGTAACAATCAAACACCAAATAACTATTAGTTTTAGTATAGCAGCTCGTTCAACTGAGCAAATCGGGGATATTTACTAAAAAAAAATTGTAAGAAAATAAAAACTGTTTGCAATGTCTTTGTATTATATGGAATTAAGGTTACAATAAATGTTATTTAATTTGGATTAGAATCGTATATAAAAAAAATTATTCAATACATAAGATAGATTCAGAAAAGACTAAAAAACAAGCGGGATCGTTATTGGTGTATGTCAAATAAGTAAAAAAAAAACTAAAAAATATTTTTGAAAAGCCATTATGTTTTTCATGGATTATAACAAATACTTTGATTTCAGTTAACCATATTTAAATTATGAAATCATAAGTAGAAAACAAAAGCTATTAAGAATATTACAAATAAAATTGGTTCATATTATAAAGAAGTATTTTCATTATATTTATTTAACTTTGCATCATATAAGTACAATAATATCCGACTTGATATTAAAAATGAAAGAAAAGGCTAAACTACTTTGTTTGGAAAATTATAAAAAAAAAAAAGTAAATAGAAAGTTGTCAGTACGATTAAATGTTAAAAAAGACCAAAGTTATAACAACGTGACTGAAAGCTGATTTTAAAACTGATAATAAAGTCATAGATAGCGTTTGCCTCTGGAATCATTTATTTAAAACAAAAAAGTACATTGGTTGAAATAGAACTCGGTAAAGTTACATAGAAATGCTAATAAAAGATCTTCAGAAATAATAACTCGTGTGTGGCGGAATAGGTGTGTGCATTTATATGTGTTGTAAAAATTTTGATTAAAAAGTAATATTATTATTAAATCAATAAAAACTATATATATAATGGTCTCATGACCATTATATCTATCATGTCCTAACTTGAGATTTAAATCTAGTCTCAGATTTTAATTTTTATTTCAGATTCTTAGCAGCCCTTCTTTATCTAATTATTTATTGCTAATTCTTCGTCACTCAACAATTGGGTAACGTCATGAGTAGTATGTATTTCGATTGCCCCCCCCCCTTTTTGGGGAAAACTATTGTAATAGTCTTTATCCTAAGGTTAACTATTTAAAATTTGGTTTTCTTATATAACTTTAACAAATATTTATAATTTCCAGCAAAAAAAAACTATTTTTCTACTAATGACATTTATTTAGTTTTTAGACTGCACTATCATCCATCGCCTTTAGCAACTTATATTGCTCTATCAACATCTTTGTTAATAATTACAAATATGTAAACTCTTTAAGCCATTGCAAAAATATACAATGCAATTATTTTAATAATCAAATGATAATATTTTATTATTATTTTTACTAAAATTTAAATTAAACCAATAGTATTATAGGAAAATAACTTGTTCAGAAAATGAGACAAATTATTTATTAGAAAAACCACATTTGAGAAACCATTCTGTTGAAAGCATTGTTGTAATGTTTTTTTAAATTATCAATTTGTTAAAATAATAAAATAATATTGCCAACAACATTTGATTGCTAAACAACAATATATATAAAAGTCATTTTGCAGATTCATTCATGTACGATTTTATATTAGATATTCCAAATGTTTTGACTTGATCACGCAAGCCCTCAACCGGGAAATGAATACTATATAATTGAAGAGGTACTGTATACAATGTTCACAATAATGGGTAAAGTTTCACTGCTAGAAAAACAAGTGTATAAAATTGAACAAATTGAAAATTAAATATATATGTAAACAGAATATTGGGTGCGATTTAATGTATGATAATATCAAGGAAAGTAGTTTACTGTTTAAGGCTCAAATGGGATCTTTAGCAACAAAGGAATATACACATAAATGGAAAAATGTAAGTGATTTACTCTGCAAGTTGTGTGAGGAAGACATAGAAAATATTAGACATTTGTTAATTGAATGGAAATGCTTGAAATCAGAAAGGGTAGTGGAAGAATAAATATAAACAAAGTAATTATACAGAAAATAGATTATTGGTTTTTATGCTAGGTTTGGGAAAAGATAAGAGAGATTTAGATATAAAGGCCATGGAGTTGATATTATCATACATTAAATCGCACCCAATATTCTGTGTACATATATATTTAAACACTTTTTACACTCCATACTAGTTCTTCGTTTCTCCAGCTCCCTATTATTTATTAATATATCTATGCTTCTATCCCATTCCCTAATGCTGTAATACTCAAACAATTCTTCTAACACAATCATCCCACCTTTTGTATAAGTATACTGACATAAATTCTATATCCAAATCTTCTGCATATTGCATTACCTTTCTCACTCATCTTGTGGCCTGCCCTTTATTCATAATTCAATTAAATAATATTTTGGCTATTTTTTTATTATCCATAAACTGCAATCTATGAAACATTTTCATTTTGCTTTTTACATCTCTCATATAAAAACTTGACCATCCCATTTCTTCTTTGCTGTCCATACATCTGCATCTAAGGCATGTGTTTCTACTTCTCTTTGTACTTTTTCTAAGTAATCTAATACCCATTTACTAATACATAACACATCATTAACCCTGCTACTCCCATTCTCTTCCATACAATTCTGGCTACATCATACTTATTATATGAGAACACTATTAACTTCTTTATCAATCCCTTTCTTTTCTTTGCTTCATTTATTTTTTCATTCATCCAAGCAATTTCTCTGAGTACTTAAGATGATTCCCAAATAGTTATATTTTTTCACCACACTTAACTTTATATCCTCTCATAAAAATTCCCTGTCTTCTTTTTTCCCAGTATTAATCATCATTACTCTTGATTTTTCTTTGCTACATTTAATTTCCATCTCTTCACCCACCTTTGCATGTGTTCTCAGCATTACTTTCATTTCTTCCCTTTTTTCTGCACACAAAAAGAAATCATCCAAAGTAAAAGACCTGACAATGTATATAGTCTCTTGCCATCTATTAATTATATCTCTACCTCTTTTCCTAGTCTTTCTATTGTTCTCTCCATTTCTCTCAAATAGAATAAAAACAAAATAGGTGACATAAGGCATCCTTGCCTTAGTCCCACTCCATTTTTAACTTTAACTGATTCTATATTCCCTAATTGATACATATAGTAATTATTTTTATATAATTTCTTAATAATATCCACTTAAGCTCCATCCATTTCCAAATTCACTAAACTTATCCATAATCTATTTCTATTTACTCAATCATACACCTCTATATTTATAAAAATCATATATAACTGTCTACATGTATTCCTACTCATATCTGATTGAAACACTCCTTACATTTCTCCCACTATATTATTTGCTTCCATCCATTTTGCAACTCTTACAGCCACCATATATGAGAAAACTTTATATAGCACTGGAATTACAGCAATTGGTTTATAATTGTTTAACTTTCTGTGATCCTTACCCTTTCCTTTAAATAGTAGCCTTACTCTTGTATTATTCCAACTATCAGGAAAATCTTTCTTCTGTGCCATCTTATTAAAACATGATACTAATTTTAATTTTGTCCTATTCCCTAAATTCATTACCATCTCTGCTGCCTATCCATCCAAACCCCTTGCCTTTCCATTTTTCAATTTTTTACCAGCGTCATTCAGTTCACTTTCTGTAAACCTAATATTACCATTACTATATGCTTTCATATTTGCTATTATTCTGTTCTTCACATCTAACATCTTTTCTATATCCATTACATACTTATTTAAGATTATCTCTAATTCTTCTCTAGAGCTACTCTCTACTCCCTCATCATCTAGTAATACTCTCTCTCTTACATTTCTTCTTTTAATATATTTCCAAAATCTTTGATTAAATACTCATCTATCAGATGAAAAACATTTTTAGGGTTAATAGAATAAGTGTCATAATTTTATACCTTGTACAATATAAACAAGAGAACTACATGTATAATCACTTTGAGCTTCAAACTGTAATTTTTTTTACTCTGAAATAGATTTTCTTTTTAGAATTACACTATTCCCAGACCAAACATCCCTTGTAGAGCATGATCCTTTCATTTACACAAACATCTGTTCTAAAACATACAATGCACCAAACATTTTCCCCCATAAGCTTCATTACTTATAAAGTCTTGGATATGGATGGGTTTCAGAATCACAATCATCTTCACCAGCAAAATAGAACAATTTTATTAGCAAAATAAATCTAGAATATTTCATTGATTTTGAAAACATTGGCACATAAAGAATCTCATGTTTTTTCAGCACTATTTTTGACTTAACATTTTGACAATGCATTGTGCTTTATTACTACAAAAAATTAGGAGTGGATTATTATTTATTATGTCTAAACTATCTTGTGTTGCCAATTTTAAATATGAATTGGTCAGAAACAAAATTAGCTTCCCTTACTATTTTTTTCAAGCAATTGTTCATCAAAAACATCTGAAAGAAATATGGATGTGTAGCATCACATACATAGTAACAACTATGCTAGCTCTCACTGGGAAGTGAAAACTTAGAGGTAGTGGAGAAATATTCCTCTAATACTATTAGTCAAATGGCCTCAGCCTCACTCCTTTCAGAAGTTTTATTATCAGAAGATTTCCAATCATCACTGTAGTTTGGGAAAAAATCTGGATCAGAATAAGAGTAACTCATTCTGGAAGAAGGGTTTGAAAATAAAGCCATTTTGGTTATATATAAAGTATTTAAAAAAAGCCAAAATTAAAGGCTTTGAATTTTGAAACATTATTCAAATATCAAAAAAATGTTAAATCAACTATTACATATATGTGGATATTATAAAATCAGAAGCCTGAAATCTTGATGTACTACATTGTACAATATATATATATATATATATATATATATATATATATATATATATATATATATATATAATATAAATCTATAAATGTTTAAATAAAAGTGTATATATATATATACACATTTAGCAAAAAACCTATTCATAAAGGGGAGATTGATTTTTTTTTAAAAAAAAGACTTACTAAAGACACCTGCATCTTTTTAAAATAATGGAATAAAAAAAAAAAAAGAAAAAGCTTTTTTATTTAAAATTCATTATTTTTATATATAAAAAAAATATGCATAGAAATATATAAAATAATTGAATATTTGCAATCTAAATAGAGTTGATCAGTAAAAATAAAATTTGTTCACTGGTCTTTTGAAAAAAATGTGTAATAGAAAAAAATGAGCTTTTTATTTTCTTGGAAATATATAATTATCAAAATATATTGTAATGGAACTCAGTTTTTAGTTTTTTTTTATATATCTATTTTCTACATTAGAATGTATGAGGATTTAAATCCTGAGGTTAATAGGTGTTAAGACTGAATATCAGACTGGGCATCCAGCCATATTTGTTGACTATTATTTCCATAAAACATATTCATATAAAGATAGAATTTATCTCTTGTCATTATAGATATTATTTATTTATGATGTATCTATTACACTGCATAATAGGATATCTCCATAACATTAAACATCTATAGGCCTTAATTTTAAATTCATCTCTAGCTTCTTAGATGTTAGTGTCTCTATTAACTGACAACTAACTCAGAAAAACATGGCAATGTGTCACAGAATATGTGTAACAAGCTACACTTAATTAGGTTTGGAATGAGAAAGAAAAAACGGAGAACTAGATTTATAAAAAAATTGAAATAAAATAAAACATTTTACATAGCTATAATATTTACAATTATTACATTATTATACTATACTTATGTATGACTAAAATGCAATATATTGTAACATAATGATAATGAATGGAAACATAATGGATGAAATTAATCATAGAATTAAACTTGGTTGGAGTGCTTTACTAAAAAAAAATATGTCTATGTGTTAGAAAAGGAAGGTTTTTAATAAACGTGTTTTACCAGTTCTTACTTATGGATCTGAGACTTGGACACTTAATAGAAGAGCAATATAGAGACTTCAGACCACTCAAAGAAGTATGGAAAGATGCATGTTGGGAGTAACAGGAAGACATGGAAAATGCAATATATGTGTAAGAGAACAAACAGGTGTTACTGATCTCATTGAAAAAATTAAAAGACTGAAGTGGAGTTGGGCTGGACATATTGCTAGAAGAGATGATAATAGATGGACAATTGAAATCTTAAACTGGATTCCAAGAGATTGCAAAAGACCCAGAAAGAGACCACGTGAGAGATGGATGGATGAAATAAGAACGTGTGCAGGGGTGATATGGAGAAGAGAAGCTAAAGATTGGAGAAGATAGATTGAACTTGGAGAGACCTTTATCCTATAGTCGATTGTTAATGGTTGATGATGATGATAATGATGAATGATTGAAGATGATTAAATATTGACTGATTTAATGGCCCCATCCCAACCATCATTCATTATTTTCATGCTTAACCTTTTAAAAGCAATCAGATTGTTACTTTATGAGGCTCTATTATGAAAGCACTAAACACGTGTATTTATCTCTAATAAGACTAATATCTCAAGGTTCTATTGTGTCTTAAAATATGACTGTAGATTTAGAAGAACAAATAAATCTCATAACATTTGTATATTTGGCTAGCAAGTTTTTTTCTAAACTATAGTATTACATAAATTCGATTAAAAATTATCTCAGGGTTTTAATATTCAAGTGTAATAAATGCTATTCTTATAATTTTAACTTTTTAACATTACAAATTATTATTGTTGATATGATTAAATAGTATAAGAGCATTTTGTTGTATTCATTTATATCTTGCAAACTAAATAATAAGGTAAGTGTAAGTGTATAAAATGATGAACAATTTTTCTTATGAAGCAGTGTGTTTTTAAATGATGATAATTATAAAATTATGTGACCATATTCATCTATAAAATTAGTAGATGATGAGATTAACTAATTAACAACAAAGACCAGATAATTAAAAAATATGATTAATTTATTAACTATAAGAATAATTAAAAAAAATAAATGAATGGAATAACAATAACAAGTTCTCTATGATTATCATCAATATTCTTCTGATATTTTAATTAAGAAAATGATTTATTGCTTTATTACTAACTATATATGTGGTGTATCTTGACATGATGTAAAACAGAAGACTTGATTGGAGAAAGTTAAGCACTAATTGAAAGATTTATAAATAATCAATAAGATAAAGAATGTTTTATTGTATCTTTAATAAGATCTGTTTCTTCTAGGTAACTGACTTATAAATTTAGGCACTTTATAAACTAACAAAATATTACCCCAATTTGTAGTATTATTTTTAAAGTATGGATTTAATTAATCCAATCCTAAGAAATACTGGTGGCATTCCATAAGAGGTGAATCCAGCTCACCTTATGAATAAAATGAGAATATAATATGTCAGGAGCTTTACTGAATTGAACAATAATAGTTATATTAATTAATATCAATGCCACAAGTATAAATATACAATATAATCTTTATAAAGACATGAAAATACCAGTGTGGATAAATAGGATGGGTAATATCTATAAAATATGTCCTGTATATGTTTAAATACCTTTAATTAGAGAAACACAAGAATGAATTAATAGAATAATAAAACAATAAAATGTCAAGTATTATTATTTAACCATAAATAGTTATTAAATATTTTTAAGTATATAAAACTGATCTTCAATGTACAAAAAATTGATATCACATACTTATATAATCATAAAGTAAATAATCTGACTGTGTTTCTTGTATTGTAATCTCTTTCTCATGAGAACTTTCGCTGACAAAGATAAATATAAATTTAACACATAAACACATTTGAGAAATATAATATATTTCTTATAATTTAAAATAAAATCAAAATCTTTTAAAGCAGTCAGAATGTTTATTCTGGCACATTCGTTCAAAATATTTGAAACTGATCAAAAATCTTTTGATGTTTTAAACTTTGATTCCATATTATAATTCAATAAATTGAGCTTGATTTATTAAAAATATAACTTTACAAATAAAAAACATCCTTAGAAGTTATATGTAAACTTTCCAAATGTAGAATTTTAAAAAAATATTTTAAGTGAAATACAAATTGAGATCAATTACTTTTTTCTTGTTGGCTAATTAGTGTAACATTATCAAAAAAAGTAAATTAATTAAATTTTTGTTGGTTGAATATAAATATAAATGAATAATTATAAAATTATCATAAAATTAGGAAATTCTGTTCTAATACAAAAATTATGTATTGTGGTATTTGACAAAATCTAATGATTAGTTTTCTTTTTCTATAGTTTAAAATTTCTTAACACCTATTTTTAAAAGTGAAACATATTTTAAAAACAACTAAATGGAATCATGAAAATATATATTTTTAATAATTACTATATAAATATTACATAATTAAATATTTAAATAAATTATGGGGGGGGGCTTTTTATTTCCTTATTACTAATAACTATAAAAGTGGCATTTACATGTAATCTAATAATTGTTTTTTTAAAGAATCTACAAATAGTGGTTTGCAGCAGAGCTTTGAAAAAACCTTTGAAAAAACTGATCTGTGGAATACCTGCCTCTTTAAAAGAATTTTAAATTAATAAATCAATGTTATTTTAATTTTACTTTCTACAGTCAAATAAATGCGAAAACAGCAAAATATTAACACAGATCGCTGCAGGAGAGTGAAGAAAAGACGAAGGATCATCAGTACCATTTCCAAATAAAATACTTTGTATGTGTTAACAAATATGCTAACTTGTTTAAACTTGTTTTTCATTTTTGTTTTCTTTTGTTCAAAATCACAAGATTTTTATTTTTGAAACTTAATTAATTAAACTTCATTATTTTTTAAAATTAATGTATTTGCTCAAAGAAAAGACAAGCACCTGATTGTTTTTGAATAAACAATAGGTATATAAAAAGTTTTGTCAGTTTTGAATTAATTATTGATAAACTGTTGACTTAAACAATGCATAAGAAACTGCTCATCCTATACATTTATTGTATAAATCATCAAGATTTGTAAGCACATCTAATTGGATTATAAGAAATATATCAATAAACAAAAAAATATTTCATCAACTTTGAAGTGTCACACCATTGAAAAAATAATTATAGCTATCATCATCAAGTTATACTCAAGAAAAAAAATATTGTCAATGTCTATACAACTGAATTCAAGCTGAAAGTTTGAACAAAAATATAGTTTATGCATAGATAGTTTAATAAGTTAATATATTTTTTATTTAAAGTACTGTTTATATTGCCTATTGCATAATTGCCTGAAAATCCAGATTGTGCATATGTAATTATTATTATTAATTCTATTATCTATAATTATATTTACTATCAATGAAGTAAATTATTTTAAATATTGGCAGTACATATTTTAATAAGAAATATCACCAGCATCCTAGTTGTAATCCTTACTAAAATGCTTGAATCCTTAATATAAAATGACTAAATTCATTTTATAAAATTAGAATTTGGATAATGGTTAGTTTTTGCATATATATTCTGACAATCATTACAACTCTTACTATCGTTTTGGTATAATTTTTTTTTATATATATATAATCTCAAATTGTAAATAACCAGCTTATGGAACCACTAAACATCACATGATCACCATTCTTTATGCTTACACAAGGTGTTTACACAGAGGCAAAATTCTCCATAGAGTAGCACCACTCAGTGAAAGCCAGAATAATCAATGCATGCATGAAGGTTTGTGCATAAAATCCCTATCTAGTGTTTATTCATCCAATATCTCTAAACTAGTTTCTAGCTTGTGGCTTTCATCAGTGTGGAGCCTTGGATCTGAGACCACTGCACCTAGATCTTAGAATCTGATGCAACCCTCCAGCAGCAACCTTTTGCCTTATTATCTAACTGTAAAGCCTTGAGCCAAAATGAAACCCAATAATGTTTTCCAGCTCATTAGCTTGTATAGTTATATAGACCTGAGCTCAGTTCAGTATCCATACTTTTTGGTGTCTTTGGTTCTTTAATAACCACAATCACCATAATCCTATTACATCCTAAGAACTAGGTGAAGTGCTCTCAGATCCAAGGCTCTTCACTGATGAAAGTTACAAGCTAGAAACTAGCCTGGGGATACTGAATGAATAGGCACTAGATAGGGATTTTATGCACATACTTTTCTGCATCCATTGATTACTCGGGTTTGCACTGAGTGGTATTACTCTATGAAGTTGTGCCTTGGTATAAACACTGCTTGTGTAAGCATAAAGAATGGTCATCAAGTGATGTTTAGTGGATTAATACCAATCCTGCATAATAGGATTATGGTGACTGTGGTTATTAAAGAACCAAAGGTGCCAAAAAGTATGGATGCTGAATTGAGTTTAGATATATACAAGCTAATGAGCTTGAATTGAAAATATTGTGTTTTCATTTTGGAGAAGGTGGCTGCTGGAGGGTTACATTAAATTCAAAGATCTATGTGCAGTGCTCTCAGATTCAAGGTTCCTCACTAATGAAGTCCATAAGCTAGAAACTAGTCTGGGGATATTGGATGAGTAGGCACAAGATAGGAATTCTATGCACAAACCATCCTGCATCCATTGATTACTCTAACTTGCATTGAGGGGTGTTACTGTATGAAGAGTTTTGCCTCTGTATAACCAGCTTATGTATTAATTAAAATTTTATTAAAAAAAATTTTCTTGAAATCTTTTATTTAAAATTCTCATTCCTTTGAAAATTTGATTACTCCTCTGATCACTATAGTCTCATATTTTTATATTAAATAGTCCTGGTATACATTTGGATGCACAATTAATTAATTGCTTTTCATATATAACAAGCCAACAGTATACTATTTTGATAGTTTATGAAAAAAAACCTGGAGATAACATTTATAAAAATAACAATTCCTAACTTATCAACCACACTCATAAGCCCATCTTGTAGGCTTCATTCAAACATTATTTCCATTACAATATTTATATAATGTTCAAATCACCCTCTCAGAAGTTGTTTTTTCAGCAATGCTCTCTGTGAATAAATATATATATACAAGAACTTAAATGCCGATTTTTATAAACAGGATAAGAGTTTTTATAATATTTAAATTTAATAAAATAATGTGTTAATAGTTGTAAGGATAACTATTTAATATTATATTAAATGTACATACTGACTGCAATAAAATATAAGTATCTGGGTTAGGCTATTACTAGCATTCTATAAAGTCCAATTTATATTTATTGAATTATGGTTAACATGTTTACAATTCATTGCAAAAATATGTATTTATCATTAAAGAGATCACGACTCATGATATTCTCTTATACTTTTGCTATGTTTATAGGTGTAAGCTATTTTAAGTAGGTAGCTCAGCGATAGAACAGTTTAATAATAGCAAAATCTACAGTGTCAGTTACTGATTTAATTAAAAAAAAAAAACAAAGAGAGAAAATCTAAGTATTTAAAGTAAAATTAATCAATATTAGTTTAGCTGTTAGTACAATCGTAAGTAAGTACCCATGCATAAAAAAATCAGAATAATAGATAATAATTGATTAAAGCTATCAATAAATAAGATTGGCATGACCCTGAGAAATAAATTGACGCTTGAAAATAAAAATGAGACAATTTGCTCTACATAAATACTGTTCATGTAATAAAGATATATATGAGAGATAATGACCTGGCCCAACTGATGAGTGCTGGTTCAGCACGAAATGCATCTTGGGGGTTATTTGTCTTTTATTGTATCTTTATTTATATGAAATTATTTATGACATAAAAAAGAATGGAGAAATATGGAAGTTATTTATTTATTTTAAAAAAAAAAAAAAATTTGATGATTACTTTACAGTATTACAAAAAATAAGCACAAACTTACAAAATACAATTATAGTATTTGTTAATATAAACAAATATAAAAATGTGCATTTACAATATATAAAATTATTACAGCTTTGTCTGATACTGTCCATGAAGTATAGTGTCTAGTTGCAGTGAAGGAAGAGACTTCAAATGTTTTTCTAAGTTTATCTATCATTTTTAGCTAAACCACGACATCTTTCCTTGTGAGTAAACACAGTGAAACTTCTGAATATTCTGTGACAGCCTGTCTTTGGGAGTTGTTGTCTGATTTTTACCTTCAAATGGATTGACTATTTATGGCCAGATCACCATCCATAATGAAAACAATCAGTTTCAGGGAGCATCATTGGTTCTTGGCCCATTCTTGCTATTGGATGTATAATAGTTATTTGTATATCCTTTAGTCTGTAGTAATGAATGCTCAATCTGATCAAGATAAAATGGCAATTGGATGAGGCCATTATTTGAAGGGAAAGGGAGATATAACATTTCCTCCCCCTGGATAAAATCATCTCTGAAAAACACAATCATTCAAATGTTTTGGTGGACATCTTCATCACTTTCTGGCTTCATCAGGTTTGCTAACTTCATCATAAGGTCTAGTTCTTCTTTTGTAGATCTGGAAACTTTTAATTTTGACTCATCATTGCTGTCACTGATAGCTGGTGAATCTTCATGATAAGTGATGACTCTTCACTGATGGCTGGTGATGTATAATTCAATCTTAGCTAATTTCTAGGACTGTGATGTTAACTGTTTATCTGCAGTTTGAACAATCACTGTTTGTGATTATTCACTTTGATCAAAATTGCTAGAAACCATTTGGTGATTTCCTTGAGCAGACAGCATAGGATTTATGCACCATCCACTTTTTTTGCACTTTTATTTTCATGAAATCTGGTTTATTAACAATTACTTCTGGGTAGATCTTTTTTAAATTTATTTTTATGAACTGGTTTACTTTAATCTCTGCAAAGTCTAAGTGATTGAACCAATCATAACATAAGGTATTGCTATATTCAGCTGATGAAACAATCAATGGCAGATATATAGTTTTGTTAAGCATAGTAACTTTAATTTCTATTTGATCCAAGAGTGATATTTAATTGCCCTGATAGTCAATAATTGTTTTGCTGCTAGGATGCAGCCAATGTTTATTTTTTCTATCAATGATAGCCAACATATTTTTTGACACAATGGACACTGCAGACCCAATGTCCAGTTTCATTATTATTGGCAGATCGTTAATAATAATTTAGTGTTTGAAAGCTAAATTAATGCCTTTTGATGTTATTTATATGGGCTTTGATATAATTTGATTTTATATTGCCTTTCTGGCTTTTTGAAATAAACTCTTACATTCTGTCATTAATTAGCAACTTGTTTTTTTTTTAAACAAGCAACTTTTGTGTGACCAATATGCTTGCAATATCTACACATGGTATACTGGTGTGGATATTCAGTATGTGCATATTTTGATTCAACGCAACTATGACAAATGTTTTTATTGTCAGTTGGGTATTTGTTTGACCCAGTTTTCTGATCGATAATTTTAGTGATATAGTCCATTTTTTTCAATGGAGTTGCTTGGCTCACTGTTGACTCTGCTAGAATTATATGAGAAATCCCTAAATCAAAAGGGATATCAGGATCCATTAACAGCTTAATCCTAAGGCTGTGGTCTTTCATTCCTCAAAGCTTCATTGAAGAAATCTTTAAAATCATGTTTCAAGGTTAGTATTCTGAGTTTAACAGTTAAATCTTTCACTTTCTCCCCTCCCCTTGGATTCAGAGATTGAAATGATATGTTTGCATTATTATTAAGTTTTAGACAGAAAAAGTTTGTCAGCAAAGACAACCCTTTGTCAAAATCAAATCAATTGGAAGCAAGAGTTGCCCTTGCTTGTAAAATCTCATATGCCTGAGATCCAATGACTAAGATTAGTGAGATTAATTTTGTCAAGCTTTTTGATTTGATTAGTCTGCATATAATAAAGCACTCAATTATTGTAAATTGGCCAATTTTTAGAATAGGCCAGATCAAACTCTTCTAATGACCAATTTTAACCATTTTGATTTTTTTTCTTTCTTTCTGTTGTTAGAGAGAGAGAAAAAAAATCATTCTTCATTAATAACTTTAATCTGACGTGCTAATAATTGCATTAGTGTCAATTTTTTGAGATAATTGCCACTGTTGTGTTTAAAGTGCGATTTATATTTAAACACAAATTTGTGAAATACAATTATAATATTCATTAATATAAACAAATATAAAAATGCATATTACTATATATAAAATTATTATACCTTTGACTGATATCATTGATAAAATATAGCATGTAGTTGTCATGCAAATGTAGAAGGAAGAAACTTTATGTGCTCTTATAAGTTTACCTGACACTTCCCGTTGTATCACAACAGCTTGCCTGATGTCTGGTTTATGTCTAGCAACTTCCAGATCTAACATGAATTTGCCTCTCTGCTCAAACATATAGTAAACAATGTGTATATTGCCATTCAACTTTTACAGGTGTTATCTGGCCTTACATCCAAATGGATTGACTATTTATGGCCAGATCACAATCCATAATGGAAACAATTGAATTCACTGAGCATCATAGTCAATTGTCCCATTCTTGTCATTGAACATATATTATATATTTATATATCATTTGGCCCATGGTAATAAATGCTCAGTTCTGTCAAGATAATATGGAATCTGGACTAGTCCATTATTTGAAGGCAAGATAAGATATAACAAATATATTTCATATATATTCTTAATAAAAAAAATAATTAAACAGAACTGGCGAACTAAAATAATTACTGACAAAATCATATGATACCAAATAATTGATTATGTAAATATATAAATTTAACTTTACACCTAATGACAACAATCATTTTTTAACATGATTATTATTTAATTTGATCAATGACATTTTTAGCTAGACACTCATAGGTTCCTTTTTTTTTAATCTTTTATCTTCTTTTATTCAAGTATTAACACTTTTATATTTCTAAAACTTCTAATACCCAAATAACTCTTTTCTACTTCAAACATATGAAGTTCATGATGTTTTTTGTGCACAGAAAGTAGGGAAGATATGGAAATTATGCTGAGGTCATGTGCAAAGATTGATAAAGAGATAGGGATTAAATTTAGTGAAGAAAAATCAAAAGTAATGATGATTAATAGTGGGGAAAGAGAAGACAAAGAATTTTTATTGGGGGATATACATTTAAGTGTGGTGAATAGAGATAACTATTTGGGAATCATCTTAAGTAATCAAAGAAATTGCTTGGATGAATGGGAGAAAAAAATTATAAATGAAGAAAAGAAAAGAAAGTGACTGATAAAGAAATTAACAGTGTTTTCATATAATAAATTAGCTAGAATTGTATGGAAGGGAGAGGTGATAGCAGGGTTAACATATGGTAATGATGTGTTATGTGTTAGTAAAGGGGTGTTAGATTACTTTAAAAAAGTGCAAAGAAAAGTAAGAAGAAATGAATTAAATGCAGATGTATTGACAGCAAAGGAAACAATTCAAGGAGAAATGGGATGGTCAAGTTTTTATATGAGAGATGCAAAAGCAAAATGAAAATGTTTGGTAGATTGCAGTTTATGGATAATAAGAGAATAGCTAAAATAGTATTTAATTGGATTATAAATAAAGGGCAGGTGACAAGATGGGTGAGAAAGGTAGTATGGTATGCAGAAGATTTGGATAAAGAATTTATGTCAGTGTATTTATACAAAAGGTGGAATGATTGTATTAGGAGAATTGTTGAATGTTATACATAGTGACTAGGAATGGGATAGAAGAATAGATGCATCAATAAAAAATAGGGAGTTAGAGAACTAGTATGGAGAGCAAAAAAAGTTTAAATATTTATAGCAGTAAACAGAATATTGGGTGTGAGTTAGTTTACTGTTTAAGGCCCAATAGAATCTTTAGCAACAAGGGAATATACACATAAATGGAAAAATATGGGTGATTTAGTCTACAAGTTGCATAAGAAAGGCATAGAAAATATTAGGCATCTGTTAATTGAATGTAAATGCCTGTGAGCACAAAGGGTGCAAATAATGAAGTGGGAGAATAAATATAAACAAAGTGGATTCTTGGTTTTTATGTTGGGTTTGGGAAGAGATAAGGGGAATTTAGACATAAAGGCCATAGAGTTGACAAAGACCATATTGTGGAATTGGGATAGAGCAGGATAGAGAAGAATATAGGAAAAACTTAGGGTGTGGAATGGAAAGGGAAGGTAAAATGGCTAACAGGTGTCTCTGGGCATAGTGGTTGAGAATTCCTGACTCCGAATAAGAAGGTCATAGAGCATTGCATCACATCAATAATGACTGAAATGCATTCTAAGTATTATTTTTTCAGTGTCTACATTTAAGTATTTAAAGTAAAAAAAATTATGCCCTGTATAGTTTAGTGTAATGATACAGTGCCAAGTTCCCGATCTAAGTCCCTCAGATTGATTTTATTTCTGGCATTTCGTCACTCATACTTCTTTTGAACTCCCAAGCAATAAACTATTTAATAATTTTGTTTTGTTTTTACAAAAAAGCAAGTTAGGTAATTTATAATTAGGATATTTTAATCGAGTAATAACTATTAAGGATAATTACCATATATGAAGGAAAAACTGATCAACAAAAATTTTTAAATGCTTATTAAAATTAATATAATCATATTTTCTCAGAGTCTGAAAGCAAGATTTAACGTATTGAAATTAAATCTTGAGTGCATGAATAAATATATAATAGTGATTAAAATTATGAATTATAAAGATATTTTATGACATCTTAAAACTGATTTTGCATAATTGATATCTTTAATAATAGTGGATCAAACCGCGCAATATTGTTGTTTTTTGTTAAAAGTACTGGTTTAGTTTTTTTTCCTAGGTTTATTTAACTACGAATAAATTTGAACAGTTTTTTTTAAAAAAAAAAACACTCTTTTAACAACACTAATAAACAGCAGTCTGAGTATGTCTGTATTTCTAGATGTCACTTTAAACTTTGACAGATGGCCTAGTTCTCACGTTAAACGACAAGTGTCAAGGTATCTGAACATTTAAAGATAAAACAATAACCAATTGTTTTCAACTGTGTAAAAATAGCTAAATAATAATAACAATCTTAAAATAATAATAAAAAACTATAATACTGCTTCTAACAACAACAAAAACTTGCTTTACACATATGAAAACTTACATTAGTAAATTATTCATGATTATGATTTTCAAGTTATATATAATTTATAAGAAAGACAATAATTCGATTTTTATATATTTAGATAATACTATTTTTACACGTACGTATTTATGAACAAGTGACGGCTTTTTTCCGAAATCTTTAACAAAATATAATTGTCAGGGAAAAGCATTGATTTATTGATTATTCTTATTGATAACTGGTGATAGGCAAGAGGCTTCATGACTTTTTGTATACCATACTTAATTCGTAGTTATATTTGTATAATAATTGCTTTAAATTTTTGTATGTTTAATCCCCCCCCCCAACAAATATGAATGATTAATTTGGATAATTCTAAGAAATCAGTAACAATTTTTTAAAAATCGTTTTTGTAGATTTGGCACTCAATATCTGGACCGATTTCTGATAGTCAATATCCCATAAAGATCACTGCTCAAGAAAAGTTATTCAAACCTGATATGGAAAAAGAAAAAAAGTCAATATATATAGTCTTGGTAAAAGCATGTGATAAAATTGACTGGATCACATTAATAGACGACATGTTGGAGAAAAAAAGAATATTTATAAGAAAAATAAAATCAATGAGTTAAAACACTGAGATTAGGTAATGAATTAATAATAATAATAAATGCTGTTTATCACTTTATGTATACATGTATTTATAAGTGAATATACAACTAATCGATTGTTTAGTATGATGTTAGGACACTATTCTGATTTTTTTCCCTTAGTTGTTAATGAATCCAGGAACTTTCAATTCTTGAATTCACCACTCTCAGCACTACATTAATTAATGCAGGACTATATATAGATACACATTTAGTTTTGTCTGAAAATGAAAGTGTAACTATTGGTCAAATCAATATCGCTCATAGGCACTGCAATACTTAGAGATGACACAGCCAATATTCATTATAATAAATAATGAAACGTAATTTGATTATTCATTTTACTATTTATTTTCTTACTTTAAATATTTGCATTATTTTAATAATATATATAAAATAGACATTCTTGAATAAACTAATCAGGTTATATCTTACTTATTTGTTCACTCATAAAAATATGCTCAGAGAGGAAGTTTTCAAATAATAAATATTATAAATTATTAATTCCTTATTAATGAATGTAATTTGTAATATCCAGATGGCCTGCATGGGCGAAAATGATTGTTGATAAGATGAGAATTAGAACTTTTTTAAAAAAGTTCCTGTCTGTGTGTGACTTTAGTTTTGTTTTATAGGTTTATCATTATAACAAAATTTGAAGTTCGTTAATCAGGGATTTTAAAAAATGTAAAATTCTAATACTTGCTAATATTTTGTATATATTTTTGCGTTACTTAATTATTAAAAAGATTATAGTGTTATCTGGATACTCATTAATATCTTAGCCGTGAAAACACTTTTTTTTTTACACAATTCTTTAATTATGAAGGTAAGGGTGCTTGTAAAAGTGAAGTTCGTATTGTAATGCGTTACTACCGAAACTAGATATCCATTTACTGACCAACACTGGACATTATGTAGATTGATTGTATTAGATATTTTATTCAAAAAGTCTTAAGCTTGCTAATAACCAGAAGAAAACATTTAAGATTTATTTGGCTGGTCTCATACGATTAAAAAGACACCTGGATTAGATATGTAAAATGATATTGGCTTAATCTAGGAATGCTTATGCCATTGGTAATAATTATAGAGATATTTATTATATTATGGTTGTGACTTCAAATTTCACTGTTTACAAAAAAAAAATAAGCAATAATTTCAAAATAAAAAATGGTAATTAACAATTTAAAGTTAATGTATAAAAAAGTAGATTAATAACTTAGACCTTTAAAAAAAACATTTTATAAAATTAATTTTGATTTAAAAGATATTAAAACATTATAATATAAAAAAAGTATTTTGAAGTTTTTAAAGTATAGAATGGATATTACATTCATAATAACAAAAACAGTTGGACAAAGTACTGAATAATATAAGATCTATTGTAGAGATTAAAAAGAATAAAATAAATTGAATAAGAGGCAAAAAAATTATAAAAGTTGTTTTGAAGATGGTATTTTAAAAATCAGTATTTTTTAAACGGAAAGCAAAGACCTTAGCATTTGATTTAATCAGAAATTGTTTTTTTTTTTAATATATGTTGATAACTAATTTATAGAATACTAGAAATGACTTTATTATATATAAAGTCGCAAGTATTAAAAGATCTTATATTGCCTATAGTAGAAAATGGCTTAATGCTATTAAATATAGATAACCCATCACAGATCATTAAAGCACTATCTTTATATGGCAAATTCCATACCTAATCAATTTTATGTAAATATAATTTGAAATAAAATCTTTTTATAAACTATTACTTGGATTTTTTTTTTTTTTACGTAACTAATATTCAAATAATCACTCAGGATATTATAACTTTCCAGGGGCTAACCATTTGATTTTTATGTTTCAAAAGGCTTTATTGATCTATAAGTGTACAAAAAGAAAAAAAAATGGAGAAAAAAGAAAAGAAATAACTATCTTGATCAGGGCTTACCATTCTCCTGATCATTACACCAGTTTATAACACTTTACATATATTAATGCATCAATACTCTTTTTGTCACTAATCCTGGTGAACTAGTTCTTTGGTGATGGTAGGTCATTTTTATAGATTAGAGCAAAGTTACATTATTGACCAGGTATCTGAGAAAATGTTGGACAATGGAATTTTTTTATCCCTTATGCTATGATATCAATTTTGTTTTTAAATGTATTAGGGTGTTTTGTGTCCAGTTCAAACATAATGTGCATCTGGTACACCATAGAGAGTATAATACAAATGTGCTAGCATGAATGTGTCCATAAATACCTTTTTCAAAGGTATTGAAAAGTGTTTGTATTCTGCACTCCTTATTTTTAAAAATTTTTGGAATGTCCCACATCCGGATATTACTGTATCTGGGGCAGAATAACCAATTAAGTGTCAAACATCTAAATAAATGTAGAGATATGTAAGCAGAAGTTCAACAACTGATAAAAAAACTTAAAAATAATTGGTGGATTAAAAGTGCAATGAAGATACAAATATTTGTTAATTATAGTCACTTTAGATCTTTTTTGATACACTGAAAGCAACATATTCATCTACAAAGTTATATCACAGTCCTATTAAATCCAATAATAGTAGTTTGTTATATGATGATACTTATATATGAACAAGTGGAACAGTAGACTATTTTTTAAATAATACTATAAGAATTGAAATAACCTTTAATGATATATCCATTTTATCTCCTCATTTAGGTACAAAGATATCCAGCTTAATGAAGCTAAAAACAACTATTTGTAATCTTAAAAATGGGATGACTGCAGACCCAGATAAATTTCCTGGAGAAGTTTTAAAATATAGTGGTAATATGTTAATTTCAAAACTATTGGAAATCTTTAGAATATCTAGACCCATGAAAGTTGTGCCACCTGATCTTAAGGATGCTTTATTGTTCAAATTTTTAAAAATAAAGGGAATAAATAATGTGGCAATATATCATTATTATTCTCTACAGCAGAGATACTTAAAAAACTTTTGTTTAATAGGTTACTATAAATGAATGGTTACCAGAGACTCAGTATGGTTTTAGGGAATGAAGAAGCACTGTAGATATGATTTTTGTTACCAAGCAAATGCAAGTTTTGGAAACAAAGAAATGATTTATATATTGCTTTTATTGATTTTGTCATGGCATTTGACTTAGTTAATAGGGCAAATTTAAGGCATTGTTTGAAATTAATTGGTTATCCATCAAACTTTATTTGTATTCTATGGTTTCTACATGATGCAATGAGAGGAAGTTTTATTATTATAGATAGAAAAATCTAGAATATTTGAAATGAAAACTGGTGTTAACAAGGATGTGTATTTGTTCCAATTTGTTGTTTTCAATTTTTATATCAGTTGTCTTCGGAATGTTTATAGATGGCTTAACAAATATGGATCAAGATATAACATAGGTTTGAAGGTGAAATTTTTAGTTTTGATCAATTAAAAATAAAAACAATTCATCTTCTTGGATTTTGAATTTACAATATGCTGATGATTGTGCTGTGTTTTTTTTTTTTTGGGGGGGGGGTTTGAAGTTCAAAAGACAATTTATAGAATGAACTTAATGTATTGAATGCAATAAATAAAACTGTTGTTTTGTTAATTAATGTTCAAAAAAATCAACTTCTTTATCAACTAATGATGGGAAAAAATCGTCAGCAGCATTTAGCTTGTATAGTTATCAACTTCAGAATGAAAATCACTTTAAACAGCTTGGTAGTTTTATAAGCAGAAAGATGGATTTAAATGTTGAAGTACAACACAGATCCCAATATGATGCTTTTTCTTTTAATAAGTTAGAATATAGAAATAATTATGGCAACTAAGTTAGTTGTTTGTATATATAGCTTTTATTTTATCTAATTTATTGTAAAGAAGTGAAACTTTGACATCCTATCAACCCAATATAAAGGCATTAGAAAAAGTTAATTTAACGATCCTTTAATTAACCTTAAAAATACAATGACAAGATCATAAAACCAATCAATACATTGGTCAACTTGCTTATTATAATGCTATAAAATCCATTATTATAAAATCACACCTTTATTGGATTAGACATGAAAACAAATGAACAATGCAACACTTTCTAAAAAGATGTTCTACAGTAAACTTGAGCTTGGTTTTTGTGAGAGAGTTAGGCCCTGTCTACATTATAAGAATTATTTCAAAGATATCCTAAAATAGTGCAATATTACATTTTTTCTATTGCAAAGATATGATAGAGAATGGAATATATTGGAGAGTTATAATTAGGCTTGGTATTGAAATGTTTTCAGCAAGAATGGTTTTCTGCTAAAGAGATTAAAAGACAACATTGTAAAATTTCAAGTAAACAGAAAAGTTGGCCTCCATGTTTTAACTTCTCTGTGGTTCACAGATTATTTTATATAGTTGTCACAAAAGTCACTGCTAGAGCAGTTTTTTCTATGCATTCTTTTTTTCTTTTTCTCTCTCTTTTTGAAATTGTAATAGTCATATTTGTTTACAAAGTGACTGTATAATAATAATATTATTACATTTTTGAAATATAACATTATTAAATTTATTTAAAATTAAACTTTATTTAAATTTTCAAATTACATTCGACTGTTAGTAATGGCACACATATTTGTAAATGCACAACATTTTGAGAGGTATTATTCTCCTCTCTTCTTCAGGTGTTTCTGGCGTGACCAGTGACAGTACTAGCATGGGAATCGAATCTCTACCTTAGATTTTTGAATATTGAATTTTAAGGTAATGCTCTAAGTGCCATTATCTTAAAATTCAATATTCAAAAATCTAAAAGCCCAGTTTTGATTCCCATGCTAGCTGAGCATTATCTTAAAATTCAATATTCAAAAATCTAAGATACAGATTCGATTTCCATGCTACTACTGTCACTGATCAGGCCAGCAACATCTGAAGAAAAGAGGAGAATAATACCTCTCAAAATGTTGAGCCTATATATTACTAACAGTTGAATATAATTTGAAAATTTAAATAAAGTTTACTTTTTTTAAAAAAAAAAGTGTTTTTGAACTCCTTTCTATTTCACTTCAGTGAAAGATGTTTGTACATACATACATTTTAAAATTTAAATATTGTTGATATTGTTTATTTATGTTAAAATTAAATGTCCATTGGTATGGTAGTCATCACATCTGTTATCATGCCTGCAACCTGGGTTTGAATGTCGATAAACCTTTAAAGTTTTCAAATATCTGAGAATTTCCAAGCAATTTAGTTTTTTTTAAATAATTAGTTTGTAAATAATCTAGACAACGATCCAATTTTTGATCAGTAAATTAGTGTATATCTATTTCTGTGTAGAGATTAAAAATTTCTCTAACTTTCATCAACTAGAAGTTGACTACCCTGGTGAATAATATCTTTCCCTTCAATACTTTCATGTTGAGAGATGTGAGAGAGTTCTTTATCTTCATGGTGCATTTGAGTTAAATACTGATTTATAGTGATCTAAAATTATTTTTTATCATATAATATTTTCTTTTAATTTATTTTATTTTTGTTGTTTTCTTATTTTTATACTTTGGTTTTTTAATGAGTTTCTGAAATATCTTTAGTTAATTGTTTTTCTTTTTGCACTGAGTATATGTGCGTCTTTTGTATAATAAAAATTTGTCTGTTAACATTTTATTATTATAACTAATAAATATTTACCAAGTATACTGCCATTTTTGTTTTACAATATTTGAGTTCAGTCTTTTAGCAGAAGTCTTCAATTGATAAATAGTAGAGTGACTTTTAGATATGAGAATTGATAATGAATGAACAATAAGCATTGCCCAGTCAAAAATATCTTCTCTATCTTGTAGAATGTGATATTGACTCATCAAAGTTTAAATAGTATTTTAAATACAAGCAATCTCTCTTGTTTTCTTTCTTTTTCTTTCATTCTCTTTTTATTTTTAATATTTTTAATTATTTTTGAGTAGTATAGAATTATATTATTAAAAGTTTATTCCATTAACAACCTCTCTCCTCTAACTGTGACAATGGGTTTGGATGTGTAAAACCACACTACCATCTTTTAATTACATTTGCAGCAATTCTCATTAACTGGAGGATCACTAATGTTGTTATTATAAAACTTCCATTAACTTTTTGTTCTTCTTTGTCTCTCTGTTTTATTCACTCTTTCTGGAGTTAGAATAACCATTCTCTTCTTATTTACAAATGTCTGATAATAAATAACATTTTTAAAAAACTACTTTATTTTGCTTATTTTGTTTGACTTATTGTTTTCGTATTTTAATATATATATATATTTAATTAAAATAGCATAAAAGAATATCTCAAAATAAGGTGTAATTTAAATCCTTAAAGATCTCGCTTAATATTAATTGAACAACAATAACAAAACAATCAATTGAACGTAATATTGCAAAAATAAAGTTAATTTATTATTGGTCTTATAACAAAATCATGTATGTCTATTCATATTTTGGTTATATTATAAAACTTTTTAATTAGTTTGTAATGCTGAAAAAATGAAAATAAAAAAGAAAGATGATCGACAATGAGATTACATTAATTTATATATCATTGATGAACCGAATAAACCAAATGGAAGGTAGATAATTACTAAGAAGTATTATTCAGATGGTAGCATTTAATAATTATAATATATAATTACTTTTTTATACTCTGCCATTCTAAATATTAATGCAAAAAATATTTATCCAGAGTTTGAACTCTGGATAAGTATTTTTCCACATTAATAATTATAATATATTTATTTATAAAAATATGATTTTTAGATAATAATGATAATCAAAATTAATAATAATTATTTTTAATTTTTGGAACAGATGTACTATTTCTGTCAAAGATAAATATAAAACACAGCAATAGCATTAGCAGTAGTAATAGTAATAATGGAAGTAATAGTAACTTTGTAACTTTTAATATATCTCTACAGATTTTAAACTTTCCTCAAGTAAACCATATGAATTCTAAATTTTCAAAAGAAATAATTTAACTTGTTGGATTAGAGTGTTGTATTATGTATGTCCCAGATGAATATTAATGATAATAGCACAGAACCAGATAACTTAAATGTAACCCAAACTTTAGTTATTATAGCTACTAAGTATCATCGATCTTCTTTGAAATCAATTCTCATAATCCAGAAAACAGTTGAAGGAATAACCCAGATGGTAATCAGGTATTAGACAAACACAGAATTCATGATTTAGTTCATGAAATTCACACTAATAAACAACTTTATGCTGTTGTCAAAGTGACACCTACAAATTTCTGATGCCTATTTATTACATAAGTATCACAAGTCTAACATTTTAGTTATCCAAGATGTCTAAATACTTTAAAAATATAGTTGGGATATGTGGATTCTAGGTTTTGATTCTTAAAAATTGAGACTATTTAAAAAGACAGTAGCAATAGAAAGCTATAAACAGAGGATGGTTTTGATTCATAAAATTATTAAATACTGATATTTATTTACTTGTCATTACTACACTTCTATATTTTCTTTTGTTCCAATTTTTAAGTTATAGTTATTTATAAAATGGGAAAATGTATTTATATTAATGTATATATAAAACTGAAAGCTTATATTCAAAACTCAAAAGTTTTTATGATACAAAGAAACCTAAACAATTGACATTACAGTTCTGTTTTTTTTTCTTAAATGAAATTAAAAAAGGTAAATATGCATAAACTGTAAAAATGGTAACAAACTCTTCAGACAGTAATGCTATCCAGTGCAAGCCATAGTAATCAATGGATGCTGCAAGGTTTGTGCATAAAATGTTTATTTATTGCTTACTTACTCAATATCACCAGATTAGTTTCTAGCTTGTGACATTTATCAGTGACTAGTTTTGGATCTGAGAGCACTGCACTAGGATCTTATGCCATTTTCCAGCAGCCACTTTTTACCTATTTAGTTAACTATAAAACTACTAGCTAAAATGAAAACACAATAATGTTTAATCCAAGCTAATTCACTTGTATAATTATATAGGGTCTGAACCCATTTCAGTATTTATACATTTCTGATGTCTTTGGATTTTATAAAAACCATAATCACCATCATTCTAAATGCAGGCTTGATATAAAATCCCTAAAACATCATAGGATCACCATTTTCTATGCTTACACAAGTTGTTAAAATTATAGCAAACTCTCCAGATATTAATGCCATCCAGTGTAAGCCATAGTAATCCATAAATACTAGAATAAAATGGTGATCATGTGATATTTTAGTGGTTTTATACCAATTCTGTCCATAGGATAATGTTGACTATGACTTTTTAAAAAACCAAACACACCAAAATATACAGATACTGAACTGGGTATCTATCTGACTGTACAAGCAAATTAGCTTGGGTTGAAAACATTATTGTATTTTCATCTTGGGTTTATAGCTTTATAGTTACACTAAATACATAAAAGGTAGCTTCTGGAGGATTGCTGAGATTCTAAAATATAGGTGCAGTCCTCTCAGATCCAAGGTTCTTCACAGATAAATACCATAAGCTAGAAATTAGCCTGGCAATATTAGATGAATAGGCACTAGATCAGAATTTTGTGCATAAAGCTTCTAGCATTCGTTGATTATTATGGCACTACTGTCTAGAGAATTTGCTACTGTTTTAAGAGCTTGTGCGAGCATAGAAAATGGTGATCATGTTTTGTCTTAGTGCTTTTATTCACAATCTGATTATAAATAATGTTGTTAATCATAATTAATATGATGGAACTTGCCATTGCAAACTCTTATGTTATAATTTGTATATGAACCGACCTCATTTTTTCATTTAAAAAAAAAAAGATTTGAAGAAATCTTATTTTGATTCAAAAAAATGTTTTTGTATCAAAATATTAATTTTTCTTATATATTGTTGGTTTTATTTCCAATATTTATTTTGTACAAGAAATTGTGGTAATACAGTTTGATAATCTCTGAATTTTTCTTCATTAGAAATCGTTTTAGAAATTACATCAAGAACACCAAAATGTAATAAACAAACATGAAAAACATTTTACTTAAAAAAAACAACAATAACATATGACTCTTTGTAGGGATGTTCAGAATAGAACTAGGTACCTTGTTTAGCAACTCAAAGAATAACTTTTTATTATTATTAAAAGAAACCACTTTATTATTTACTCTTATGGTATTACCTACAATGAAAATCAGTTTAAGTGGATCTCAGTCAACATAAAATGTACATTTAAACTGTTATAGTAATTGTTAATATTTTATTCTTAATTTTTTATAATTAGTTAAAAAGCTTTTTATTTTAATAATTCGGATTCAGATTATGAGTTTTAATAAATAGTTTTTTTTTTTTTTCCAAAAAAAAAGATGTTTTTGTATTTTATTTAGTAGTTGTTAGTTAACCTACTCATTCGGTGTACTGAGTGTTTTCTATATAAGTAACTAGGGATTTGAACTTAGAATTTTTCAGTCTATATTCATCCTTCACTGCATGTATGTGGTACATGTGTGTCGGTTGTTCGAGATAAAATTGAGAACGAATATAGACTGAAAAATTTTAAGTTCAAATACCTCTAGTTACTTAGTAATTTTTATTTTTTCAAATAATTTATTAGAGATCACACGATAGTAAAAAAAAAAAAACTTAAAGAAAAACGACATGTGGTTATTGGGTCACATATTAACTGTTTAATATTTGTTGTTTGTATTGTTAGATATCACAACTACCTTTACAAACTATTTATATATATTGTGTAAAAATACCATGTTTTCTGCCTAGAAGTACTTTATGCTCATAAGTTTTTACCAGAAAGAAGATTTGAGATCTTTCAACGTCATCATTAACGATAGTTTATCATTGTTTAACATTTCTTAAGGACAATGTATTCTAATATATATAGAAAGAAAGACGTGGGGGTGGGTGGAGGTGCAGCGTTACATTGCAAGCTTTAATGAAGTCTAAAGTTAAAATCACGATATTGCAGTCTTTGTTATTAAAATATTCCTATTAAATTTAATAAAGATTTATTTAATATTAAATTTTGATATTAGTTATTTTATTTTATTTGGAGCATTAAAAAAATATTTACTTAGATTTTTTATAAAAAGTAGTTACAACAAAATTAATGCAACATTTATTGAGATTTAAAACATTTGCTTATTGTAAAGAAATATTAATTATCTATATATTTTACCAAGTTCTGCAATCGGAAATAGCTTATTTTTGTTTTACTACAGTAAATATAAAATATAACAACTATTATTTATTAAAAAAAAGTGCTATCATCCTCAGGTAAACATTTGACACCTTACATTCCCAGAGAACATCAATCAGAATGTTTGGCTTGACCGAGTCGAATGCTGCTGAGATATCAAGCTGGATGGTGATCTGTTTCAACATCCTCCAGGCTCAGATAATATCAATAAGGAGTTTCATTTGGCCAATTGCAATGATTGATGATTCCTCTTTTTTTGCATATTGTTTAACAGAAATGTATTTATAAATTTTCACTTGAATTTGATCCTTAATTAATTGTTCTATGATTTTAATTAAGAGGGGAATCATTGAAATAGGCCTCAGATTATTCAAGTCTTGTCTTCTGTTCCTTTTTTTAGGAAGGGTATGAGTGATATTGGATGTTGTTGTTCTCAAACATTCACCAGGGTAGCATAATTAATAATACTCCAGATATATATAAATGAGAAGAACTTGAAAGCTTTAATAAAGACACAAGTCAATTTATTATTTGATCATCATTTTTTACAAAAATTTAAATGCCAATTAAAATCAGGATATGGATGATAAAAAGAAAGAAATATTATATAATTCAATCATGATGCCACCTGGAAATCCATTTATCTGTAAAAATGTTATAAAATGTATTACTGAATGAATCATTAACTCATATTGCATTTTCTTTGGATACTTTCCCAACTACATTTCTCAACAGGGCTTATAAAGATCCTTTGACTCAATTTATAAATTATGTACATCAGATGAAAACTCTTTTTCAGTAAAATAAGATTAAATTTACTCTTATCCAATAATTCATTAAGCAAGATTTTAATATCAAGCTTTATGATTGATGATAAAATGATATTAAGAACTGTTTTATTACTGCTAAGATTTATATAGCTATTAAGATGTAAAGCAATATTTCTCTGTTCTGCAATTCCATGAATATAGAGGAAGCAATAGTATAGAGATTTAAAATACCTTCCAAAAATATTAAGATTTATAATGTGATCCATAGATATTATTTGATTCATAGGATCCGCTATGACCTAAGAATCACTGATGCACAATCATCAATGAAGATCTGTTTCCTAAGTATTAGTACATACTAATGTTGAGAGACATGCAATAAAAATAATAATTAATCAACAAAATACATCAATGTCTTTTCTAAATATAACTTAATTAAAAATGTGACGCATATTGCTTTTTTTTTTTTGCAAAGTATAAATTTATTGTATATAATAAAATAAACGCGTTTTTAAAACAATTAAGAAAACAATGAATATATAGTCATATGAATGATTAAAATGAATAATAAACTTATGTGTAAATGTATAAGTCAATGAATTAATGCCTAACTATCTAGTTTGAACCACATCAATCTCATGCAAGTCTTTATACATTAACCGGTGTATTAATCCTTGATTCGAGACCTGAATATGTGAAAGATATTTTAAATTTTAATCACTTCTCAATTATGATGATGATAATATCATAATTAAGATAAATGTATTACTATTAAATTTTATAA
Organism: Epiperipatus broadwayi; assembly: GCA_028023455.1. Lineage (NCBI taxonomy): Eukaryota > Metazoa > Onychophora > Udeonychophora > Euonychophora > Peripatidae > Epiperipatus > Epiperipatus broadwayi. The sequence continues at coordinate 2,108,904 of JAQFVV010000062.1, forward strand.
ATTATTAAACAAGACGCTTAGTTTTAGTTATTTTTAATTGAAAGTCATTCAAAATCGAACTCAAGTCAATTAGTACACACATACACACAAAACAAGCATCGTCAATCTCAACCACAATTCTAGAAATTGATTTTCATATTAAATTTAATTAACAAGTTTTATTGCTATTTTCATTTTAATAAAAATAAAAACGATAATGAAAATTTTTTTATTGTTCTTTGTTACTTTGTTTAATTAAATATTACTTAAGATAAGTTTTTTTTTTAAAAAAAAAACAACAACAAAACAATTAAATCAATTAATAAACGATATTTATTAAATTAAGCAGAAATATCAGTCCATTTTTTCAATGTTTGCTTTATTAGAGAAATACAATTTTATCACCTAAAAAGTATTAAATTAACTTTTGGAAATGTGTTGCTGAGTGTTTGCCTTATCAAGCGGCGCTGCGTTAACGATAGACCATATCTTGGGTAACAGATGGCGGGTGAATTAGATTATTCTTAAAAAGAAGTTTTGTTTTAAACTGCGAAAAAAAAATCAATGCCTTTTTATAAAATAATGTCTACTTGTTCTTGGGATATTAACACCTTTTTATCTTGTGATGAGTATGTATGTGTGTGTATTTTGTGTGCTTACATAATTTAGATCAATAGTCAGAGTGTTTTCTGCAAGAATATGTTTAGCAAATGATCTACATTTTTCTTTTTTCTTTTGTAAATGTTAAATTAGTTTATAAAATATCTCTCATAGGAACAGTATTGGCGCATACTATTTATGCCTATGTTGAAAAGTTTTTCTTGTACGGCGTATTAATTAAAAAGCTGAATTATATATATGTCCATGGATATGTGTAGTTAATTTGATTTACTATTTAAAGAATTTTTGGAAAATGTTGTTTATTATCTGTAGGTATTACTCTTATTATATTAAAATAAACGTAGAAATATGTATTATGTTTTACAAATTGTGGTCAAGATGCAAGTAAGCAGAGACAATTACTGTGTCAAGTCTTTGTGTAGGATTAAAATTTAATGATGTTATAAATAGCAATAATCTGAAATATGATGGACATTTACAGAAAATTTTGCTCTAGAGAACAAAGAATAATACTCTGAATAAATATCCAAAATATATACTTTACCATCGAAGTTATTTAGAATAGACTAAGATAAAATAAATTTTTGAATGCGAGGATCTTCCCTTGATGTCTTTATTTTAAATGAGCAAAATATATCTTAGTGAGATCAGTATGAATAATACTGTATTACAATGTTTAATATTCCTTGTAGTATTTATGTCTTGCTGTCAACTTAGCCATTTATACATTTAATTAGGTTCTTAAACAAAAAAATTTTTTTTAAATGCCAAAAAAATCTGATTAGACTTTCAGCTTTATATATAAAATTATTTTTATTTTTGTCATTTAGTCCTTGTTCATCTCTTGGTCAGATTTTATCACTAATTCATTCAGTATTAGGTGAAAGAATTTATTGAGATAAGAAAGGCAGTTATTGCTATTGAGACTTCACAGCTTAAGATAAACAAATATAAAAGTCAGATTCTTTTATCATAGTTGATTTATTGTTTACTTATTATAGTTAAGTTCGAGTAAGTACAGCTTTATTAGAGAGGTAGATCATAATCTTATACATTATCCCCTATGTTTGTCAACAAACTTGCAATAAAATGCTGGAAATTTGAAATGTCAAATTTATCATTTTGATAATGCATCTTTCCATTCTATAATTAAAGGCAGCATGTCTAATCTATTATATTGCCTTCAAAGTGCACAGAATGATATCTTCTAACCATCGCACCACAGGAAACATTTTAGTAATTAAATTATATAAACATCATTTTGAGTTGGATCTATATTCTTATTAAATAAAATTTTTCTGTGGTACATCACCAGATAAACAAAAAATAGCATTTTTAAAAATCCTTCAGTACTTTTCATTTATCATATTATAAAATTTTGCTCAGTAAAAAATAGCAAAATATTACGATTTTTTATTCGAGGTTTTTTAAGTTTAACTAAACAAATATTAGAGCTTCAAGACTATTAATAATAAACTTAAGTAATATATTTACGATGGATAACAAAATTATTCATTTTAAAATAAAGTTTTTATCAGTGTTCATTTGCTGATTAATTTTGAAAAATATCATTATTAAATTAGCTGTATATTAAATGATATTTATAGTTTGCTGTATTTATGACTTATTAACGTAATAAACCATCGATTTTATTTGTATAAGTTGCTTTAACGAATTAGGTATGTAAAATTTTATGCAAGCCAGAGTTTTTAAAATGCTTAACTATCAAATATATATATATCATGAAAACATTTATATGCAAAAATTGATAGGCTTTTGAATCTTTTCATAGTATATTTTAATTTTTTATTACATAAATTTAATTTTCTGAAGACATGTTTTTTTTTAATACACATCTATTTCAAGAAATATGTATTTTAGAAATGCTCAAATGATTTTAAATCATTCTTGTTTGAAGTAAAAATAGAAATATTAATTTCTAGAGAAGTAGTTTTTGCATGACTTGTTAAATCTTAGAGTTTCATTATTGTAAATATTGTGAGATTAAATAACTAACAGTCACCATGTCCTAAAAAAAGAAGATAATTCCCTAGTAAATCATGAGGTATTTCTTAGGGAATAAAACAAAATTAGCTTTGATGAAATCTTAATACATGATATAGAAAAAAACGTAACCGTTTTATAGGTAAATGTTACTGGAATTGAATTAAAAAAGATTAGTTTCTCAACCTGCCCGATTTAAAAAAAAAAAAAAAAGATGACTGTTATGTTCTTGTTCTATATAAGACTAAAGACAAACAAATTTTTTAGTCACTAGTAAAAATTAAAAAAACCTAAAGAAAAATAAATATAAATATGAAAATAATAATTTTATAGATGAAAATGATATGAATGAACTAAAATAATTACTAAATAAAAAGACGTTGCAGCATTAAAAAATGTAAAGATAAAGTTATTGAAACAGAATAAATGTTTCAAAGTTAATTACATAAAAAAAAGTTCGTTAAAAAAAAGTAAAAACAAATAATGACTTTGAAATAAATAATTACAATAATAGTGATAAGAATGGTAATTAAAATTAAAATATTTTTGCTTTGTGTTTGAAAATAAAGAATAAAAATATACCAGTAGTAGATAACGTGTGCCATTTTTAATTTTTGTTATTGAACATTTAGATTTATAAGTAAAACTAGAAAATCTACAAAAGTTGAGCACAAAGAAACTGCGCAATTAGGAATAATCTGCTTAGGCAATAACTTATGAGGAACTGAATGATCTTCGATTTTTTTTTTTACACTATAAAGCCAAATTTAATAACATTTTATAAACTAAAGAATTACTGAAGATGTATCCATACTTGTTATCGAAGAAATTAATGATCAATTTTCTTTTTCTAAAATAAATTAAGCAACTTAAAAAGCCCAACTTTTTACAAAATGTTAAACTTTCTTAATCTCGTTATATATTTTTTATATTGTAGAATATAACTCTAAGATCAACCATAAGATAACTTATTTCCATAATAAGTCAATTTAACCTAGTTGGATTTATTAAAGATTTTTAAAAAAAAAATAGAGATGGCATGTGACATTAAGGCAATGGAGGTGATACAATTGAACGGCAAATCAGCGACTCTTTAGTTTAGAGTTTGCCCCTCCGCTATTGTCCTAAATCAGGCAGGGTTTCATTTCTGTAATGAAAAGTCATACTCTACACAGCTCCCTTTTTCACCAAAAAAGTTATTCATGAAATTATTAATGATTGTTTTGAGTTAAACTTTCCAATAAATAATTGCAAAAATATTATTATTATCCCAACTATGTTTCACTCTCTAATCAAGAATTTCTAAATACTTAGTATTTGATGATTAACTAACTTAATTGGGTACTTAAAAAAAAAAAGTCAAATTAAAACCTAAAAAAAAGATCCAGTTTTATCTGGATTGGACTTTGATCATGGGTGTGGGAAACAAATACATTTTCCTCTACACATACAAAGCACATTATATGTTAATTCTGAGATTAATTCAGTTCAGTTAAAAATGATTATGAATATAATTGAAAGTACTACTATTGATTAAAGTATATATTGGAATGTATTTTGTTATTTACCGTTATTTAATTGCATTTTATTACAATATTTTTATTAACGGACATTTATTGTATTATAAATACAGAGAAAGACAATGTAAACATGCTTTATATATTAGTTATAATAAATCAATACGAGTACTGATTATATATATATGGGAAGTGATGATCTGGACAACTGATGAGTGCTGTTCAGCACGAAATATGCTTGTTGGATATAATTTATCTTTTTCACATTGTGTGTGATCATGTGTATCGGGTATATAAGAGGAAGTGGATAGCTGAAGAAAGCTTGAAAGTCTGAGTTCAAATCATTTTTAATTATATTAGTTATAAATAAAAATTGAAAATTTCAATATTTTATTTTTAGAACATTGCCAATGATAAATCTTGACTTTTTTACTCATTCTTCTAAGAGACTTTTATACATATTCAATTACAAAAAAAAAAAAAAATCACTAGTATTGAAATTGTTACACTCATATATATACAACACTGTAATTTGTAAATGCACTACTTTGATTAAATAGTCATAGAAAATATTTTTATTGATTATATTTAGAAGGATATTTTTTTCGAACAAAAAAAAGTCTCATGAGTATTTTATGCATATTTGAAAGAAAGACAAACGGATAATAGAAAGGCAGATAAATGAGTCAAACAATATGTAAATAAATAAATAGGTTGATAGATATGTTCTTAGTTAGATAGATTTTTAGGAATCCAAGCAAAAAATAAACAAAATAATAATAATCTATGATTTAAAAAAAAGGATTAGAAGCAAAACTAAATTGTACGTGTTTATTATTTACTAATGATAAGATACTATTACCAATCCAATGTTTGCATAGTTTGTGCATAATTTTTGATTAGCATACCTAGTGATATCTAATCAGTAATAGGTTGTTATAAAACTGAACTAAACTTTTACAAAAAAAAAAATCAAATAGAAACGTTTGGCTTCTAAATTTATCACTTTACCATTCTGTTAAATTGCACATGGCTGTCTTAATGATGAAAAAAAAATCCTAGAGTTTATGACGTAACTTTAAGTACTGAGATATTATATAAACAAAGTGTGTTAAGGTTATGGACTCTCCTCAGATGGTAATCTACTGCTATTGCTTGATCATAGAGCAGTATCTCTATTGCGTAGTTATTACACTGGCCATTAAGCATAAAACTTAACGTACATATTTATAATCAAGAGTAATCAATATTGAGAGGTAAAAAAAAAAATTCTCGATAAAGAGTGATAGGAAATGCAGAATAATATTAAGGCTAATTGTGATTTATTTTATATTATTTTTTAGTTCTCGGACGTCATTTGACCTTCAGAGGAATTTACCCTATGATGAATTAATAATCGTTACTTAGTGAGTTTTTAAAAATAAGATTAAGAAACGAATACTTGATTGTGATCAGATCGCAGTAACTAAAATGACTTCATCAGAATAAAATTTGAATTAAAATTTTATCCCTACATTGTAACGTCTAAAATATTCTAGATTATTGTTTAGAAATATTTGAATAATGTGGTTTATAATTAAAAAAGGAAGGTAAGTGATAAAATCTAATGTCTTATTTTAATAAAGTGTGTGTATATATACAGTATATATATAGCACAAGGCTTCTATCAAATTGCTCAAAAAAAGTTTAAATATCTCTTTAGATTTTATTTTCAAAATAGTCAACATAATTGTAAACGTGCAGCTATAAATATATGGCATTTCAATATACCTAAGTAATTAATTAAATTAGTGTTCCAATCACATTAATGGTAAAAAAAAAAGATGCTAAGCCCACCACGAATAACAATAATATGTATAAAATTTTATCAGTCTGTAAATACGCAAATAAATTATTTTCATGATTTGAATTTTAATGTTATATTAAAGATTCGGTGTTCATATATGAACTAGCCACTCCACCATAAAATTTTATCTCAAAGGAGAAAACTAACAATAAAAAGCAAACATCCCTTAAATAGTCCTTGCAGGAAAAGATTTCTCCATAATCTTACCATGCAGAAACAGTAAAGAAAAAGGCCATTCTTCTCAAGATAGTCAATTGTCAGGGCGGTAAGGTTTAAACAGTTTTCCGTCTTTATTTTATTTTCTAGACAAGAATAGCTGGATACCATTTACTGTCTATATGTAATAGTTATTTGGGCTGATTTCTGGGCTAACTGCCTAGTAAAAAAATCCTAAGTGCGTTAAAAAAATTACTCAGCCGGGATTTGAATGCAGTTCATAAACTAGTCCTTAATGCATTAAATATGAACTAATCTTTAATGCATTAAATATTGAGTATAATATAGTTTTAGAAATAGTACCCAATTTTAAATAATTATTTTCTTTATGCAAAATCGGCATATGATAAATAAACACAGTTTCTAATTAATAAACTATCAAATTTGACACTTCAATAAATTCTAAATATACAATTACCAAATAATAGTAAAAACAGACTCAGTACACAACTTGAATATATATTGTAATGAAGATGGAGTAAGAATTAACTGATGATGATTATATCTGTCTCTGAATCACAAAGATAAATCTCAAATATTGTTTTTCAGATAATTCACAAATCGTCTAAGCAGCCAGCAATGTCATTTTGTTTTCTCTAGGATACTCTATTCTATAATTAAAACCTCAAATTTGAAATCAGTGGGAAAGTTTAAATTCAGACAATTGTTAAAAATATGATAGATGGCTGTAGAATTGAATTTGCTGTTAATGAAAAGAAACTTTTTGCTTTCTTCTTGAAGCCTTAAAAGAACTGAGCTATAAATATGAATGGGATGATCACCAATACATTAGTGAGGTGAGTTTATTGGCTTTTTACTTCTGAGTTTAACATTGAGGAACATTGTGTTTTTTCTTCTCAATTACCAGATAGTTTTTAATTAAAATATCCATTGACTTTTCTTGAAGATAGAATGAATGTATAACTTAATGTACTTAAAAAATAGATATTTACAATCATGTCGGACAAAATTACTCATGAGGCTGTAAAGTCACCAGCCAAGATCAGCAGTTGGCAATCAAAAATGAAGAGTGTGCTAAAAATCCCCTGATTGTAATCCAGGATATCTTTTAATGACTTCTTATTTAGATGTTTGGTACTTACAACTGCAGATCATGTTCAATTGAAGGAAGCATGAGAAACCAAAAAACTATAATATTAAAGAAGATACTGTTGGATTTTGTGAAATTAGAAGAAAAGGGATGAGACAATTTATTTAAAAAGTGGGTGTGTATTTTACTATAAAGACACAAATATTAAAAGCACAAATGGAGTAAGATTCATTATAAACAAAAAGTGCAAAAACAACATTGTGGAGGTTGATAGTATATCAGACCGATTGGCAAAATTAGTTATTTAACTTAATAGAAAATACCAAATGCAAATTTATGCCTGAACAAGTTCTCATTGTAATGAAGAAGTAAATAATTTTTATACAGATATATAAAATACTTTTAATCAGGTCAAACGACATTTTAAAACCATCATGGGAGACTTTATTCCTAAATTATTAAAGACTGAAGTATGAGAATGTTACAGTTAAATTTGGTTATAGTGATAGAAAGAAATAGGATAAAGGTTAGAATTAAAAAAAATATATATGTATACTATAAATTCTTTTTTGGAAAAAAATACAAAATAGAAGTGGACATGGAAACATTCAAATGAAAATGTAGTAGAAGTGAAATATATTTTGACTAGCAGAAAATAATGTATTTCAAAATTGTAGAGTCCTTAATAGATATGAAACAGGAAATAAAAATTGTATCAGTCCTGTTGACTACTAAGATGTGAAACATATCTTAAAGCAAAAGTAAAGAGATAAAAATTATTTAAAAAAACAACAACATTATTCACAAATGACATTCCTAAACTCCAGAAACATTCCAATAAATTTATATTAAAACTTGCAAATCATTTTAAAATATTAACAGATTTTGAAGATGGTTCAAATTTGAATAAATCAATAGGAAAACAACTAATACACTATTAAAACTGTAACAAAGATAGTTGGAATGAAAAAGCTCAATTTGCCAGTATATTTTTTATTGAGAGAAGACAATGTATGAAGAAAATGAGGAATACGAAAATATATACAAATGATCCATTAAAAAAATGTGCATATCTAGAATTTTTTGAAATAGTAAAAAAAAAGTTAATAACAACTATGAATTAGTAAGGAAAGCTAGAGAATAAATCTGAGGAACGTAAAACAATGCCTTGCTATTGGTGAAAAACTTACAGAAATATGGAACTACTACTAAAAGGAAAGATGAGATTATGAAATGTATGAAAGAATTCTATAAAAAATTATATAGTAATAAAGAACAAGAAAACAAAGTATCTTTTGCAATTACTTCACATTATGAAGTGCCCAACATTTTAAATGAAGAAGTGAGATATGCATGATGAAGAGGAAAGCTACAAGAAATGATGAAATTATAATTATATCTTTTAAAAAAAGCAGGTGAAAATATAGGGAAAACTATTGGTAAAATTTTATATTAAAGGTCTAAATAGTAAAGATATACCAGATGATTGGAAGAATGTATAATAATATTGTGGTTTAAAAAAAGGTGATAATGAAGTTATTAAAAAATACAGAATTATCAGTCTTATATTAGTTCTACACAGAATTTTTACCAAGGTAATTACAACTTATTTGCAGTGAACTTTAGGTTTTAGCCAAGTAAAAGAACAAACTGGATTTAAAAGTGGTTTTAGCACAATGAATTTCATCCAAGTATTGAGAGAAGTTATAGAAAGGACCACTAAATATGAGTTGCTATTACATCTCTGGATTTATAGATTATGAAAAAGCATTTAATTCTATAAGTACTTCTACCATGATTAAAGCAGATTAAAGCATTGGATCATCAACAAATAAATTCCAGATATTGTCATAATATAAAGAATCTTTATCAAAATGCAATAGAAATTGCTAGACTAGATACTAAGAAGATTAAGAAGGTTGAATGATAGGATAAATCCAAATTTCCAAAAACTTTTACAATAGTTTTACAAAAAATATTTTAGGGAGGTTATTTAAATCTTTAGATTTTGTAGAGAATGTAGTTATTTTGCAAATGATACTTCAGAGCTTCAGGAGATGTTGCAACAGTAATTCATGAAAGTAAGAAAATAGACTAAAGATAAATGCTAAAAAGACTAAAGTAATGTTTAATGGGTTTTCTCAGAAAACTAAAATAAAAATTGATAATGATGAATTAGAAGAAGTTAACAATTATGCATACCTTGGTCAGATTATTAATACAGATGAAAATGTAATGGATGAAGTTAATGATAGAATTAAACTTGTTTGTAATGATTTTAATAGAAATAGTGTAATATTAAAAGGAAATGTGTATATGTGCTTGAAAAGAAGGTTTTTAAAAAACATTTTTAGCAGAAGTAATTCAAAGACTTCAGACCACTCAATGAAGTAAGGAGAGATGTATGTTAAAAATGACAAGAAGAGATTGAAATAAAACACATAAGTGAAAGAACAAACTATTATTTCTAACAACATCACTGAAAGGATTAAGAGATTGAAATTGAGATGTACTGAACATATTAGTAGAAGAGATGATGATAGATTGAAACCTGAAGTCTTAAGTTGAATTCCAATAAATTGCAAAAGATCTCACATGAGAGATGGATAGATGAAATAAGAAAATTTGCTATTTTGCTATGGATGAGAGAGACTAGAAATCAGAGAAATTGGAAGAAACTTGGTGAGATCTTCATTCTGCTGTGGATCAATAATAGTTGGATTGAGTTAGAATACAAACATAATAAGAACAAAAGAATTATACAAGTAGGGACTCCAAAATAATATCATGAAAAAACAGTAATATAAAAATTCCATACCATATATATAAAATACTCAAACAATTATCAGGTTAGTCAGATAATCAGTGCTCACATTTTTTATTTCAATTGCTTATTCTTCATATGAAGTTTTTCTGAGATATACTTACAAGTTACTAATCATCTTACAACTCCTTTAACAATAAGCAGTCTAAATCACACCATAAATTTAAATTTTAAATATTATAAAATTTATGCAGTCAGATATATTATTACATAGGATGACACACACACACATATAAATATATCATAATTCAAAAATAGGCCTTTATTTTCATATCAAAATATCTTTAATCAATTTAGTTTCAACTGTATACTAAATTATTTGATAGTGTTGTCTCTTGCTCGTTTTGCAGTCATAAAATTAATCTTTCCAGGTAATACTTGCGTGATAAATCTGATTGTTCTGATTATTAAATAGTAAGGTGATTTTCCAATTTCCAAAATCAGAGTTCACCCATTATGGCATAAAATAGATGATATTATTTTCCAACACACACTCAGGGATTTTGAATAGACTCTCCCCAAGAAAGACATTTCAGATAGAGACTCTCAATCCAAATAATGGATTTTCTCTGCAAGTCATTCTAAACTCGATACACCTCTAAATATTTTTTATAGCTGTTAGAAAAGTATAATGAAGTTTACTGCTTCTCACTGCTATGCTGATATTTTTCATGGACATAAAGAATTTAATAGTTGCTTCACAGCTTTTTTTTTTTTACTATTTGCTTTAAATATAGCAAATGCGATGCAAAGATTTTTATGTAGTTGAATCTTTAAGAATGATGATTAATGATTAAACCAGCTCCTAAATATCTAATTATGCATATAGTCATAAATTAAAGGATTGTTTTCCAAAATAAGAGTTTTTCTCTTTCTTAATGACCAAAAGTCATGAGATATTTTTTTATTCGAATTGAATTCCAATTAAATTGTTTATTTGTAAATTTTTTTAATTAAAATTTTATAGGATTCAATTACCCACGTTTTTAAATTTATAGAAATTAATTTACAACTTATTTATTATTTTGCCTTTTTTAAATAATAGTAAATTTTGTATAATCTTATAATATTATAGGATAAAAAATTAAATGCTAGCTTGCTAGCAAGACTTTAAAGTAATTCCAACTATGATATACTGTTTTCAAAATTTTTCTTATACAATTTAAATTATATGTTTGCCATTTTACTACTAATAAATCAAACTATATAGTACATAATACACCTATGTTTATCATAAAGAATAACACCATCTTCAGCCTGTAAAACAACCAATTCTGCATTATTTGGGATTCATTAAACACAATTATGCAGTAAAGAACGTTGAATATATTAAAATATATTTTATATTCGACCATGAGTAGTTCTGTAATCATATATATTATTCCCTTTTATTTAACTTAAAAGAGCCAAAGTATTCTGAATTATAAATATTAATACAAATATGAGAACTACAAACATTCATCAATAGATGTTTGTCCACAAAACAAATTCCTGTCCTATTTTATAGTTTCACTTCGAATATTTTATTTAGTTCTCCTTTAATTAATACATTGTCGTACGGTGTAAAGTACTTTATTACTGCTATTAAATAATATATGCGCTTATATGTACATATATTATTTAGTTAGGATGTAATATATTTAAGCCATTTATTTTTCCCTTCCCCGGAATATTATACATATATGTGTGTGTGCTAAAATGAAGATTTTCACGGGCTACAGATATAAATGAACTCAGATATTTCATTTACATATATAATTAATTTGTATTGTTATTATAATTTAAAGTGTCATATATATAAAATCCAACAATCTGCAGTTTAAATTTATCTAGCTGCGGCAATGTTAAATTGTTATATGTTAGTAAGATTCCTTGGTGTTACTTTAGATATATGGATGCATTTTTTCGCTTGTGTGTATGTATAGAATATATAATTACAAAGTCTACAAAGTAATACAGAATAAGCGTTTATTACTAGTTTATCAATTTGTTAACTAAATAATCTCCATTTACTTTTATTCCTTTAGCTTCTCATTTTAATCCACAAAATACTTCTTGCAGTACTGCTATAAAAAGTTTTGGAGATATGGAATCACCGTCTTACACCTTTCTCAATGTTAACATTCTTTGTATCATTAAGTAATCTAATTATCGTTGCATTTTTATAAATATTCTTCAGAAGTGACAAAATCCTGGATCTATATCTTGATGATCCAATGTTTTAATCACTGAAGAAATGCTTATAGAATCAAGTTTTTCATAACCTACAAATCCAAAGCATAATGGTACTCATATTCATTGGTCCTTTTTACAACTTTTCTCAATATTTGGATATGATCCATTGTACTAAAACCACTTTTAAATCCAGCTTGTTCTTTTTGTTGGTTGAAATCCAAAGTTCTCTGTAGACAAGTTGTAAAACTGATAGCACTGTAATTTTTAATATCTTCTTTATCTTTTTTTTTTTTTTAAATATTAACATTAATACTGCATTCTTCCAATCATCTGACACATCTTTATCATTTAGACATTTGGTATATAATTTTGCCAAAAAAAATTATATTTCTTCATCTACTTCTTTTAAGATATTAATTATAATTCCATCATTACCTAGAGCCTTTCTTTTCTTCATAAATTTAATTGCATGTCTCACATCTTCATTTAAAATTCTGGGCAATTCAGAAAATATAATAAATATGTGAAGTACTTGTTCCTTATTACTATATAATTCTTGATAGAACTCTTCTACTCATTTCATGATGTCATCTCTCTTTTTAGTAATAGTTCTATCTTTTTTCTTAGTGTAGAAATAAATTTCTTACCAATACCAAATGTTGTTTTACACTCTTCTATAGCTGTTAGTTTACAAATATAATTTCTTATATCATTATCAACTCTTTTCATTTTACAAAATTCGAGATTTTTCAATCCTTTTTAATGCATCATTTTTATATTTTTTCATATTCCTTCTTTTTTTATATAAATTCTACAGTCTCAGTAGAAATTTTATAGGTCAATTGCAGCTTTTTTTCTATCAGCTATCTTCGTTGCAGTTTTTAAAAGTATATCACTTATTTTCCAATTAATTTCTTCAAAGCTAAATTACAGTTCAGAGCTAATTTTTCTTAGATGTCCCAGTATGTCCAATTACAGATCGATAACTCGTGAATGGTACAGCAATTTGAATGGAAACTATAAATCAATTAAAGACTATATAGGTCAGGGTCTATTTATGGACATAAGACTGGCAATTTTTGTGAATTTGTAAAGTAACAATTGAAAGAATGAGAGACCTGCACCAGAACCAAATTCAAGAATGTCATGGAGAAAATCATGAAGAAGCACCGACTAATTGCTCCAAGCTATATCACAAGAGCAACATGAGAGAAGGTTGGATCTACTTTGCTTCAAATAGATATGTAATTGATGTCATTTTTGTGTTTGTAGCATTCAATATAGCAATAGAATAAAATTTCTTTAACAACAAAAAGCTAATATTTGAAAACGATTTGCAAGTTCTAATTTAAATTTATTAATCGAGGATCACTTCTTGAGTTAAATTTATTAAAAACATTACAATCTTTAAATATAATATTTACTAAGCTGTAACCTAGGGACCTCTACAGGTCTTAACCACGAGCTTATGTTTTGGAAGAAAAGAGGGGAACCTATAGAGGTCCCTACTATCGCATTTTTACATGCATATTCTTGAGGTTACAGCCTTAGTAAATATTACTTAAGTAATCAATGTGCATTTAAATAAATTTATAATCTTGAAATATGTATTTTCTGTTAGTCAAAATATAACCTAATTCTGCTGTACCTTCATTTGGATGCTTCCATGTTCATTTCCTTTTAACATTTTTCTCAAAAAAAAAAATTCATAATATAAAGTTGTTTTTTTTTTTACAAACTCCCCAAGTTTATATTCTCTCCCATTTCTATTACTTAATTAATCAATCCTTTCTTATAAAATCTTTAATTTTTTGTACAATGCTTTACATTCATCAACATCGACAGTTTCGATTGCCCCTGCAATCTTCTTCAGAACTATAAATATATACACATATATATAAATATAAATTACACAACTATATATAAATTATATACAAATTATATAAATCCTATAACATCCCTATATATATATATATTCATAAAAATATACAAAAATATTTATCATCTGTATATCCCTTCAAATACATGAACATTAATAAAATAATTGAAATCTTTTAACACCTTAATTTTAATCTTTTTTTATTATATATATTTAATATACTTTCATGCTATTATTTTATATTTTTCAAATATATTTATTTCAATTATTTTTATATTAACTTATCTTTATAACTTTATCTTCTATTTCCATAATTTATATTTAATTATTACTTTTATATGTTAACATTATCTTATTTATTTATATACCTATTCTTACTTACTCCATTTTTTTATATATTATATCCTCTTAAATTTTTTATTTTTACTTTGTATATCCCTATATATATCTCATATTTGAAAAGATAATTAAAGATGATACTAAATTATTAAATGAAAAAGTTTACGGGTTGATAAGACAATTATATAAAGAAAAAATAATTGATTATAATACATGTGATTTTTTAGGAGTAAAAGATTGTAATGTGGCTAAAATTTATGGGGCACCCAAAATATTAAAAGAAGTTATACCATTGAGACCAGTTATAAATGGTAAAGGATCATATTTTAATAAGGTTTCTAAATGGATGGCAAATAAAGTATTGAAAAAGTATATAAATAAAGAGAGCAGTTCATTTATAAAAAATAATAAGATTTTAATAAATGATATAAAAAAGGTTGTAGATAAATATAATAGGTATAGGTTAACTTTTGTTAAGATGGATGTAATATCTATGTATACGAACATTAACGTAAAAAAGCAATAAAAATATTAACTGATAGATATGAAAGAGATAATAATAAGAGTGTGGAAATACCAATAGAAAAATTAAAACAAATTATAGAAATATGTTGTAAGGAAATAACATTTAATTATAAAAAGAATTTTATAAGCAGAAGAAAGGTTTGTTAATAGGGGGAGCCTTAAGTGGGGTTTTAAGTACAATTTATATGGAAGAATTAGAAAAGATAATGTTGAGAAGTGGTAATGCACCAATATTTATTAGAAGATACGTTGATGATTACTTATTAATATTTAACAAGTCACAGAGGCAAATAGATTTATTTATTGAAGAAGTCAATAAAATAGATGAAGGAATTAAATTTACTGTGGAAAAGGAAGAAAATAATAGAATAGTATATTTAGATATAGAATTAAAGAAATATTATAAGGAAGGAAATTGTAAGGTGGAGACATCAATATATAAGAAGAATAATAAATATAATATTGCTAATTGGTTTTCAAATATAGATATAAAATATAAAAGAAGTACAATATATTCTAGAATTTATAGAGCAATAAATTATTGTTCAGATGAAGATGAATATAATAAACAAAAAAAGTTAATTAAAGAAGAATTAAGGAATTATGAATATCCAGAAAAGTTTGTGGATAATAATATTAAAAAGATAGAAAAAAGATGAAGGATAAATATAAAGAAAGAGATAGAGATAAAGAGATAACTAAAAAAGAAACAGCTTATATAGGTTTAAAAAAGGAAATAATTATATAGTTAAGAATTTGAATAGAATTATAAACAAAATTAATAAAAAGTTTAATGAAGTATTAAAACTAAAAATAGTTAATAAAAAAAGAAAAAATATAATAGGAATATTAGAGAATAAATATGAGTGTTTAAATAAAACAGAATATAATAAAGTTAATGGAGTTTATGAAATTAATTGTAGAGATTGTAAAATTAAAAATAAAGAGGTAATGAATTATGTTGGAGAAACTAAGAACTCAATTTATAGGAGATTGATACAGCATAAATATGATAAAAATTCACCAATATATATGCACAGATTGGAGACAGGACATGAGTTTAATAAAGAGTGTATTAGAATGTTACATTTTACAGAAAGTAGGAGGGAAAGGAAGATTAAAGAAGCTATTTATATAAATAGTATTAAACCAAAAATGAACAATGATTTCGGATTGAGGAGAATTTTAATATAAAAATTAATATAATAAAAATAAAAGAATAAAATTAAAATAAAGATAAAAAATTAATAGGTAAAAAATGCAATAGAGGGAGCTAATGTATGAAAAATATAAAAAAATAAAAAACGGTTTAACTGAAATAGAGCAGAAACGTAAAAGATAAAGAAGTTTAAAAGGTAAAATTAAGAATTAAATGTTAGAATTAATTAAGATTATTAATATATAAAAAATAAAATAAATAGGAATTAAAGCATGTTTTTCTGTTTATAATAATTTCAGAATAGTTTATGTAATAGATTTTAAATTATAAAATATGATAAAAAGTTTAAAGGTTAAGTTTTAGAAATATGAGATATATATAGGGATATACAAAGTAAAAATAAAAAATTTAAGAGGATATAATATATAAAAAAATGGAGTAAGTAAGAATAGGTATATAAATAAATAAGATAATGTTAACATATAAAAGTAATAATTAAATATAAATTATGGAAATAGAAGATAAAGTTATAAAGATAAGTTAATATAAAAATAATTGAAATAAATATATTTGAAAAATATAAAATAATAGCATGAAAGTATATTAAATATATATAATAAAAAAAGATTAAAATTAAGGTGTTAAAAGATTTCAATTATTTTATTAATGTTCATGTATTTGAAGGGATATACAGGTGATAAATATTTTTGTATATTTTTATGAATATATATATATATATAGGGATGTTATAGGATTTATATAATTTGTATATAATTTATATATAGTTGTGTAATTTATATTTATATATATGTGTATATATTTATAGTTCTGAAGAAGATTGCAGGGGCAATCGAAACTGTCGATGTTGATGAATGTAAAGCATTGTACAAAAAATTAAAGATTTTATAAGAAAGGATTGATTAATTAATTAAGGCAATGCAATAAAGAAACAAATTAAAATTAAATAATCCATTTCTATTACCATAACCAAATTTACTTACAACACTTTCATCTTTCAATTGTTTATCAACATTACCATTAAAGTCTCCCATAATAATTTTAAAGTGCCATTTGGTCTCATAAAAAGCCTTTTATGCATCCATATAAAAATCCTCTATTACTATATCATTATGAGAACTTGTTGGGGCATAAACCTGAATTATCTGCATTTGGTATCTACTATTAAGTTGAATAACTAATCTTGCCACTCTATCTAATACACTATCAATCTTCACAATGTTGTTCTTCCATTTTTTATTTATAATAAATTCTACTCCACTTGCCAATGTTTGTGTCTTTGTAGTAGAGTATGTGACCATTTTTTAAATCAATCATCTCTTCACTTTTTCTTCTAACTTCATGAAGTCTAATAATGTCCTATTTAATATGAGACTGTTTTTCTTCCAATTCTTGCAATCTTCTTTCACTTGAAAGTGATCTACAATTGTAATTACCTAAATAAAAAGGTAGATGTATATAAATCAGTATTATGGTATATTCAAATTTCATACTTATTTAGATTTGGTGCTAAATAAATGACAAATAAAAATGGTGATTTTATTATATCAGATCTTCTGAAGCTGAAATTAATGTTTGCAGATACTGAGATTAAACTTAGATTGGTGAACAGGATTTAATAACATCTGTATGGTTTCAGATAAAATTAAATGCATATAAAATTCAAATCTCCAGATAGGTGAAAAATATATCGAAATTTAGTATTTTAAATATTTGAAAATTATTTATCTAATAATGAAGCTGGAAAAACAAAATTACAATAAAAACATTGAGGGTAAACAGGCTTTTTATCACAAAAGCAAGTTATTGAGGAAACTATCCTGAACAGTTTAATACATTGGTGAAACTGACAGATTTAAGAGCTAATGATTTCTGAACTAATTCAAACTTCAATTGAGATAAAGAATTTGGGGTGGAATGCAAAGTGTAGAAACTTGTATGATAAGAAAATGAAATAAATAATTGAAAAAAAATATATATTACAGTGATGATATTTGATTATGCAAACATATTAAAAAGACTATACATATTAATGTTTTCCAGGCTATTAACAAAATATCTTCACATTAAGTCATTCTATTTATAACACATTTAAATAAATATAAAATATCAGAAGATAGTATCCACCTAATTTTCAGATTTTCATCAGAAGGAAAAATATATATTTGTAATATATCCCTCTAAAGATATCTTTTATTCATTTTATTCAAATCAATGGAGTGAAATTTTAAATACTCTTAAGCTTTTTATAACCATGCATATTTGCTTGTCTAGCTACATAAGCATGATATTAGAAAAGTAATTATATACTTTAGTAACCTTAGTTATGAGTTAAATAAAGAACATATATCTTTTTTTATCAGGTTAAATATAAATTTTAAAAGTTGTGTTATTTTATTGGAATATGTCATTATGTTGCTAATTATCAGTTTACCCACTCTAACGTCTTACTTTGTTTTACCAGTTTAGTTCTGTTCATCATTTCATGGTTTACTTTCTAAATTATGAACTTGTTATTAGTTGTGACATAATCCTTTATATTAATTTCTACCTCATCTTTATCACAGATAAAATTATATTATCATTTATAAAGATTTCAAATGGAAAGATCAGGTGAAACCAGTGGATAATATTTACTATATTAAACCAATTCTATGATATATTATAATTAACTGCCTTTAAAAACATGTTCATTAATTATTCTGTATTCAGAATATAATATAAATTTTTCTTGGATCAGACATAAGTTGTTCATGACTTTAAAAGAACAGAAACCAAATAACTATGCTCTCTCTCTCTCTCTCTCTCTCTCTCTCTCTCTCTCTCTATATATATATATATATATATATATATATATATATATATATATATATATATATATATATATATATATATATATATATATATATATATATATATATATATATATATATTAAATTGAGAATTTTCACAGGCTGCAGATATAAATGAAATATTATCTGGTATATCCATGTATAATTGATTGAAATATATATATATAAACTATTATATTGACCAGGTCACACTGATTATTAATTGGGTAACAAATATAAAATAATTGTAGATGTGCTATAAACACTGATGTATAACAATAATGAACATTCTATTAATAAAAAATAAAAATAATAATTATAATAAATTATTTAGATTAATGAGTTTTTTTAAAAAAAAATTCAAATAAAAGATAATTTTCATGTGTTATCACTTTTGTTGATGTAATCTGGCCTTTTAAAGAGCTCAATGACTTCACTAATCTGACATTGATGGAGAGTGTCACATTTGGATAGTATTTTCATATTAGAAAAATCAATATTATGATCTGTATCTATAGCATAGAGAGATAGTGCTGCTGCTGATGAGTATTTTTAACTGCATTAATATGTTCATCTCTTCTAACATTGATGTGATGATTACTCATACCTATATAAGAAGTTTTACAAATTTTATATGGAATTTTATAAACTCCATATATTTCATGAGGGATTGAATTTTTTAGCTTGATTATAATGCTATTAATTTTTTGATCAGTGATATATGTTGGTTTTATATTACAATGTCTTAAAATATGTTCAATATTGCCTGTAGTTTTTTCATATAAGAAATACAAATCTATTAAAACAAGCAAAACTTTTCATACAGTATTGCCACTCAGTGCAAGCCAGAGTAATCAATGGATTCCAGAAGGCTTGTACATAAAATCCCCATCTAGTGCCTACTCTGGCTTGCACTGAGTGGCAATACTGTTTTAATAACAGTTATAAGCAAGCATAAAAAATGGTGATCATGTGATGTTTATTGAATACAAATCTAAAAGTTGTTTCTGCTTTTGTTTTTTATTTTGATTGTTTAGGGTTTGAATTACAATTTGATGTATTGTTTTATTATTATAACCATTAGCTGATAAAACATTGCTTGTATGATTTGTTTTATCTTCAAAATTTGATATAATATAATATAAAGACAACATACAACACATCCCAAAATTAATAGCATTTTAATCAAGTCTCAGTTAAGACTCATTTAATAATGTATCTTTCTATGTAAAATTATCTTGTTTTGCTATAGGCCACTTTAACTGCAGCTTTTAGTCTTATATTATGTGGTTTAATAAAATTAATGCTTTCACTGATTTAATTTTACAAACAATTTTGATATAGTTGTGAAAATCCATTAGAATAAGAATATCATGACTACATTATACTATTGTAGAAAGCATTGTCTTTCTTGGTATTAATTGTGTCTCTTTCTTTTAGTCATACTTTCTGGCAAATTGTTTTGCAACTTATATAAAAAGCATAAAAATTCAATATCACAAAATGTTATCTTTTGAAATCGTACTGGCCTTGCATTACTACTTCTTAATTAAAATGTGTTCTTTTTGTGAAATATTTTTTATTTTATTTTTGGAATGGATATAATTCTTTTAAAATTTTATGTTTGTCAAAATTCTGAATAAATACAACTTTATTAATATAATATAAATGACAATTTTCCAATTTTGACATTATTCGAAGACATCGGAAAGGGATTCCGTCAGTCATCGTTTATTATAATTTTTCTTGGAATGTTAGACTTATTATATAAAGATACACATTGATTTATAACAACAATATCAAACAAAAAAAGAACAGCTAATAAGAACTTACTGAATGGAAACCACCACGATATTTCAATTGTTAAGTAGAATACTAACGTATTTAAGTCAGTAGTAGGAAATATACAAAAAAAAGTTATTTTTTTTATATGTTCCAGTAATATAACATTATTTAATAAAATATTTAAATTATCTTAACATAAAAATATTTGTCAAAAAGCTTTCAAATATTAATGCAAAAATGTGAGAGTTTTTTTATTTTTTATCCATATCATTTTAAACAAAATATATATTTATAAACATATTAAGATGATTATTTAGTAAATGTTGAAACATTTAACAACAGTCCAGGTTTTTTTATATAATAAATAAAGCTTTAAAATAAATTTATTCATTATAAAACAAACCTGGATTGCTGTTAAATGTTTCAACATTTACTAAATAATTACAATTACTGCAGAAAAGCAGGTTATAAACTTTTATAGATTTACATTAAGATGAATTTTAAAACAGATAAATAATAAGAAAACAGAATCATTTAGTTAAGTAAGTAAACTGGTAAACAGCTCCATACGGGAAACCGTAAGATAAAAATTTAAATCATAAAATAATGGAACTTATTTATTTACATTAAACTACTATAATAGAGAATCAGTCAAGAAAAAAAAAAAATAATAATAATAATAATAATAATAATAATAATAATAATAATAATAATAATAATAATAATAATAATAATAATAATAATAATAATAATAATAATAATAATAATAATAATAATAATAATAATAATAATAATAATAAGGTAAATAAACAAATAAATGGTATTTTAATAATACATAAACAAATAAATTGACATACATTCAGAAAAATAAAAATAAAATAGATAAATAGTTTTAAAAATGATTATTGTTTTTATTTGATGTTACGATATCTATTTTTCGTTTGGTATTTTAGGTTTTTATTATTGTGATAATAGATATTGTCTTATTATTATTCAGCATTTTTTTCCACCATCAATTTTTCTAAAGGTCTAAATCTCCTATAATATAGGAAAAAATAAACAATTTCAAACTAATGGTTGTACTTTCAGATCTAATCTTATCAAGTATCTAAATATTTCACTTCCTTGCTACCCATGAAATTTTCAAAAACTTCATTGCTCTTACAGTTCAAAAACTTCAACAATTTTGGTTGTCCTTTCTTCAATGTCCAATTTTTATTTTGGGTAGAGAATTACAGAACTGTCTATAGTTTGAACAAATCTAATTTGTACCTACATATAAAGATCTTTCATGCATTTCATTGCAATTTTGCTTAATGTCTGTTTGAGATGAATCTCTTGATTATTGATGAGTAATTCAAGAATGCAAACACTATTACTGACTCTATTGTCTTCACTATCTTTTTGACTTTTTTGTTTTTAGGTAAATACTTCACTTTCTCATATTGCTTTTGAACTTTCTTAATAAGTATTGTCAGTTTTTTTTTTTGGTTATATATTGTTGTTGTTGCATTAATTCTGAATTGAAATTTGTTTTTATCTTTTAATACATAATTAGTACATGCATTAAATAAGTATGGGATCAATTATGGCCTGATTTAATTTATCTGTCTATATAAAATTATCTTGTTTTACTATAGCTTACTTTAACTGCAGCTTTTAGTCTTATATATCATAACAAAATGAGATTCTGTATCTATTTTAAATACAATATAGTGCTCTTTTTTAATTTTTAAATTAATGATAATTTTTATTATTACTGCTGTTTTCACAATACTAGACTTTTAGAAATCATCTTCAAAATTTTAAAGACTTTAACTAGATTACTAGAAGGCCAATACTGTGATAAGAACAATAAAAGGTATTGCCAATTTAAAAGTGCAAAAACTAATTCAACATTTCATTGCGTATAAAAACAATATGAAAAAAGCAAATATTTAATAATATACCCTTTTTTTTAAAAAAAAAAAAAGTTTTATAAATCAATATGATTGATTAGCTGAATCAAAGTTTTTATTGCAATCAATAAAATAAATGTCAATTTATTTTTTGGTTTTCCTTGAGTTTTCACTTATTCAAAATTTATCAACAATATTAGGTTGTTTTTTTCTTCTAATTCTCCTGAAACCATTATCACTTTTGGGAGTCGTCTTTCAATGCAAGACACTGACTAATTCTTGTGGTATAAAAAATATCACAGGAGTTGTTTGAATACTTTACCAAGATTCTTTTTTGAGAGAGAGATAAAAATAAAAATTGATTTCTTCTCATTTGGAAGCTATTAAATGATTTTTCAGGCTAAATAGAATTAGTATTTTTATTCATTCTTTTTCAGTTTTCTGTGAAATTTTTGATTCAATGACACTAATTTTCCTATTTTACCTAAAGCTAAACTGACATCTTCAATTACAGGAAGTTTCTCTAAACAGCTGAATTTTATCAAGAAATCTCCTGATTAATATTTTTGTAGTACAAAGAGGGAAAAATTATTACTTATAAAGGAAGAAGATAGAAAAATAGGTAACCTTAAAAGTTAAATAAGTACAGATAGTTAAATATAAAGTTAATTATTTTAGCAAATAAATAAATAAAGATATATTTAAACAAAAAATAAAAAAAATCTCTGCAAAAATTGTGATAATAAAAAATATAACGCATATAAACAGATTAGCAATAAATAGGGAATTAAGTAATCAATGATGGGGGGGGGGATAAATTGATAAGTATAAATAAAACAAAAAATAGATATGCCATAATTGTAATGCTTTATAAATAAATAGAGATAAGATAAATAGAGATATAGAATAGATATAAAACATACAGTAGGAAAATTGATGAATAAATATCAAACTATTATATTCGAATGCCTAGTGCAACCAAGCAAGCAAAAAATAAATAAATTGGCAGAAAAATATCAAGATAAAAAATTAAAATATATAAGTAATAAGTATAAAAAATATAATAATAATAATTTTTAAAAACAATAAATACATAAAAACATGAGATAGATATAAAACAATTATTTAATAACAAATCGATATAGAAATGATTAGGTGATATATAAATAATCCGCCTAATAAAATCATAAAAAATTTTAAAAATAACGCTATCCTACATTTAAAAAATTAAAGATAAAGTTATTATATATATGGACTAATAAATAAATTAAAATTAATAAATCTATACTTATATAAAATAATTAATAAAAAATTATGTTGCATTGCACGCGCACGCATCATTAAAATGATAGTTTGTGTGTATATATAATATAAACAGATGTAACTTTTTTTATCGTCGACTCAAGGCGAAAAAAAATTATATTAATATTAATATTTTGCTTAAAGCTAAAAAAATATATTGAATACTTTCATTAAATTAATTACTTTAACAAATTATTTATCTTACAAATATATATTTTATCTAAAGTAAGTCATCTCGTTGAAAACTTTAGGATCTGGGGTGGAAATTAAATGTATTGTCGGAGAGAAGTTAATTAAAGGCACAAATGTGAAAGATTGTTATCTATAGTAGCAATTCTCACGATTCTTCTAATAATGTATTTTTATTAATTAGTTGTTAATTAAATATCATATCGCTAAGTTATTAAATGAGTGAACGAGCAAAATGACATTTTTTTATAAATATTCAAATGGTAGCAAATATTCTTTTTAGTAGCAACCTAAGGGGCGAATGTCTAATTCTAAATTATTAGAAATGCCTGTAAGAAAAAACAAATATGTATAAATATAACATTATATATATTTGAATAAATATATAATATATTTAGAAAATATAATTTCAATTATTTTAATATAAATTAAAAATAAAATTAATAAACAAATAATACTGAGAATTTGTCACTTTAATCAATAAAATTTGTAATTTTTAAATTATTGTTCAAATATATTTTCACAAGGGGGAATAGCAAATTTTAGATTGTAGTATATATTTGAAAACTTTTAAAAGTTTGATTTTGCGAAGAAAAACTTTTGCAATTTAATTTCAATAGACTATGAAGATAATTTAAAATAAATTAAGAGATTTTATCAGGAAATGATTGAGTGAGGTATTAAAAAAAGAAGCTACTTCAATAAAAGAATATATATATACTTCTAAAATCCCCTATATTTATATATATTTCTAAATAAATTTTAAAAGAATGTAGTTAGAATTATTCATCCAAAAATAGATTGAAGTAAATTAGACAATAGGATGGATACTTTCTTGATCCCCCTCTTATCATTTGTTCTAAAATTTTAATATTGAAAGAAATATTATAAACTTAAATGAAATACCTAACATCATTTAGATGCATTTTAAAACAAAAGTGATAAAATTAAACAGCAAAGATTTAGTTTTTTAAAAAAACTTGATTTGGACTATAAATTTATAAAAGCAGAATGGCATTGATAAAAAGTTATCAATGAAGTACAAATATACATTGAAATATAGTTTAAAGACGCGAATTAAAAAAAATAATATGTAAAATTTAAAAGGAAGATTACAAATCACAATTCTCAAACTAATAGGTTTGAAAAATTGATTCAGACCATTTAACTAGATATAATACAAAATTGGATCCTAGATAATTTTTTAAATGTAAGTTTTTGGTTTGTTTTTTTTTTTTCACTATTTAAAAATAATGAGATTAAGTCTGCAAATTTAAAAAGGAAGATCTTCTTTTAATCATTAAATACAAACAAAAATTGCTTTCTAAATAAGAAATGATGCCTTTTTAAAAAAATAAAAATAAATGGGAATGTTTGAGAGATACAATTGATCTATAATGAAATAGTGCTAAAATATCTAAAATAAAGAAAAAAAGTTTGATGTTTACATTTAGAATTCTAACTATATAAACTACAGATGAATCTGTATGTTATGAGTATTTATATCAAAATAGAATTAAATAGTAATAAAAATATTTTTAAAAACTTAAAATTTAATTTAAAATGTTTATTTCACAACCATGGTTTTGTCTATTAAATAAATGTTTTTGAATAAAAACGACAAATGAAAACAACAAATATAGAAACACATATAACTATCCACAATTCAAAGCCATCTGACAATTATTCTTAACATAACATTAAAAAGTCATAAGATTTTTACCTTAAGTTCAAAATGTCTAATTTAAAGAGTCTCTTTGATTCTTCTTTTGATTCCATTATATTTATAAAAAGCAACCTTAGCTCAGTAAACAATATTTTATGACCAGTATCACATTCATGAATGTATATGCCTCAACTAAGATTCTTATTTTTAATTCTATTTTTATGAATTTTATAAACTATTTCTGAAATGTTTTTATTATCTACTATTTAAAATTATTTAATAATGAATTTAAAATATTTTTCCAACCCTCAGTGAATGGGGATTTTTATTAAGCATTCTAAAAATTAATGATTTAAAAGAAGAAATAAATTATTTTTATCATTGCTATCAACTTCTGTGCATATTTTATCATTATAATTATTCTTTCTAAATAAATCAATTTTAATAAATACCTAAACTAATACAATCCTTACAATAGTTATCTCTTTCAATTTAATCCCTTCATTCCTATAACAAAAACTCACTAAGAGTTATCATTAATTATATTGTAATAATTTTATTAAAAAAATATGAAATATGATTAGACCTGATAATTGTCAGCTGTTTATTCGTAAAAAGGCTGCATTAATGCATTTTTGTTATCATTTGAAAATAATCTGTTGATTCAGGGAAGTGAACTTTGAATAGTTTCAATAGTTTAGGTTGATTTATTTATGAAAAATAATTATAATGATGATTTGTAGATAGATATTGATAGTAATAATAAAAAAGAGTTTATTTATTTGTCTTTTTAATTATTAATTTTTAAATTGTTTAATAAAAGTAGCTATTTATTGGGAGAGATGGTAAAACAGTTGCTTGGAAGAAAAGTGTTATTTTAAAGTCATTGTGGTAGATAGTAAAAATATTCTAAGTATAATTTATAAAATTCCATGCATCTGTTTTAACTTTTTAAATGGCATTTTTAGGTTTGATTAGTTAGTTTGTGTTCACATTTTTAAAATTACGTTTTCTAACAAAAAAAAAAAAAGCAATAACATGTTTATTTTATTTTATCACTGTTTTTTAAAACAAAACATTAAAGCATGAAATCAAAAAATTAAATTAGTCTAAAAAAAATAAATATCAATTTTTCATATAAAAAAAAATAATAAACAGAAATAAGTAATGAAAACAAAAGATTTCATTTTAGACTTTAAGCTAAAAAATGAATTTAACAAAAAATTATTCTTTGAATAATCACAATATTTAACTTTAATTTTGTTAAAGTATAAGTTCAAATAACAAAAATGTATTTGAAATATTAAAATACAGCTTTTAAATATAAATTTTTTTTAAAGAATAATAAAAATGTTATTGATAGTAATAAATTTTCAGTTGACTAATTTTCTGCTGAAAAAAAAAAAAATTTGGATAAGATATAAATATTAAACATCTACCATGTTTCCTCAAAAGTAAGACCAGATCTTATATTAATTTTTGCACCATAAGACAGCTTAGGGCTTATTTTCCAGAGATGTTTTATTTTTCATGTACAAAAATCTACATTTATCTAAGTACAAAAATATTTGTTTATTTAAATACAAAAATCTATATTTATTCAAGATTATTAATTTCAATAGCATGCAAATAACTTTTATTACTGCTTGAATATGTAATGTTTAGAATTATAATCATATTACAGGCCACTCCCATTTTAAATTTGTTACTCAGAATTATTTTGAAGGCAGACTCTTAACTAATCATTTTAATAAACTTGCAAATAAAATTTTACTTTTTATTTATCATTGCCCATTCATTCTGCCTGACAAAAGCAAAATTTCTCTTTCATCTAACTTCCAATCATATATATTGTAAATAAATCAATATTGATATTAAAAAACTGAAATTTATTATAGTGGTCTCTGATATAA
This sequence comes from Epiperipatus broadwayi, assembly GCA_028023455.1. Lineage (NCBI taxonomy): Eukaryota > Metazoa > Onychophora > Udeonychophora > Euonychophora > Peripatidae > Epiperipatus > Epiperipatus broadwayi. Next base: position 2,136,641 of record JAQFVV010000062.1, read on the forward strand.
TTATAATCCTAAATGTTATATATTCAAGCAGTAGTAAAAGTCATTTATGTAATATTAAAATTTGTAATATTTAATTTAAAGTAATATATGAAATGCTAAGCTGGCTTGATTAATTGGTGAAGTAAGATCACTGCTAAAAATAGTCTTTTCAAATATGAATGTTGATTTATTTACTATATATACAATTGGAGATCAGATGAAAGTTTTTTTTTTGTCAGGCTGAAGGGATGGAGATTAATAAATGAAAAGTAAAATTATATTCACAAGTTTATTAAAATGATTCATTATGAGTCTGCCTGCAAAATAATTCTGAATAATATTCATTCATTGCTTTATAATTCAATATGTTCATCATGTGTTTCAATGGATATATGAAATCAGTCCATCTGCCTGACAATCTTAACTAGGGCTTATATTTGGGGTGTGGCTTACATTATGAATATTCTGAAAAGTCATGCTAGGACTTATTTTCAAGTTAGGTCTTATTTTCAGGAAATATGGTAGTTTTTATTTATAAAAAAAAATTTTTTTTTATAATTTTACAAAAAAATAATAATAAACAAGTAACAAATTAAATGATATATTTTTTTGTTTTACATTGCTAACAAAAGTCTATGTTCTGCAAGTGCAGATTATATTTTCACCTCTGGCTCTCTTTATTGTCTTTTTTTGGATTATTATTAGCTGTGTAGGTATTGCTAGTAACCTTTAAATGACTTAAGTCTTTTAATGATTGAAACACGTTTCTATTATTGAGATAAATTACAGTCACTTGCAGTATCAACAGTATATTTACAAAAAGGCGAATTAAAAAATTAAAGTTTATATAAGTGAGGGGGGGGGGGAGTGAATTTTATGAAAGTTAAAATTTATTAAAAGAGACCTAAGAGTAGGAACTTTATCTTATTCTTACATAGTCATAAACATGATACTGATTCTATAATATTATTCACTAATGCAAAGACTGTCTTTTATAAATGTAATAATTCAAAAAAATTTCAACATGATTCTTTTAATTAATAATTTGGGATTTAAAGTTTTCAACTTGTGAAAAGCTATTTTAATCTTAAGAGTGTATATTATTGACATTTTTAATAATAAATCACCAAAATATCAGCTTAAATAATATGATAAAACAAGAGCAGCTCTCCACTCTAATGCTGTCCAATGTAAGCTTCAGTTATCAATGATTATCAGATGCAAATTAAAAAAATTTAAATTACCATATTTAAAATATATAATTACTGAACTTGTTTAAAATCAGAAAAACTAGTCAAATAAATTAACTTGGATGTTTGACAAGTAAAATGGAGTTAAATATGGAAGTGGAATGCATATTTGTAATCATCTCAACTTTGAATCTCAGGTTTCACTGATAAAGGCCAAAGTCAGAAACCAGTTTGAAGATGGGAATTTAAATATTAAAGATAGAATTTTGTATGCATCTGGCAATTTCTAATTACTAAGCTTATGCTAAGTGAAACTAGATTTAAAAACTATTCTTATTTTATCATGTATTGTTTTTGTTTATAGTTTTCACATGAGAAAATCTATTCACCTAATAGACAATACCATTATTGTGAGATGAGTCATTTTTTGTGAATTTTGATTTTCTTAATGTTTTTATTGCTATTTAATTCTGTTTTAAATTTATTTATTAGTATATGGTTAAGCAATATTATATTTTTAGATTTATGTATATATAATCTCTTTTATAAAGTGACAAAATATTTTTGTATTCACAATTTTGATGTAAGCAGTTAACATATATAACAAAGTACTATCAAGAGTTGAATTATGCATTTTTCCAGACAACTGTTTCACATTCTTTAATAATTAATTAAAATATTAAATTAATTTTTAAATAGTGTTTATTGATCAGAAAGTATTTTATATTAAATTATCATCATCATCAACAACAACAACCATTATCAATCCATTGCAGGATGAAGGTCTCTCCAAGTTCAATCCATCTTTCCCAATCTTTAGCTTCTCTTTTCCACATCATCCCTGCACACTTTCTTATTTTGTCCATCTATCTCACATGTGGTCTCTTTCTAGGATTTTTATAATCTCTTGGAATCCAGTTTAAGATTTCAATTGCCCATCTATTATCATCTCTTCTAGCAATATGTTCAGCCCAACTCCACTTCAGCCTTTTATTTTTTTCAATAAAGCCAGTAACACCTGTTTGTTCTCTTACCCATATATTGTGTTTTCGATCTCTTCTTGTTACTCCCAACATGCATCTCTCCATACTTCTTTGAGTGGTCTGAAATCTCTGTATTGCTCTTCTATTAAGTATCTAAGTCTCAGATCCCTAAGTAAGAACTTCTAAAACATATTTATTAAAAACCTTTCTTTTCAAACACATAGGCATATTTCCTTTTAGTGTCAAGTTATTTCTACCAAAAGCACTTCAATCAAGTTTAATTCTATGATTAATTTCAGCAATTACTTCCATCTGTATTAATAATCTGATCAAGGTATTTGTAGCTGTTAACTTCTTCTAACTCATTATAATCAATCTTTAGTTTCATATTTTGAGAAAATCCGTTAAACATTACTTTAGTCTTTTTAACATATATCTTTAGTCCCATTTTTCTACTTTCATCTGATAGCTCCTGCAACATTTCCTGCAGCTCTAAAGCATTATTTGCAAAAACAACTATACAATCTGCAAAATCTAAATGACTTAAATAATCTCCATTTATTTTCACTCCTTTAGCTTCCCATTTTAATCCACAAAATACTTCTTGCAGCACTTTTGTAAAAGGTTTTAGAGATATAGTCACCCTGTTTTATACTCTTCTCATTGTTGACTTTCCTAGTATCATTATATAATCTAATTGTTGCTATTGCATTTTTATAAATATTCTTTAAAATATGACAATATCCTGGATCTAATAAAATGCTTTAATCATTGAAGAAATGTTTATAGAATCAAATGCCTTTTCATAATCTACAAATCCAAAGCATAATGGCAACTCATATTCATTTGTTCTTTCGATAACTTCTCTCAATACCTGGATATGATCTACTTTTAAATCCAGCTTGTTCTCTTGGTTGGTGAAAATCTAATGTTACAAGTTGTAATTATCTTGGTAAAAATTTTGTATAAAACTAATAAAAGGCTGATAGGTCTGTAATTTCTAATATCTCCTTTATCATCTTTTTTAAATATTAATATTAATACTGCATTCTTCCAATCATCTGGTACATCTTTATCATTTAGACATTTAATATATAACTTTGCTAAAAAAATTATATTTCTTCACCTGCTTCTTTTAATATATCAATTATAATTCCATCATTACCTGGAGCCTTTCCTTTCTTCATAAATTTAATTGTATATCTCACTTCTTCATTTAAAACTCTGGGAAATTCAGAAGGCATAATAGATATAAGGAAATAGTTGTTCTTTATTACTATATAATTCTTGATAGAAGTCTTCTATCCATTTCATAATGTCAGCTCTCTTTTTAGTAATAATTCCATCTTTTTTTCTTATTGCAGATATAAATTTCCTACCAATATGAAAATGTTGTTTTACATTTTTGAGACTTTTATTCTCTTCTATAGATTTTTTTGCTAGTTCACAGTTATACTTTTTTATCTCATTTTCCACTCTTTTCTGCACTTTGAGATATTCAATCCTTTTTAATGCATCATTTTTGTTTATCTTCATATTCCTTCTTTTCTTAATAAATTCTCCAGTCTCAGTAAAAATTTTATTGGTCAATTGCTGCTTTTTTCTACCAGCTATCTTTGTTGCAGTTTTTAAAAGTGTATCAATTATTTTCATATTAATTTCATTCAAATCTGAATCTTGTTCAAAATCTATTAATACTTGAAACCGATTTGTAAGTTCTAATTTAAATTCATTAGAATGTTTCTGAAGATTAGGAATATCAACTGTAAATATTGTTTTTTTTTTTAATAATTTCTGTCTCTTTAGTTTTGCATTAACACGTATCTTACATTTTACTAATTGATGATCACTTCCTTTGTTAAATTTATTAAGAACATTACAATCTTGAAATATGTATTTCCTGTTAGTCAAAATATTATCCAATTCTCCTATACCTTCATTTGGATGCTTCCATGTCCATTTCCTTTTAACATTATTTTCAAAAAAAGAATTCATAATATAAAGTTTTTCTTTTTCTGCAAACTCCACAAGTCTATGTCCTCTCTCATTTCTATTACCATAACCAAAATTACCTACAGCACTTTCATTTTTCATTTGTTTACCAATTCTAGCATTAAAGTCTCCCATAACAAATTTTAAAATGTTGTTTAGTCTGATCAAAAGTCTTTTGTACATCCATATAAAAATCTTCTACTGCTTCATCACTATGAGAACTTGTTGAGGCATAAAACTGAATTATTTGCATTTGGTACCTGCTATTAAGTTGTATAACTAATCTTGCCACTCTGCCCAATACACCATCAATTTCCACAATGTTGTTCTTCCACTTTTTATTTATAATGAATCTTACTTCACTTGTATATCCAATATTTGTGCCTTTATAGTAAAGTACATATCCACTTTTTAAATCAATTGTCTCTTCACCTTTTCTTCTAACTTCACAAAGTCCAATAATGTCCCATTTAATATAAGACAGTTTTTTTTCTAATTCTTGCAATCTTCCTTCCCTTGAAAGTGATCTGCAGTTGTAAGTACCTAAATAAAAAGTCACCATCAAATGGCAGCCTGTATTCACAATCAGGGGATTCTTAGCACCCTCCACCTTTGTCCCCCAACTGCTACTATGGTTGGTGACTTTAAAGCCTCCTGGGTATAAGGATCCATGATTTATTTTTGTCTGTCATGATTGTATATATCTATTGGAAAAATATTCATCATTTACATATACATTCATTCTGCTTTCTCAGGAAAGTGAGAAAAAAGAACATGGTGTTTTTGATCTTAAACTCAGAGGTAAAATATAAACTTACCACACTGGCTAATAAGTGTTGGTGAGCAGCCCATTCATGTTCATATACTATATAAATAATCACATAGTAGTAACAGCTGCAATGACAAGTACGTATGGAGTGGACATTAGGAATTTACCCTGCCCAGTTCCTTTACGGCCTGCAAGAGAAATAAAGATTTAGATCTGATAATATAATTTTTATTTTTTCCTAAACTAGATACTATAATTAAATATCTAATTTAAAACAACACAAAGAAATAAACTTAAAATAAACTTAGGATACCTAGAATATATGATGGAAAATAGTATTGTCAACTAAAAAATTTATAAAATTTGGGATCGGGAAAAAAAAAAACCAAACTCCAAGTAGCCATATAAGTATCTGCTAGTGCATGAGATATGCATTTATTTTTAATTTTCCCACTTTATTTAGAAACAGAGATTTATATTTTTTCAATGTAGCAATTTAGAAATCAAAGGATAAAGATTAGAAAGATAGTGATTTTAATAGAAAGAAATATTTGTGAGTAATGATGATTAGTGATTTTAAAATGATATTAAAAATTTAATTAGTTAACAGATTGCAGTGTAATAGCTTTATAAGAGAGGATAATAAAATGAAAAAAAAAATGTTTTATTGTTCCTCTTTATGACTACAAGATTAGTGATCATAATTTATAATCATCATCATCATCATCATCATCAACCATTATCAATCCACTGCAGGATGAAGGTCTCTCCAAGTTTAATCCATCTTCTCCGATCTTTAGCTTCTCTTCTCCACATCACCCCTACACATTTTCTTATTTCATCCATCCATCTTACATGTGGTCTCCTTCTGGGTCTTTTACAATCTCTTGGAATCCAGTTTAAAATTTCAATTGTCCATCTATTATCATCTCTTCTAGCAATATGTCCAGCCCAACTCCATTTCAATCTTTTAATTTTTTCAATAAGGTCAATAACACCTGTTTGTTGTCTTACCCATACATTGCGTTTTCGATCTCTTCTTGTTACTCCCAACATACATCTCTCCATACTCCTTTGAGTGGTCTGAAGTCTCTGTATTGCTCTTCTATTAAGTGTCCAAGTCTCAGATCCATAAGTAAGAACTGGTAAAATTTATAATACAAATGCATATATTGATTGATGGATAATTATATCATCTCAAGTATAACTGTTGAAGATAATAAAATCCAAGTTGTCATGAACGTTATACAAAATTAGTTGTCATATATATGTGTTGAATATGGAGTAATTTTAATTATATATATATCATTTTGAGGTTGGCTACTTTGAAATATGAACTAGGGTAGTGCTGGATTTTTTAACCATGTGGTGTGATTTATATTTGGATATATATAATATCAGCCAATAAATAACATAGTTGTGTATTGTCTGGTGCAATATGTTAAACTCAAGAATTAAAGATTACCAAATTGAAGCTTAATTTGTCACTTCTGTTACCCCAGTAAAAAATTTCCTGAACAGCTAACTAATAATATAATTATTTATTTAATGGATCTGACTATTTTAATTTTAGAGGGGGAAAATGCTTAAATATTCAAATAAATCTGTACAAATCATTATGTCTATTTATATTACAAGACAATCATAGAATTTGTTGTTCTTGATGGTTTAAGACTTATAATTTCTCTATTTTTTTTCTGAAAGATTTCAATACCTTGCTTAATTATAACTCTCCGTGTTTTTTCTCTAAAAGCGGTAAATGTTAAATCTTTTTAAAGGGTCTTTACGATAATCTTAATAACAAGTAAAAAATTTTTGCCCTTTTCATGTTCTCCATAAAACACATTTTAAGAAAATCTATTACTATTTATTTAATTTATAATAGTACATCCATTCGAGATCAATTAATAGATAAAAAGTAGGCTTATTCATTAACCTAGAAGGTAAAATGAAGACAAAAAAAAAAACACCTAAATTCTCACTATCCTGCAGTTAAATAGCTACTGCGATTAAAGACATTATAAAGAAATGATGAAGATGAGTAATATCTTCTATTTCAGTGACCCTCTATGAGATAATAGAGACTTGTGCCAGTGAACTGTTCAGAGACTATTTTACCCTTTTTTTAAACCAATATATCAAAAAGCATTATTCTCAAATAAAAAGTATATTTCTTAATTGTATAGGTTTGTAAATTCAATTTAAAGCAACTTATTTTAAATGAAGGCAATTTAAACCATCTGAATAGATATGGTAGTTATATTTATATAAGTTTATTTTTAAAAAGCACCTTTTTTAAAATGTAATTATCTCAAAGTAATCTTATTGTGCTACAAGTATATTATTAAAAGTGTCATGATTGCTATACTTTCGTTACTCTTTCATTTTTTCTCTGAAATGACCTTATGCCGTAAGATTTATTATCCAGTTGCGCTAATTAATATTTTTTAATAGTTGTCTAAATAATCATTTCTGCTTTATTAGAGGGGAGTTACTTCTCTCCTCCAAGCATAAGAAACTGGTATTTCTTCACAGTTTTTAATTATAAAATATAAGTTACTGTGTTTAGATAAAATCTTTTAATCCTGCTGTTTCAACCATTCATTATTACCACTTTAAAATAATGACCGCAGTATATTAAACTTGACTATATAATTAAATTGAGAACGAAACTCAAGGGTATATTAGATTATCAGAAGCATCAAAAGTTATTTTCATAAAGTGATAATAATATATATATATATTATATGAAAATAATTAATAAGTTTTATTTATTATATTTTTGTTAAGGAGTAATCAACTCATTAAACCTTTTAACTTTTTTTTTTACACTCTCACAAATTCCAGCAATTGAACAACTAAAAAAAAAAAAATAATTCTGTTCTTTTATATGTATATACGAGATCTCTCTGCCTGACTAAAAGTTTGCTAACTTGAATCAGTAATTATCTAATGAGTACTAGACACTGGACTACTATGACCAAATAATAGATTATGCTTAATCATCTTCAGTGATAATTTGCCTTTATTTGCTAATCTCTTAATACAATTTAGACTAATATCACATTTTAGAATTATTTAATAAAATTCTAAGAGACCTTTATAGCAATGGAATACATGTTTATCATAAAGAATGAAATATAGTAATTTGATAATAAGTATTTGAATGATCATTTAATTAATGTGAACATTTCAATAGCTTTTCAGATTTAGCAACAGACACTAAGTCATAAAGAAATTATATATAAACTAGCAGTAAGAACAATAAGAAGAAGAAGAATTAAAGTGTGCCAAAATAAGTAATGGATAAAAATAAATGCAAAATATATATGAGAATAGAAAGAAAAGATAAGTCCACAAACGGAAATCATTAGTTTTATTTATGCATAATAATGATTGTCATGTGATTAAATGTAGATAACATTAAACAAATAGGAATAAGATAAATAAGGGCACTCCATAAACTCGTGAAGAATGTTTCATAAAGAATATCAATCTTAAATTGATGAGTAAGTAGCATAATGGATTTACAATACATTTTTGTTATATGTTAAAAATATATAATTATACATAATAGAATAATTATATAAACTTATATTAAATAAAGATTTACATCTCATATAACATTAGAGATATGACATTATAACAATATTAAAAAGTGTTCAGAAATCCTACATGATTTAGAGAATATATATATATATCAATATAGAAATAAAAAAGTTGAATGTTGAAGAATATATACATAATTTAAATGAAAATTTTGTAAAGGTCAATTTTTAAATTAATAATAAATAAAAATAGAAAAATATTTTATCAGACAACAAAATCTAAAAAAAAAACCTCTATACTGATAGAAGAAATATTTTTCATGAGTAATCTTGTCACAAATATAGGCTGATAAATGTAAAATTTGGACAGAAAAAGAAAAGCATAATAATAGTAATACTATTCACTGAAATTTGCAATTTCAGCACATCTGAGAATCCATTACTTATCTAATATCTTATTGATAACATTATGTGAAACGAGTACATTTTTAACATAAACATTAACATTTGAAAATAAAATAAAAAATATTTAAATAATTTATGATGCTCATTACATAAGAACTTTGCATTAAAGAAAAGAACAGCTTTAAGAATAAACTTTAACTACATATAATAATATGTGGGATTATTTTCACCATCTATTATTAAATGTTGAATGTCTGAAAAAAAATTAACTTGATTTAAATACAAATAATTGTGAATAATAACACATGAAGACAACACAGGTTAGGATATTGGACATTTCGAGTGATATATTATTCTCCGTTTTTCTTCAGGTGTTACTGCCCTGACCAGTGACAATGCTAACATAGGAGTTGAACTTACATCTTTAGATTCTTGAATAACAAATTTTAAAGTAATACTCTAACCACATCTAAAATACCATCACCACAAACCTTTAGGTTTAACTACCTATATTTGTAATATTGTTTTAAGTTTGTTGTTGTTATTATTGTTGTTAATGTTATCCTTAATGTTAATTAGTGTAATTTGTTAAGATAATCTGGTAAACAAGATAATCTATTTTTTTTAAAAACTTTATTAAATTAAATTTTAAATTGTTGTACATTTTGATTTAATGATATCTTATGTTTGTATAAATTGTATTTTTAATTGCATATAGCTCTTGTATACAAACTCAGCCTGGTTACATATGATTTCCTATATAGAAAAATAATACTGCATAATGTTAGACTAGTAATAATAATCAAAATAGAATAAAAATATAATAGTAAAAATACTAGTAAAATTACAAATATTTCTGTAAATTTTTTCACAGTGTGATTTTACCTTCTTAAATGAAAACTATATATATATATTGTTAATTCTAATGTTTTCACGGATAAAAGATGTCATATTATTATTACTATTTGCGGATATTCCGTGTAGTGAAAAAGCTAAATGCTGACGTTTCAGTACAATATCAAGTACCTTCCTCAGAGCGTCCTCTTTCTCAAATCATAAGAATGCATGTGAGATTTAAAATCGTTTTTATCGTTTTCTTTCTCCTCATATTTAAATTCTATTGGTTGAGAAGTTTTAAAATTTATTTTCTCTTCCAATAGTTTCTTCCAAATGTTGTTAATCTTCTTTAACTCACACCTTTCATTTATGCTCTTGGGCCTTTTAAAAATCTCTATAGCTTCTCTTAGCAATCTCTGGTCATATTGTTCAATTTTTGCTAAAATATTTGTTTTTTCAAAATTGATATCATGATTTGTTAATTTAATATGAGAATAAATAGCTGATGAATTGGATTTTTCTCTCACTGCCAGAATGTGTTCTTCCTTTCTAATATTTATTCTACGATTAGTCTGTCCTATATATGTATGTGGACAGACCCTACATGGAATTTCATACACACCATGACACTCCAAAGCAATTTTATCTTGAAAAGAAAATGAAAGCATTAATTTATTCTACTGATCTAGATTTAGAAACAAAGATACAGCTTACTCCGAGGGAAAAATCTTCTTTTTATCCAAAATTATATAGTTTACCAAAAGTTCACAAGCCAGATATTCCATTGAGACCGATTGTAAGTGCAGTTGGTTCAACTACACAGACACTAGCTCGTTTTTTGACTTCTTTTTTACAGCCGCATTTAACAACGATGTCATCATATGTTAAAGATGCTAATCATTTTCTTGAGCTTATCCGGGATATTAAATTGACTAAGAATGATATTTTGGTAAGTTTTGACATTGTTTCACTTTTTACTAGTGTACCTGTAAATGAAGCGATTCAAGTTTTAAAAAATATTCAGTTGCCTAATTTTGCTGTGGTTTTGATTGAACACTGCTTATCGAATACATTTTTTGTTTTTGATGGGCAGATGTATAAACAAACATCAGGTCTAACTATGGGTTCACCAATTTCTCCAGCATTAGCTTCTATTTTTATGGAGGATTTGGAAATTAAAATTTTGACTTTAGCAGTTAAAAAACCATCTATATGGCTGAGGTATGTTGATGATACCTTTGTTATTTGGCCTCATGGTAAGCATGCTCTTGATGACTTTTTTAATTTTTTAAACTCTCTTCACAACAATATTAAATTTACCATGGAAATAGAAAATAATAATCAATTACCTTTTTTAGATGTTTTGATTGAAAGAAGGAAAGATGGTTCTTTATCCCATGGTATATATAAAAAACCAACACACACTAGTAGATATCTGCATTTTTCCTCTCATCACCATCCTGCACAACTATTTTCAGTGGCAAAGACATTATTGGATAGAACAAAGAGACTTTCTGATGATAGCCATTTTCACCGGGACCTTTTTGCTACTAATAAAATGCTTCTTCATAATGGTTTTAATTACAAAATTATTAATAGGGCTTATACATATCAAAAGAAAAAAGATTTTGATACATCAAAAATTAAGACAATTTTGCCATATATTAAAGGAGTAACTGATAGAATTGGTAACATTTTAAAGAATAATAATATTCACACAATTTACACTACTTATAAAAAAATTAGTGAAATATTTCCTCTTCCTAAAGATAAAATTGCTTTGGAGTGTCATGGTGTGTATGAAATTCCATGTAAGGTCTGTCCACATACATATATAGGACAGACTAATCGTAGAATAAATATTAGAAAGGAAGAACACATTCTGGCAGTGAGAGAAAAATCCAATTCATCAGCTATTTATTCTCATATTAAATTAACAAATCATGATATCAATTTTGAAAAAACAAATATTTTAGAAAAAATTGAACAATATGACCAGAGATTGCTAAGAGAAGCTATAGAGATTTTTAAAAGGCCCAAGAGCATAAATGAAAGGTGTGAGTTAAAGAAGATTAACAACATTTGGAAGAAACTATTGGAAGAGAAAATAAATTTTAAAACTTCTCAACCAATAGAATTTAAATATGAGGAGAAAGAAAACGATAAAAACGATTTTAAATCTCACATGCATTCTTATGATTTGAGAAAGAGGATGCTCTGAGGAAGGTACTTGATATTGTACTGAAACGTCAGCATTTAGCTTTTTCACTACACGGAATATCCGCAAATAGTAATAATAATATGACATATATATATATATATATATATATATATATATATATATATATATATATATATATATATATATATATATATATATATATATATATATATATATAACATAACTACTCACAATTCACTACAAATAAATATCTTAACATCAAAAAAAATTTTCCCAGAATTGATATATTTAATCTATTTTATGTGTTTACTCTATTTCATTTCTCATAGTATACTTATCAAATAGACATTGATGAAAACATTCATGGTCAATTTAATTTTGTCATAATTATTTAAGTAATATTATATAGCTTAATTAACCTTTGGGATTGTTGATATAAATACAAACATAATTAGTCCATCAATGAATGAACAGTTTTTAAATGTTTGTCAATATAATATAGAGAATCTTAAATTTGTGTCAGAATTAGTTAACATTACATCATTAAAACTAAATCTCAAGCAATTAAAGTGTTATTTACAGAGCAATATTCACTGATATAATTTTGTAATGATTCTTAATCAAACAATGAGAGTTTAACTTAGCATTATGAGAAGTGTTGCATAGTCACTCTTTTAGTTAAATATTTTGGGAGCAATATTAAAAATTGAAGGTTTAAAGTGGAAATGAATATTGGCATATTCTTGTTCATATATTTTTTATTGTGATGCAATGGGCTAATCTTATAAAGTGGTAGATGTGATGTGACATATTGTGGCTTCTCCTTAAACGAAGTCAAAAATATCTCGCAATTATGTCCAGATAAACCTGTTAACCACTTTATTTTTCATTCCCCACTCTAAATTTTTCCATATTCTGCTCCATCCCATTTCCATAACATAATTTTTGTCAACTCTATAACCTTTATATCTAAATCCCTCTTATCTTTTCCCAAACCCAGCATAAAAACCAATAATTCACTTTCCGTATAATCACTTTTTTCATATTTATTCTTCCATAACTTCATTATATTTACGCTTTCTGTTTTCAAGTATTTACATTCAATTAACAAATGCCTAATATTTTCTATTCCTTCCTTACATAATTTACAAAATAAATCCCCCATATTTTCCCATTTACATGTATATTCTCTTGTAGCTAAAGATCCCATTTGAGGCTTAAACAATAAACTACTTTCCTTACTACTATCATATATTAATTCACACTTAATATTCTGTTTATTTCTATATATATTTAAACTCTTTTTACTCTCCACACTATTTCTCCATCTCTCTAACTCCCTCTTTTTTATTAATAAATCTATTCTTTTATTCCATTCCTTACTACTATAACACTCAACAATCCTCTTAACACAATCATTCCATCTTTTGTACAAATATACTGATATATATATTCTTTATCCAAATCTTTTGAATACCGCATTACCTTTCTCACTATCTTGTTACCTGCCCTTTACTAATAACCCAATTAAATACTATTTTGGCTATTCTTTTATTATCCATAAACTGAAATCTACCAAACATTTTCATTTTACTTTTTGCATCTCTCATATAAAAACTTGACCATCCCATTTCTCCTTGAATTGGCTCCCTTGCTGTCCATACTTCTGCATCCAATGTATGTCTTCCTACTTCCCTTTGAACTTTTTCTAAGTAATTTAATACCTCTTTACTAACATATAATGCATCATTACCATATGTTAATCCTGCTACTGCAACTCTTTCCATATAATTTTAGCTACATCATATATATTATATAAAAACACTGTTAATTTCTTTATCAATCCCTTTTTTTTTTTACTTCATTTATCAATTTTTTCTCCCATTCATCCAAATAATTTCTCTGATTACTTAAAATAATTCTCAAATAACTATATCTATTGATTACATTAACTTAATATCACCCAATAAAAATTCTACATCTTCTCTTTCCCCAGTATTATATTTGATTTTTCTTCACTAAATTTAATTTCCATCTCTTTACCCACCCTTGCACATGTCCTCAGCATAACTTCCATATCTTCTCTTCTTTCTGCACACAAAAATATATCATCCAATTTGAAACTCCATCTATATAAATACTAATGTTAGTGAAGCATGACAAATTTAGCATGCCCAATGTAAGGCATTGTGGTTATTGGTCTTACTAATGTCAGTGTTATAAATGTACATTATTATTATTATTATTGTTAATCATTAGAATTAATGTTGTTGTTGTTGTTATTATTATTATTATTATTATTATTATTATTATTATTATTATTATTATTATTATTATTGTAGTAGTAGTAGTAGTAGTAGCAGCAGCAGCAGTAGCAATAGCAGTAGCAATAGTAGTAGTAGTAGTAGTAGTAGTTGATGAAACTCAAACATATTTTAGTTTTACCTAATCTTTATCTGTAACTGTGTGTGATATATTCATTCTCTTGAAAATTATTAGTATCAATTTAAGATTACTATTTGCACTGCAATTTATTAAATTATTGCAATACATAATACTTCTGAGATAATCATTTTATGCTATTACACATGTGATATTAATATTGGAAATAAACAGATGTAATCTTGTCAATACAAATATTGTAGTACTGTAAAAAAATTTAAAAATGAAGAAAATAATATACAAATATTTCAAATACATTTATCACACTCAATGATTATATGATAACACTAACTGCAAATTTATTATTATTCATTAAACAGTTCATATAAGTGTGTAAAAAAATGTTAATTGTAGATAAATATTTTATTTTATATTAGGCCTACTCCTTATGCTGAAAACCAAAATAAAAACATTCACAAGTATTTTTAGTTAGTTTTTTTTTTTTGTATAATAAATATATTTTCTCTTTATGATGGAATGAGCAAACAGTTACTTGTTATCAGATTTAATTCAGAATTTATTATCATTATATATTAAATAATATATTTGTATTTATACGTAAATAGGATAAATGTTAATAATTTCATTAAGAGATTTAGATTAATGCTAAGTAAAGAAATAGAATTTGATAAATTCCAGTTATATTATTGTTTAATTTTAAAATAAAACATTTATTATTTGCATATTTCTGAATATATTTTATTTATTAATAATATTTCAAGTCAAGCAACATGAATAAACTTTTATGAGAACAATATTTACGGATCCATATTTCTCAAGTATGTTATAGAAAAATATATACAACATGAACAATAGCAATTTTTTTTCTCACAATAGTGCCACTAAATGCGAATTCTAATAATCATTAGATATTAGAAAGTTGTCCATTTTAATCCCACCCAAATTTAAGGGCCTTCACTGATGAAAACCATAAACTAGAAACTAGTCTAATGGATGAGAAAATGTTAAAATGCACAACCTTCTAACATCTACTAATAACTAAAGCTTGCACTAGATGGCCTTATAGTGTGGGGGGAAATGCTACTATTTAACAGATTTTTATAAGGAAAAAATGTCATATGAAGTTTTAATGGTTTAATACTAATCTTATTCAAAGTATAATGTGGCTATGGTTATTAAAAAAACTAAAGACACCATTATATATAAATATTGAACTGGATTAAGATCTGTATGACTACACAAGCAAATTAGCTCAGATTGAAAACATTAGTGTTTTCATTTTGACATTATAGCTTTATAGTTAACAAAAAATGTAAAGGGTAGGTGCTGCAAAGATGCATCTGATTCTAAACATCTAGATGCATTGCTCCCAAATCCTAGATTCCTAATTAATGAAATCCATAAGCTAGAAAGTAATCTGGAAATATTGGATGAGAAAGCACTGAATAGAGATTTAAATGTACAACCTTTTAGCATTTTTTATGACTATAGCTTGTATTAGATGGCACTATTTTGTAAGAAAATTTGCTACTATTTTAACAGTTTGTGTAAGCATAAGAAAAAGTCATCATGTGATATAACATGAACATAATAATAAAATTTGGATTAAATTCATTACTTGTCTCATCATTTTTATGAATGCCCATTGATTAAGCCTGAAATTAATAAAAGTAGATCTATATATAGAATATGGCTGCAGAAAGGAGTTTGCTATTAGCTGAAAGGAGACCCTTTGATTCCTCTTGGAAGCCTTAAAGGAACCGAGCAGGGCAAATTCCTAATGTCCACTCCATACATTCTTGTCGTTGCAGCTGTTATTACTATATGTTTATTCATATAGTATACGAACATGGATGGGCTGCTCACCAACACGCATTAGCCAGCATGGTGAGTTTATTGGCTTTTTACCTCTGAGTTTAAGATCAAGAAACACCATGGTCTTTCTTCTCAGTGCCTGATAAGGCAGAATGAATGTTTGTGTAAATGATAAAGATTTTTCCCAATTATACAATTATGACAGACAAAAATAAAGCATGGCCCTTAATCCCAGGAGGCTGTAAAGTCACCAACCAAGGCAGCGGTTTGTGGCTGAAGGCAGAGGGTGCTAAGAATATCCTGGAGGCGGACCCAGGCTGCCATTTGATGACAACTTTTTATTTAGGTACTTACAACTGCAGATCACTTTCAAGTGAAGGAAGATTGCAAGAATTAGAAGAAAAACTCTCTTATATTAAATGGGATATTATTGGACTTTGTGAAGTTAGAAGAAAAGGTGAAGAGACAATTGATTTAAAAAGTGGACATATGCTCTATTATAAAGGCACAAATATTGGAAATACAAGTGGAGTAGGATTCATTATAAATAAAAAGTGTAAGAACAATATTGTGGAGATTGATGGTGTATCAGACAGAGTGGCAAGATTAGTTATACAACTTAATAGCAGATATCAAATGCAGATAATTCAGGTTTATGCCCCAACAAGTTCTCACAGTGATGAAGTAGTAGAAGATTTTTATATGGATGTACAAAAGGCTTTTGATCAGAGTAAACAACATTTTAAAATTGTTATGGGAGATTTTAATGCTAGAATTGATAAACAAATGAAAGATGAAAGTGTTGTAGGTAATTTTGGTTATGGTAATAGAAATGAGAGAGGACATAGACTTGTGGAGTTTGCAGAGAAGGAAAAACTTTATATTATGAATTCTTTTTTTGAGAAAAATGTTAGAAGGAAATGGACATGGAAGCATCCAAATGAAGGTACAGCAGAATTGGATTATATTTTGACTAACAGGAAATACATATTTCAAGATTGTAATGTTCTTAATAAATTTAACACAGGAAGTGATCATCGATTAGTAAGGGGTAAGATACATGTTAATGTAAAACTAGAGAGACAAAAATTATTAAGAAAAACTATATTTACAGTTGATATTCCTAATCTTCAGAAACATTCTAATGAATTTAAATTAGAACTTACAAATCGGTTTCAAGTATTAGTAGATTTTGAACATGATTCAGATTTGAATGAAATTAATATGAAAATAACTGACACACTTTTAAAAACTGCAACAAAGATAGCTGGTAGAAAAAAGCAGCAATTGACTAATAAAATTTCTACTGAGACTAGAGAACTTATGAAGAAAAGAAGGAATATGAAGATATGCAAGAATGATGCATTAAAAAGAATTGAATATCTCGAATTTTGTAAAATGGTGCGGAAAAGAGTTGAAAATGATATAAGAAAGTATAACTGTGAACTAGCAAGAAAAGCTGTAGAAGAAAATAAAAGTCTTAAGAATGTAAAACAACATTTTGGTATTGGTAGGAAATTTATATCTGCAATAAGGAAAAAAGATGGAATTATTACTAAAAAGAGGGATGACATTATGAAATTGGTAGAAGATTTTTATCAAGAATTATATAGTAATAAAGAACAAGTACCTCCTATATCTATTACATCTTCCGAATTGCCCAGAATTTTAAATGAAGAAGTGAGAAATGCAATTAAATGTATGAAAAAAGGAAAGGCTCCAGGTAATGGTGGAATTATAATTGATATATTAAAAGAAGCAGGTGAAGAAACAGAAAAAATATTAGCAAAGTTATATACCAAATGTCTAAATGATAAAGATGTACCGGATGATTGGAAGAATGCAGTAATAATATTAATATTTAAAAAAGGTGATAAAGAAGATATTAGAAATTACAGACCTATCAGCCTTTTATCAGTTTTATATAAAATTTTTACCAAGATAATTACAACTCGTCTACAGAGAACCTTGGATTTTCACCAACCAAGAGAAAAGCTGGATTTAAAAGTGGTTTTAGTACAGTAGATCATATTCAAGTATTGAGAGAAGTTATAGAAAGGACAAATGAATATGAGTTGTCATTATGTTTTGGATTTGTAGATTATGAAAAGGCATTTGATTCTATAAACATTTCTTCAGTGATTAAAGCATTGGATCATCAAGGTATAGATCCAGGATATTGTCATATTTTAAAGAATATTTATAAAAATGCAACAGCAACAATTAGATTACATAATGATACTGGGAAAGTCAACATTGAGAAAGGTGTAAGACAAAGTGACTCCATATCTCCAAAACGTTTTACAGCAGTGCTGCAAGAAGTATTTTGTGGATTAAAATGGGAAACTAAAGGAGTGAAAGTAAATGGAGATTATTTAAGTCATTTAGATTTCGCCGATGATGTAGTTGTTTTTGCAAATAATGCTTCCGAGCTGCAGGAAATGTTGCAGGAGTTATCAGATGAAAGTAGGAAAGTAGGACTAAAGATAAATGTTAAAAGACTAAAGTAATGTTTAATTGATTTGCTCAAAATATGAAAATAAAGATTGATTATGATGAATTAGAAGAAGTTAAGAGTTACAAATACCTTGGTCAGATTATTAATACAGATGGAAACATAATAGAGGAAATTAATCATAGAATTAAACTTGGTTGGAGTGCTTTTGGTAGAAATAACTTGATATTAAAAGGAAATATGCCTATGTGTTTGAAAAGAAAGATTTTTTAGCAAATGTGTTTTACCAGTTCTTACTTATGGATCTGAGACTTGGACACTTAATAGAAGATCAATACAGAGACTTCAGACCACTCAAAGAAGTATGGAGAGATGTATGTTGGGAGTAACAAGAAGAGATCGAAAACGCAATGTATGGGTAAGAGAACAAACAGGTGTTAGTGACCTCATTGAAAAAATTAAAAGATTGAAGTGGAGTTGGGCTGGACATATTGCTAGAAGAGATGATAATAGATGGACAATTGAAATTTTAAACTGGATTCCAAGAGATTGTAAAAGACCCAGAAGGAGACCACATGTAAGATGGATGGATGAAATAAGAAAATGTGTAGAGGTGATGTGGAGAAGAGAAGCTAAAGATCGGAGAAGATGGATTAAACTTGGAGAGACCTTCATCCTGCAGTGGATTGATAATGGTTGATAATGATATATAGAATATGAATGGTGGGTAGATTGGGAGATCCATCATGCTCATAATAAACATCACATGATCTCCTCCTCTTATGCTTGTGTATAACTGTTGTTAAAACAGGCAAAACTCACTATATATATATAGAGAGAGAGATCCTAAGATCTCGATGCAGTGCTCTCAGATCCAAGACTCCTCACCGATGAAGGCCATAAGCCAGAAACTAGTCTGGGGATATTGGATGAGTAGGCACTAAATGGGGATTTTATGCACAAGCCTTCTGGCATCCATTGATTTCTCTATCTTGTTGTGTGTGGCAATATATATAATGAGTTTTGCCTGTTTTAACATGCTCATAATAATAATAACAATGATAATAAAAATAGTATTCCAATTCAATTCTTTATATATTTAATGTACATATTTATAGCATTAAGCTAATTATGAAATGCACATTAAATTAATATATAAATATATACAAGTATAGATTAACTTTAAAAAAGGACATAAAATAATAAAACAAAGTAAAAGAAAAATAAATAAATAAGTAAAAGTGTGGTTCGCTAAATAGGACTAAAAATATTTTTATAAGATGGCTCTAGAGAACTGGTTGAAATGCATTTGTTTTTACAATATTTGCAAAGTCATTATTATAAGTGTTTGGTAAACACAAGTATAGAAAAGAACTTTAATGCATTATATATACAAGTTTCAAAAAAATATTGTGATTACAATTATTATAAAGCTATTTCTTGATATATAAATATATTAATTTTATACAAAATTTTGCACTTTTTATTTCAGCATAAGCATGATATTAACATGATATACTGATCACAATTTAAATTATTGAATTTTAAAAAGTTTATCAAAAACAGATTGAATTTTGTTGATATCTGTCTTAGAATGAGGATTTCATTTGACTGTGCACTTTAGTGTAGTAATAAAGTGCCAAATTCTGGAGCATAAAATACTTGGATCAACTTTTTTTTCTGTCACTTCCATAATAAAACTTCTTATGAATTTCAGAGTAATTTATTTATTCATCCATTAAATATTTCAAAAAGGTTTATAAGAGTTGGATTTTTTAAAAACAAACTTCACTTTGTATTGTAATTTTAAGTCATTAACTTATTTCTGATATAGATAAAACTAATTAATAACTTTTGTAAATAATTTAATTAGCAATTATCTAAAATTACTTAATATCATTTCCCTCATTAAGAAATCATTCAACCAAACCTTTATATATATTATTTGTAGTTTTTATAAATTTATTCACAAAAGCATATGCCATTGCGAAGACATTGTAAAAACTTTGCCAAATATTTTTTTATATATTATTATTTTATAAAAAGACATATTAACATAGATTTCTGAATGCTATCCATCTCTCTAATAAGTATTCCATTTATTTCATCTTCTAAGTAATGTTTATTTATTAATTATTTAACTTTTAAATCAGTTACTGAAAACAGTAAAAATGATGGCATGCAACAAGTTAAGCATAAACTTTAAGTACAATTATTTTTTTAAATGTTTTACAACTGGGTAATTTATTCATTTTGTTAAAATTTAGGTTAATATTTTATTTATAACACATTTCAGATAATTTAAATTTAATTGAACTGTCAGATTACTATATTAAATATCAATTTTACTAATATAAAAATGGTAAAAAAATAAATGTATTATAAAAATTGTGATTTTGAAGTTTTCACAAATGCTGAAAACGTTTATTGTAATATAATTTGTATAAATTTTGACTATTAAAAAGTGGAAGTAATATAAAGTATGATAGTAAATGTGATTTTACCTCATATATACAATTTTTCTATTAAGTTTATTTTTGTAATAATTAAACAAAAAAAAACAACAACTAGAAAACATTGTAACTTAAAATTCACATTATTATAGCATTGAATATTTTATTTTTGGTTTTTTAATATAATAGACATATTT
The DNA here is from genome assembly GCA_028023455.1 of Epiperipatus broadwayi. Lineage (NCBI taxonomy): Eukaryota > Metazoa > Onychophora > Udeonychophora > Euonychophora > Peripatidae > Epiperipatus > Epiperipatus broadwayi. The sequence goes on from JAQFVV010000062.1 coordinate 2,157,849, forward strand.
TGTTTTATTAGTTATCATGATTTTTATGCAATTTCCATTTTATTTTTTAAAAAAATATAATAAAAATTATTGTCAATGCTGCTAGTAAGTCGTTGTTACTCATAGCAAATTTATTAGGCTGCTGAGCCTATACAGCTTCAAACTTATTTACAAGTTTAAAATATATGTGAGATTAGAGATATTCATAAAATGACTGCTTTTTCCATGCAATACCTAGGTAATAATCAAGTATCACATCTGATATGTGATACAATGAGTTCATAAATCATGTTTATAATATTTTTAAAACTAGGATATGCAAGTGACAAATACTGCAACCAATAGAAATTACACTTTTTAATTAACATCATCATTGAAATATAGTTAATGTTTTGCATTGCTTTATTAAATAAGTAATTCACTATGCATTACTTCAAATATAATCTATTAGATAACATTTTTTTAAGAATGTTTATTAATTGACACCAATTTATATAGTGAATGGTAGAATGAACTGCAAAGTATTCATAAATTCATTTTTTCAAAAACAGTTTTTTTGGGATTTTTTTGACAGCATGGAAGGTTTTTTTAAAAAAATTCCAAATTTTTGAAATAGTAATAACTTGATTTAAAACCAGACAAAGTACTATAAGGCTCTATAAGTTTACTTTCAATATTTGAATTGGGCTAGACAATCCACTTTATTTATTCTACTTCAGTAACATCTGATATGTATTTTAATAATCTTTAAATAACCAGATTAATTTTTAGCTTTTGATCTCTATCAACGAAATCATTATATTTTTATTCATATACTTCTATTTTAGAATAAGGTAAATAGAGAATGCCAAAATTTGCAAACAATTAAAATTACTAAAAGATGTAGTACTGGCCTTGTGTCATATATATCTATGAAATCATTAGATTTTCATTCATATACTTTTATTCTAGAATAGGGTAAATAGAGGATGCCTACCATTTGTAAACAATTAAAATTACTAAAATGTATAGAGCTGGCCTTGTCTCATACATATAATTAAGAGCATGCTAATAAACTCTAACCAAGCTTTTTTTAAAAAAAAAATTATGATAAATGCTACTACAAGAGAAGGTATTCAAATTATCTTTATCTAGGATTGTCCCCATATCAGACCAGTTTCAAGCTATGGTTCTCTTTAGTGAGGAGCTAGGACACCAGATTAAAAAAACCAACTCAAGCTAAGCATTTATCTAATAGTTAACTGTCAAGAAGAAGATCTGAAACTTTTAGACATCTACATGTGTTTAAAGTCAGCTCTCCAACTGAAAAAATTATATAGGCCAGAATTTAATTCAGATACTTTATATATTAATAGGCTTAGCCATTTAATTTATCCAAATCCCCCAACAGCAAAATAATAATAGTAATATAGAAAGTCAGATGTCAGACTTATATATATAGCTTTATTTACAAATACACCTTTACCTCACTTAGCGATTGGCTACTTAGCAATATTTCACAATAGCAATCATCATCAATTTCTACCCACTACTTCGATTTACAATCGATTATTCACTATAATGATCATGAAAAATTTTGAAAATTTTTTTGGGGGCAGCCATCTTGAATTTTGTGTCACTGATGGCATCAGAGTATAGGTATTTTAAATTCATTTTACCCAAAAGCAAAAGTACATTACTGCAATACATATACAGGTAATGACTTTGCTGTAATTGTATAGCACATACAATATTTTATTCATAAAACATAATGTTAGTGCTGCATTCAGAATTTTGAATATAGAACATATAAACTTAAAATATATATATAGTAATTACTGAATCTATAATACTGTATACATATAAGTGTTGAATGTCTTTAGAAAAATTAAACTTTATTTAAATATGATGTACAGTACTTGGATTATTTAAATAAAGTTTAATTTTTCTAGACATTCAACACTTATATTAGATGATGAAAACAGTACAACTAAAATACCATCAACACAAACTTTCAGAAAAACACTAAATACTAATATTAAATTGCATGTGTGTGTTCCTTAATTATGTATACCCAAGTGGTTTCAAATCAAAAGAAAAACATTTTTAAAAAAAAGTTTAAAAAGAAAAACAGATTGCATTTAAAATAAGTGTTAATAAATAATCTTTCTACATGAATGAGGGAGGGGGGAGGACATTATTACATTACTAAAAATATACAGTAAGAAAAATAAACTTAGCATATGTTTTAGAAAATTAGAACAGTTTTTTTTTCTTTTAAAATAAGTTGATTTTTTTTTCTATAGTTGACTGATTTACGATATGCATTAAGCCTTTTGTTACTCTGGAGTACAATAATGAGACTTTATGTTCAATTGAATAATTTATTAATTAAACATTGTTTGTTAATTTGAATAATTTTACATAAATAATAAACATAAATGTACAGTAATATGTACTGTAATACATTTAAAAAAATGCACTTCAGTATGGATTTTTTTTCATTACAATGAAAAACTTCTGCGGAAGAATATAAAAACTCTTAAATTCAAATTTTGTTTCACTTTCTCTTTCTTTTTACTGTACTATACTTTTTAAACAGTGAAAATATGCATTTTTTTTTTTTTAGTAATATAAAACTTTTCTTTTTAGATACCGTATTTAGTCATCATTGCCATGAAAAAATCAAAAAAATCTTTGAGCTTGGAAATCAATGTGGATATTTTACATCAACTGAAACTGGCCAATTTTTTTTCCATAGACCCCATTATAAATATGTATTTTGTATATGATATTCTTGCTTAATGATGAGTTTTGGAGAACCAATTGCCATCGCTAAGTGGGGTAAAGGTGTATGTAAAATTAAGAGTGTGCTAATACGCTCTAAACAAACTTTTTTTTTAAATTTTTTTTTAATTAGCACGTTCTTAATTTTACATATTTGTAAATACAAGCTATATATATAAGTCATGTGACATCTGGCTTTCTATATTACTATATATATATATGATCCATTTAAACTTACAAATATTTATATTTAAAAAAATTTATTAGTTCATTTCAAATATAATATTAATAAAATTGAATACCTTATGAATTGATCATTAATATTTATAATATGTCATTATATATGACAATTTTTGTATTTTTGAAAATTATTAATACTGTATTTATTTAAATACACATACTATCTTAGAAGTTAATGAAGTTTAATACATTATAAAACATATAATATTTTATGTATGCATAAATAATTTTTGTAGCAGAAATAACAAATTAATATTCATATTTAGCTTATATACACTTCAAAACTATTTTAAAACAATTGATACAACTTGGTTTATTATTTAGAATCTATGTGTGTGCATACATTTATTCTTATCTATTTTTAAACTTTAGAAATATTATTTTAAAACATTAATATATACATTTATTTAATATTTATTTATTTAAAAAAATGTTTGTTATAAAACAAAATAAAGATAAGAGAATGCATTATTTTATTATGTATGATTTAAGTATTTAAAATTTTATAAAAGTATATAATTTTATATTTTGAAATATTTACTTCATATTATAAAATGGAAATAATTATGTACATTAAAATAATTTAATTGTAAAGAATGCTGTAACATATAAAAAGGTCGGTCATTCTAGCATGCAAATTGGTGATTATGTAATCGTTAAATAATAGGAATCTGCCCAAGAATGAATCAGTTAAAGACATGATTTTTAAAAAAAGAACTATATTGCATTACTATGGCACTAATCACTTAAATATGGGAAATAATATAATTGAACCTACTTACAAACTTACTTCATATTCTTATAGGCATTCCTTCATATATTTTTATACTTGTATTTTAAAATTAAATTGGAGTTGAATGTCAAAAATAATAGGCTAAAGGAATTGACTTTTGCCTTCTAATTTTTTTTTAATAACATCTTATTTTGGAACAACATTTTAAACAAGAATGCTTTTAAAAGTTATAAAAATAAAGAATGCTAACAAAGTAATTTCATAAAAGAAATGCTGCTGAATTTTATCATTTATAATATCATTTATATAAAGAAAAAAAAAACCTTTTTGAATATTTTGAATGGATAAAAACGAAATCTATAAAGGACAACCAACTTATTTTACTGGCACACCTGTGTTAATGGATTTTTCTTGAAAAACATTGTATCATCACTGAATTCTTCAAAATCATTGAGGATATTAAACAGAGAAGATTTGGACTACTTTTAAAAACTTTATCTTTCAATTTCATTTTTGTTTTTTGCAATAGTTTTTATTATTAAAAGAAAACATATAGCTATCCATAGATTATTGTTTATCATATAGGTGTGTTTATAAGAAACCAGTTTCCGAAAAACAGATTTCTTTATAAAATAAAATTATATTATTTTATTATAAAACACTATTTTAAATTGTGTGTGTATTCTTAAGGTAAGGTTATTATAAATTTATAGTTAATATTTAGGAATATTTATTTATATAATAATACCTTTTATTTATCTTTAAATATTTTTTTAGTCTTTTTGTGGCTATAAGTTTTTTAAAAATATGTTGTTTTATTATTACATAGTAGAATAACACCTCTATGACTTACTGTGTACATATAACTGCACCCTAGTTCAACTCTGTACATTTGTAATAATAATAGAATAGATGCACTTGATGTTATATGAGATTATATTAAATATTATATGATAAAATAAAGTATAATAAATAAAAGTAGCAACTAAGAATAATATGTTTATGTTTATAGAAGAGATATAAGAAAAGACATGTATTTATTTAACAGTTATAAAGAATTAAAGAAAACATATTAATTACTTTAAATTTTGTTTAAGCAAATTTTATATTTATTTTAAAACAACTTTTCTTTACTGATATTGATTTGTAAAATAACATAAGTACTAAACCAACCACACATCTTAAGATATAAAGATACACAAGATATTTTTTAGATTTTGTTTCATATTTAACATAGATGTGGTAGACTAAGATAGAGCACATCATTTGCATTAATGTGTTTAAGTTGGGCATGTTAGAACATTAAAGCCTTAAACTTTTGAAAATATTGGATATTTATGGATTGTATATGGTGTGTCATTCTGTACAGATTTTTTAAAAAGTTAAATTTGTTTACAATTTAATCAAAAGATTGAAAAACTATTTTTGCGATCAAACTTGATGAATTTTTTATTTTTTATATTTATTGATCCAAAAAAAATTTAAATTGTTTGCCCATTTAAAAAAAAAAAAAAAATTATAGCAAAAGTGTCAAAACGTTTGAATCAGCTTTACCTTGTGAAATTTTTAATTTTTTGTATTACTGATAAGTAATGGATTATCCTTTTTATAGATTGGTGTAATATACCAACCTTCAAACAATCAGAAAATAGACTAACAATAAATGAAAGATTAAACGAATAAAGCAAAACTCATATAAATATAAGCTATTTACTTTAAAAAATTTTGAAGTTAAACTGTCCAAGCCAGAAGATCTAATATTTTTTAAACAATTAATCAAGTGAGATAACTGAGTATCAGATACTTCAGAATAGAAAAAAAAATTGGTAACAAAATCAAAATCTTCAATACAAGCTTATTCCTGCAACTTATGTAAAAATAAATTATTAAAAAAATCAGCAACATATTTTTATTGCCTTTAACTTTTAATAAGTGACAATTATTTTCAACATAATCAATTTGATTAGAAGTCTTTTTAATCAAGGAATTAATTGTTTTCCACTTCAAAGAAGGATTTTTACCATAGAAGAATAACCTAAAATAATGTAATTTTGCCTTTTTAATATTAAATTTAATTTCCTTATAAAATCTTTTTTACACCACCACCACAATACTTAACATTCTCAAATTAATTTTTTTAATTGATCAATTATTCATAATGAGTGCTTTCTATTCATACCAATTTGATATGATCAGTCACCTTAGCTATAAAGAACAAATATTCTGAAATTGTGCAAAATCTAAATCTACATTAGGGAGTACAAAAATACTATCCCAACTCTGATTAGACAACCCAAATTAGCTAATTTAGCATGTGACAGTTTATCAACATAGGAATGAGTATCTGATTTATATGAAAGAAAAACAATTTCAAAAGAATTACACAATGATCTATAATGGCTACATCAGATACATTTGACTCATAATTAAAATATTTACTAGATGTAACAAATATATGATCAATCAAAGATTTGCATGTTTGTGTTACACATGTAGGCAAAAAATTCACCTGATTAAAACCATGATATAACAAATAATAATAATAATGGTGATGATGATTAGTTCCGAAGCAAATCTTGCCTTTGACAGATTATTGTTTACAAAGCTCTTATGGTTTGAATCACAGAAAAGCTTAAATGCACATATTTTAGACTTATAGTCATATATATGTGAACAGTAAGTATTAGATAATCAAATTATTTTTCTTTAATAGAAAAAAAACTATATATATAACTGTTAATTTTTTACAATTAATAAATAGTGCTCAATGGGAAAATATGTTTGAATGGTGACTGCCAGACTATGTGACCAGATGGATGGCACTAATAACTCCTCTAAATTGATATAAACTACAGTCCAAACCAAAACATGCCAATGCTGCAAAAAATAATTTACAATGAAGGGATCATAAGTTACAAACTCAGAAAATAATAAAAGTTTTCATTACTTCCAAAGAATAAATACTAATGTTATTTTGCAACTAGATCTATAATCACAAGAAAATCAATCATCTCCTCCTGTGCATAGGAACAGTGATGATTTAAAATTAATTAATAAAAAATTTAATAATTTGATTCCAAGAGACTTATATGCATCTTTTAAAAGATCCCTCCCCCTGCATTCAATAATTTTATCAGCTAAAGATGTAAATATATCTATACAAATTTTCCAGGAACTTGTTCTATGATGCAATACTTTTACATGGGTTTTGAGAGATGGTGCTAAGAATTTCTGATCATCCCAATCTATGGCATTTAATTCTCAAATTTTGACAAGAAAGCTAAAAGACCCCAGTTTCAAACCACTGTCAAAACTTTAGCAACTATGTACTTGTAGTTGATCCAGATCAATATAATAATATCAGAAGCTTACTCAAAAATGCAAACCTTGGATATGACATCAAAAACTTTCAGAAAATGATTCAGCCATTTGGAAAAATCATAACTTTCAACCCAATTTATCTGAAAGATATGCCAGTGCTAATTTACAGCAACAGCTTTGATTTCAAGCTGAGATTACATCCATAAATAGATCCATCAGTATTCCCACACATATTGAAGATCAGGAAGCCACACTAAGTCTCATCATAGGTGAGTCAAATCACAATGTGATGCATGTTAACAGCATGGTGACCTTGCAACACAATGTGATAGCAACAAGAGTCTGCAATTACAGCAGACAAATGATCAACTCAACCATACATAGACTGAAGATACCAATCACATTGTTAACATAAATCCAGATATGAATAACCATATTCAAACAACTCCATCTGAAAAATCACCATCATCTGCCCCCCTCATGGATCAAATGCAAACAAACATAACAAAATCCATAGCTGAACCAAACAACATGCAGGACAAAGATTCAAAGACCACTCAAACAGGTTAAAACAACATATGAGTTTTAAAATATACAACACCTGACAGATGCAAATACCAACCCAACTGAACTATCCCCAAACACCTTCAGTAAAATACAAAACACAATCAAAACAAACATCACACACTTAATTAAAAAATAATGCACCAGCATATATCATGCAGGCCCTTCCATAAGTTGAACTTAAACACAATAAAAACAAAAAGAGAACCAGGTCACCCAAAAAGAAATAAAAAAACAAAAACAGAAAGGTAAAACAGTTCATCACTGCTAATCAGCCTTCAAATAGAAGGCTTGATATCAATCACTCCTACCCAACTATTCAGTGAAACTCCATTAACATAAGCTTACATGCTGAAAACCAGCCATCAACATATCAATAAAGGTCAAAATAATATTTTTAATGTGTATGGTTTAAACACATTGAACAAAGTACACTACCTTAGGCAATGGACTAGAATCACACAACCATATATATTAGAGCTTTTTGTGACAAAAATATATAGCAGATCACAGATTGATCCTGAAGTTCACCTTCACACTGAGGACTTCATTGCTTGCTCCAGTGACATGTCATCATCTTCAGGTTATACTGGTCTACTTATGATTTCAAGCTGTCCATTCACATCATTCAAGAACATATACATTGATACACACCCATTATTAGTAATCTTTCTTCACCATTCAACCACTCTCAACATATTTACCTATATTCCACCTGGACACATCACCATATCCAATATCATAGAAAATTCTACTTCCTGTATTCACCCCAGAACTTCCTTTTTTAAAAAAAATATATGACATGCTCCACAAATTTGAAGGACTACAAATACCAGGTCTATAAATATACTTTCATTTAAAATTGATCACATCATCAGAAAAACACTCCACTGTCCAGGTTTTTAGTTCTGACTAATAAACTATATAAGCAGATAGTGATGTCTGAACCTACTCATAACACATAACAGCATATATGTAAGCTCACCCAAGCATATAACAATACATGTAGAGCATTTGAAGACTTCTTAGCCATCAAAAAGAGAAAAATCTGACTCAGTCAACAGCATACATGGATTAGAGGCTATATCAAATGGGCCCTGAGCTTCCATTCTCAGCTACATAACACCAAAATACCAGCACCTCGATCAAGAATTATAATCCCTTCCATCATAAATTCTCTGGTGTAACTTGAAAAAGAAAAGATAATGATACATATGTAACTACCATTATCACTTATGCTTTTATAATTTTTTTTCCTGTATACATGAAAATCTATAACATTGCATATCTATGTACATATTTGAATTTCAATCCAATGCTCACTATATCATTTGCATCTTACTGATGTCCTCTTATTTTTGGCTCGATAAAGTTTGCTTTGAAACATTATAATAATAACAACAACAACAAGCATTGTTAACCGAGAGGTCATCGTAGTTGCCTTGCAAGCAAGTAGTTGTTTGCAGACGGTTGTGGGTTCGCCTCCCGGCCGATGCTATGACATATTAAAAAAAAAAAAAAAACAACTCAGTTCTCTTAATTTTTAATCAAACTGAGATACAGTAATCATTTCTTTATATTTCACTTTAGAAAAAATGAGCTTACCCACCAACTTATTTTTCTTTTGCTTGCTATAAATTGAAAAAAAAAAAATCTTTTGTTTGTTTGCTACCTTTTATTAAAAGTTTTGATATTTTCAGAGAAAATTGAAATAATATAAGCAAATAAATATCTATTTTGTAAAAAAAAAAAAAAAAAAAAAGTATAATAAATCAATTATTAGTAAATTTGTATATTTGTTTAAAAAAAAATCAAATGATTATAAATAATTAATGTTAATTCTGATGTTTTAAATATTTATAATTATTAGGTAATATACTGAATCCCACGTGCATTAGGAATATCGAGTCACTTGTGGATGCCACTAGATTTGTTAATGAATCTAGAAAATGTATTTTCGGTGACTAGATATTCACTAACGATGATGAGTATCCTGACAAAATAAATTACCTGCTTTTGATATTATCTCAGCTTAGAGTATGAGACTCATAATTATTAAACAATTGATAGACAGACATAGTAAACAAACATCAGCTAAATTAATTTAATAAATATAATAATAATAATCATTACAATTAAATGAAAACAAAGAAATCGTATGATTAATTAATATTGCATCTACGAAGTCTTAATAGAGTACTTTATTATCGACAGCTTTGACAGTTAAATTGATTCTCCCAATTCAATTACTTCAATAAGACTAAAATAATCTTTTAATAGCATTTTCTAAAATAGGATGTTGAATTTATGTGTAAATGACTGTTAATAAGAAAAAAAAGATATTAATTTTATCTCCTTGAACACTTATGTATATATGCACCGATGATAAAGGCCCAGATATGCAGCAATATCTAAACCACCAAATAATTATGGGCAAAGTAAGTCAGTCTATTCAATATAAGAAAGGCATGATAAGCTCTTTCTAAGTTTATCATACAAAAACAAATGAGAAGATGATTCAACAATTGGTAGCCTCAGTTTAGAAGAATATGGGCTTGATTGAAACATTGTGGTCAGAGGTTTTGATGACACTTCACCAATATAGAACAATAATAACAAAATGAGCATGCTGATTATACCAAAACCAGGTCACATTAGGGTAAATGGACTGCACTTAAGGCAGTAGAGTATCTGGGTAACCAGAGGAAATGCAATAATAATATTGATCAGTTAGACATATGGCCAAGACCAATGAAGGAAAGAAGAATCCTACAAAACAACAGTGGTATTTATATGGATGAGTTTTAAATCTACACACACACAAGTAGATGAATACTTTTTATATAATAGCATATTATGTACAAGCATTAAAGTGTTATAATCAATCTAAATTCAAATTACACATATAAAAAAAAGATCAATTTTAAACATTATTACAATCTTCTTTAAAATATTGTGCAAACTGATCAAACTTTAAACTTGTTTTCTTAAAAGAAAAAAAAAACCTTCAGTTTTAAATCTTCTAAGAGAGAATGAGAGAGGAATTGAATTATTCTACAATAATAATTAAACTTCATTAAAAACTGCCAAATCTCTCAATGCAAGAAAAGATAATTTTTTTCAGAGTTATATTTTTTTAACATAATACATTCTAAATTAAAGCATACTCTACAAAAAACAGTAAAACATTCATACATGATTTATATATATATATATATAGTAACCATCCAAAAAACAGTAAAACATTCATACATGATTTATATATATATATATATAGTAACCATCCCCCCAACACCTATTCTACTTTTCCTATTAACAAATACTCGGGGCACCAATTCTATTGATAATAGAATAAACTACTAGTCTGATCTTGCTTTGAATTATTAATGAGACTCTTATAATGCTGTCCTAGATCAGTGGGGGCTTCAGAGACCTATAAGGTGTAAAATGCATACTAAACATAGGAGGAAACATTATGAATTAATAGGAGTAAAATATCTATTAAGTTTTAAAACAAACAAATAATTGAAATTGGTAAAGTTCCACCATTTAAATTAACAAGTTATAGTTTAACCTCATTTCTTCCCATCATCTAAATGCATCAAACAACCTTTACTGCATGAAAAAATTAAAGTAATAAAATACAGATGTATTACTAATTAACTCTACTGTATGATCAGTTAAAATTAAATACAAAATATAGCACTTCTTAACCTTTATTGTACAGTAATCTAAAATAAATAACTAAATTAATGTCTAATTTAATATAATAAGGTAATATCTCAAGGAATTAATTTATTGTATAGCTTAATTTTAAATCTGTACTTTACAACAACTACTAATTACCATCATAAAAGTAATGACATAAATTAAGCATTATTCTAATAAAATAATAGCAATTAGATAATGAAAAAAATAGGGTGCATTTTGATTTCAATTCATCATCTAAATAATAACTGAGTAATAAAATTTTCAGAGAATCATCAAGTGTTTGGATCAAGAAAACAACATCATCAGATCTGAACATATTCCCAATAAATTTATGGAATAGTGCAATCATATCATATTTGGATGTATAAGTGTATGTGTGGGAACATAGAACACGAATGCATGCCAAAGAATAACTCTGAACAAAGTTTTTAAATAAATAAAATATTTATTACAAGATATAACTAAATAAACATTTTGCATTTCTAATTTACACATATACATGTTTTGGATAATTCCAATATCAATGACTGAATAGACTACATAAAAATAAATAATGTTAAAATAAACTTTCTTTTATTTTATTCCAAACATCTACCAGCTCTCAGTCAATTCTGATAAGCCTATAAAAAGAGACATTATAAACACTGCACTAGAATAATTAAATATGAACCTAAACCTTTTTTGTATTTTATTTCAAATATACGCAAACTATCAGTCAATTCTGATAAGCTTATGAAAAGAAACATAATAAACACCACACTAGAATAATTAAAATATGAAATTAAACTTTTTTCTAATTTTATTTCAAATATAAACAAGCTATCAGTCAATTTTGATATGCTTATGAAAAAGAAACATTTATAAACACTAGCACTTACAGAATAAAATATGAAGTTAAACTTCTTGGTATTTCTACTCAAAATACACATATGCTATTAGCTAATTCCAACATTCTGTTAACTAAATCAACATTGGGGTAGTCAAACATAAAAATAACACAACAGGGGTTTAAATCTATGAGTAAGGGGTCAAGCTATCCTTCATAAATCAATTAAATAATTCTATTAACTAGCTACACTTTCTTTTCTTTTGCTTGTTCATTCAAAATGAGAATGAATCATTCTGAGAATTGATGATATAAAGCTTAAAATAATTAGTATGACATGATTTGAAACATTGATTTAAGACTCACAAATCAGTGATAGATTTTCTCCATACTTTCTGAGTTAATAGGATTCTATGCATATGTCTGAATTGTGCTACCTGTTATAAAATAATTAACATAGATATATCCAATCAGTTTACTTATGAAATTGGGACAATACCATAATACAGATGATGCCATGGCCAACCAAGCTTTGACACTAATTCTACTTTAGATGTTCTGTGAAAAAAAAATCAATTTTACCTTTATTTTCTTTTTTTATCAGCAAACTACATTACACTTGGCTATGAATAAATGATGGGAAAACATTCTACATGAATACATGAGAAACAAGAAGAGTTTCTTAACTCTAATCATTTAAATAACAAAACACAGTGACTCCCTAGCCTAATTCAGAGGCTTAAATACTAGTGTGGACTTTGTCTCATCATCAAAAAACAAGGGAAATACACTACTTTACTTCACATAATATAATCATCATAACACACAATTAGTTAATCTGAAAAATATAATCCACTCATGACAAATATTTTGGTAAACTGAGGGAGAGTTCTCTCAATCCCTATAACACAATATATCATAAATGCTCTCTTTCTCTATAGCCACAAAATACATTTCAATCTATGCATAAAAAATAATAAAGTCACTCTTAACTAAATCATTAATCCTTCCACTTCTTTTGGCACATCACACCCCTGAAACTGATTGGAAAGCAAGTCATTCTACTTTTAATTCAACAATTATATAAATGGATTAAACAACAGATAGGTATACATACATAATAATGCATAAAACAATTTCAAATCACATTTGATAAGGAAATATTTTAACAACATTAATTAATAAGTTGTAAAAAAATGAATCTCTCATTCCTGACAAATTATAATATTTTAGATTTGAAATATAATAATTACTGCTAAATAAACCTCATCATTCTAGCAAAGCAAAGGTAAAACAATGCTTTTACATATTTAATATTAACTGATAAATTGAAATAAAAATTTTATTTGTGATGAATTACAAATCCTTTAAATTTGAAACAAATAATTATTAAGAAATGGGACCTCATAATTTCTGGAAATGCAAAGATAATTTTTATGCATTTACCCCTTCTTAAAATTAGCTCTTAGTTTTCTAATAGCAAACATATATTTCTATCACCAACATATGTGTATAACTAATTACCCAGTATAATATTTCTCCATATTATACTTTTCCGAGATGTTCTTGAAGAGAGAAATAATAATTAAATAATAAAAAAAAAACCATAAGACAAGTAATTGGTCTACCTATCTATCAAATGCTAACATAAATAATAATAATCATTATGTCTTTTTTTAGCTGAAACATAAGAGTTCATTTACACAGTACTGTAAATAACACATTTTGGTCATATACAAAAATGATGATGATACTTGTATAATCAATAGATATTAGTAAACACATAACAATTTCCTGCAGGATATATAAACACACAATTGAATACAATTAAAGAGCATTTCAAAAGTTCCTAGCAATAGCTAACTGAAACTTCTGGCAACATTATATGTGAGCTATTTGATACTGGCAAATAAATGACTTATTACCGCATATTTTTAGTAATAAAATTCACTATTTAATTCATTACACTTATAAGGCACTTGTACTAAATTATCAAAGTCATCCATCAAGCACTTGAGTCTCCACAAGTTTATTAATAGTATATTTTAATAAAAAAATCAAATGCAAATGAGGAGAACAATAAGATAAAAAATATTCCCATCTAGTTTCATGCTCTTCCACTCATTCAGTTATAAGCACATTTAGAGATAAGTTAATGATTCATAAATTATATGGGTCAAGCATTCCATTTCTTAATTCTAGAGATGTGAATAGTTAGGTATATTTTTTGTCAATAATAATAAAGCATGTTATAATAAGTTATCCACACACATCCTTTCATTTAAACTTTACTCCTTTATAGCTAATAGAAATTATTAATAGAGTTTTTGAAATGTTTTATAAAAAAGTTCAGCATAAATTTTCCAGAATAATAGCAAAATTTACACATTCCAATTATTTTTTTTAATATTAGAGATTACATTTAGGCAAAGCAAATTTATAATATAGACACACATATGCATCCCAAATAATGATTTTAAATCTAAACTATTCAATTGGAAGTATAGAGATATACCTGTTTTTTAAAGTTGTTTATGTCTGCATCTTAGTCTTCACTTTCCAAGAATTTCTTATCTATTTTCATCCAGAAAATTAATAAAAGTTTGTACTTTTGAGTTTGAATTATGGAAGAACCAATTTGTAGAGAAAATTGTAGTAATAAAAACTCTTTGTGGAGAGAGAATTGTTGTAATAAGAGTAAAGCCAACTCTTTTTGTAAAAGTATTCCTCTTTTATATCTGATTATTCCTTAACCATTTGTTTCTTCCACCAATCCAAGGTCACTTAAAAGTTCAACTTTAAAAACAAAGGTTACTCCTCCTACTGCACTGAGATAATTAGTTTCAAATATGCAATAAGCTTTTCTATCTTGAAAAAGAAAAAGAAAAAAAAATTTGTCTTTTTAAAAAAAAAAAATTAAATTGAACCAATCATAAAATATTCTACATTTCTAAATGAATAACAAAAAAAAATAATTATTTTAGCAAATAAAATAATTGATAGTGTATTTGTCTATTTGACAATTCATTACTGGTCCACTGATCTATTAATTCATTTAAAATGGGTTTTAACTGGTTATCCAAGATATTGATTATGAAATTAAATATTTTACTGCGAAACATAATATTTGATAGTTTAATGAAATACATGAATGAAAAATGAAGTTAAAAGATGACAGAGACATACATGCACCCCCATATGCTGCACTACAGGTACTAAACCAATCTGGCCAAAATATAAGTTTCTATGACTATGAATCAAATATACTGCACTAATTACACTATGGATTGAAGTATCTAAAGCAAATAAACTAGAAAATCACCAAAAATATTAATCACTGTTCTGCAGACAAATAAGACAATCTTGGATCAATTTAAACTATACATTAACAATTCCTGTGACAAACCACTTCACTTTCTATCATTAAATATTCACTAAAAATATTAAATATCTCAAAATTTTCAAATAATATCTGCAAGTGCTGCCTAAACAGAGTTTTAGATTATTAATTAAAAAAAAATTAATTTCAAATTATTTCATTTTTTTAGTTAGATGCAACCAGCTGTTACTGATGCAGTGTTATTTAATTACAATTGGTTTCTTGAACCTATTCAGAATATTGCAATATATATATTATCAATTAATAGATGTATAAAATAAATAAAAAACATTTAAATCTAATATTACAGTTAACCCAAGAAATGTACATATATGTAAGAAATATATTTATAACACCTGGCTTATTATGGTATATGAAAGTTTATATTACACTAATGCTTTCAAGGTTGTTGTTTTTTAATCCTGTAATTCATTAAAAAGGTAGTTATCTTTACCCACTTTATAGTTGTAGTTGTCTGGGTGGTCAATTGAAAATCATCTTTGTAGGTTAGCTTTAGAAAGTCAGCTTTCTAATGATTTATGACATGTTAGATGATGAAGGATTTGTTCAGAGCATAGAATTGATCTTGGTGAGGTCCCTAGCTCAGCATATTTTTAAAAACACCATTAAAAAACTTTGGTAAGTTCATTTTACTACTGCAGGTAATGTGTCAAAAACTGTTGGCAGATTATCACTAATTTCAATGAAACCATTGGCAAGAGGGACATTTGTCATACAAAATAAAGAGTCCCCAGCATCTGAAATACAATCTTGACTAATAGTGTAGAAAAACTCAGATGAATAATCAGAGAATGCTTCTAATAAATGAATAGGTTGAAGAAACTAAATAGACTGAATTAATTAATGAATAGCTTGAATTCTGAATAGACTAAATTAATGAATGAATATCTTGAATAAAACAATAGATTTTGGGGATCTTTTATATTCATTCAGTCTATTATTCTCCTGCACAAATTTTTCTAGAATTTTCTAGATTAACATCCTAAAAAGCCAGGTTTTTAATCATTTAAAATCTAACATTTTTACATTTTATGCTAATTAATTGTATTACATATTTTATCTGAACAATTTTAACTCTTAAATTTTGTTATTACAATAGATTAAAATTTTATTTTGAGATTAAGCATTGTTCAACAAAGTTTTAAAAATAATCTTACATAAAAGATAAGAAATTTGTTTTCAAATTTACTTTTTTTTAACAAAATTTACATTACTTCTAGAAATACAAATTATTTTAATGATTAATTTATATGGGCATATATACCTCTGATGCACTTTTATAACATACATTTAGTATAAATTAAATTTGTAATTATAAATTTTATTAAACGCTCACTATTATTTCAGTAATAGTTTTAACAAGGCTGTAAACCTTAGCAATGAGTGTCTGAAAAAATTATCACTAGGGACCTAGGTCCCTAGTGACGATTTTTTCAGACACTCAGGTTCCTAGTGACGATTTTTTCAGACACTCATTGCTAAGGTTTACAGCCTTGTTAAAACTATTATAAATTAAATTATAAAAAATTTAAAATTAATGTAGAGTTTTTAAAACTGAAACTACTATTTTTCTACATATATAGAATTGAGACATAGCAAAGCATCTGTCTCAACTGCACTTTATGCCATAAAAAAATTTTCATTTCATTTTTTTTATTTTACATTTTAAACAGTTAGAAAATTGGACATACAAAGAAGATAAAATTTGTTTATCATTTGCCCTATCATATGTCCATTGAACTAACTTTTTATTTCTACTGTCTATTTATTCTGCTCCCTCTATCTGAATGTTCTATTTCTTTTGTGTAATGTTGATCATTATATTCCCTATATTGTACTGCCACTGTATGAGATCAAGGTGTATCTGTTTTTCTAAATTTATCTAGTGGTTCTTTTTCTCATTTCCCCCCAGTATCTTCAACTGATATTGTAAAACTTCATTTATCTGCATATTATCCTCCCATATCCCATATGTGCTATTTTTTCTTTCACAGTCTATTATGATTCCTATTCTTCTTTTCTAATTTCACTAACATTTTCTTTCACTACCTTTACTTTTTGTTCTACTTTTTCAATCTCTTTACTTAAATTTTTCTTTACTGTGTCTATTGCCTTCTGATTTCATTCTACCCTGCCCATGATTATCTACCTCATTTCTTTCATTTCTAACATTATTGATTGCTGATTTTTGTTCAAAGTTTCAATTAAATACTATTGATTTTTTTATTATCATATTGAACAGCATTTGCAGTTCTATAGGTTTATCTGCTTCTTCAACCATCTAGGGATTTATAAATGAAATAATGCTCATTTCACTTAGTGTTATTTCAACAGTTACTGAATCATTACTTTGTTTATTATCACCTATGGAATTGCTAAACTATTCATAAAATTATGTTTATATTTTTCCAGTCTCAGTATTCTGTTTTGTATGCTAATTTCTATTATATATAATTACTTTTTATTTTTATCACTTCATTAATTGATGAACCTTTATTCAAGATCACTCTTCATTTTCAATAATATCATTATGAGAAATGACTGATCTCTTATTTTTTTAATTCCTAATTTTTAACCTACTCCTAATATTCTATCAATTGGTTAAACACAATCTCTAATGAGTTTAAACTCAAACTCCCACATTGGCTGCACTATATCAACAAAATATATTTTGTACTAGATTCAACATGTGTTCGGAGGATGCCACTAGCCTGCTTAACGAATCTAAAAAATTTATTTGGCATAATTGAATATTCACTAATGATGATGAGTATCCAGACATAAAATAAATTACCTGCCTCTGACACTATCTCAGCTTAAAATATGAGATTCATAATTATTAAACAATTGATAGACAAACACAGTAAAGAAGCATCAGCCAAATTAATTTAATAAATATAATAATAATGTTTACTACAATTAAATGAAAATGAAGAAACCATAAGATTAATTAATATTGCATCTATGAATGTCTTAAGGGAGTACTTTATTATTGACAGCTTTGAGAGTTAAATCAATCCCCTCCCATTCAAGTACTCTCAATATGACTAAAATAATCTTTTAAAAAAATTATATATAAATGACTGTTAATAAGAAAAAAAAAGATATTCAATGTATCTCCTTGAACACTTATGTATATATGCTATTGATTAAGTCAGACTATTCAATATAAGAGAGACATGATAAGCTTTTTTTAAGTTTACCATACAAAAACAAGTGAGATGATTCAATGATTGGGAACCTGGTTTAAAATATGAGCTTGACCAACATGCCATGGCCAGAGGCTCAAATGAATTCATAATAGATAGTGATAATAACAAACACAACAGGTGTTTTGGCTAATTCAAAACCAGGCCATGCAATGGTAAATAGACTGCACTTAAATCAGTAGACTATTTAAGAGACCAGAGGAAATACTACTGTTACAATACTGACCTTTTAGCTACATAGCTAAGACCAGTGAAAAAAAAAAGAACCCTATGAAATAATAGTGATATTTATATGGCTAAGTTTTAAGTCTACACATACAAATAAATACTTTTTATATAATAACATATTATATACAAGCATTAAAGAGTTTTAGCCAATCTCCATTCAAATCACACATATATAAAATAAATTGATGTTAATTAAAATAAAATATTAATTTTAAATATTATTACAATCTTCTTTAAAAGATTGTGTAAACTGGTTAAACTTTAAACTTGTTTTCTTAAAAAAAATACTTGGGTTTTAAATCTTTCAAGAGAAAAGGGGAGAGGAATCAAACTATTCTACAATAATAATTAAACTTCATTAAAAACTGTCAAAACTCTCAATGCAAAAAAAGGGTTTCTTTCAGAGTTATATATTTTTAAACACAATACATTCTAAATTAAAGCACATATTCTATAAGAAACAGTAAAACATTCATGCATGACTTATATATATGATATCAATTAATAGATGCATAAAATAAAATAGAAATGTTTAAATCTAATATTACAGTTAACAACAAATAATGCACATACATATAAGAAAAACACTTATTACAACACCTGGCTTATTATGATATATGAAAGATATTACTGCTAAGACTTTTAAGGTAGTTGTTTTTACATCCTATGATTTCTTGAACAGGTCTATTTTATAATTGTAGTTATCCAGATGGTCAGTTGAGTCTTCCTTGTATGCTGGATTTAGGAAGTCAGCATTTTAGGTATTTATAATTTAATAACAAGTTGGACAATGAAGGCTCAGCATAGAGCATGGACTTTATCTTGGTGATGTATCTAGCCCAAAAAAATTTGAAAAATATCACTAAGAAAATTTGTTCCATTTATTTTACTACTGCAGGCTGCTTGTCAAGAACTGTTGACAAGGTATCACTAATTTTGATGAACAAGCTGGCAAGAAATGTTCTTGTCACACAGATAAAGAGTCCCAGTTCCTGAAATACAATATTTGACTAATAATGTAGAAAAACTCAGATGAATGATCAATGAATGTATCTAATGAATGAATAGTTTGAATAATTGAATACTTTAAATGAATAAATAGCTAGAATGAAACAATTGATTTTGGGGAACTATTATACTCATTCAGTCCACTGCTCTTCCACACAAATTTTTCTAGAATTTCCTAGATTAACATCTTAAAATAGCCAGGTTTTTAATATAAAATTGAACCTTTTTACATTCCATGCTAATTAATTTTATTATGTTTTACTTGAACAATCTTAACTCTTAAATTTTGTTATTACAACAGATTAAAATTTTATTTTGAGGTTAAATACTGTTCTAAAAAGTATTAACAATAATCTTATATACAAGATAAGAAATTTATTTACAAAGTTTACTTTTTTCTAAACAAAATTTACATTAAATACTAGTAAATACAAATTATTTTAATGATTCATGCGTTATGCATGTATATACTTCTGACAGCACTTTTATAACATGTTCAACATAAAATTAAATTAGTAACATTTTAAAATTAATTTACAGTAGAATTTTTAACTAAAAACCCTACTTTTTTTTTACATATATAGATGTGAGATATAGGAAAGTATATGTCACAGTAAATATACATATTTTGTAGTTTATATATATGCACACATATTTTTTGAAAATGAGCATGAAATGTTTTGAATTATAATAACTTAAATTATACTTAAATCTAATAATTAATTTATATTTAATGTAAACTATATTTCAATGAATTATTTTTAAATTGGTCTTTATACCTTTTAATAGACTCACATTCTATCATTTTTACTATTTGTCATTTAATTTCTCTGTTTCTTAAAAAATGATGGAACAAGAGTCAATAATATGAATAAATTTAATTATCTGTATTACAATAAAATATTAAAGATTGTATATAGGACATAGGTTATGGCATAAAAAAAAGTTCTGGAAACTAAATGAAAGTAATTTATATTCTCCCACTAATAATATAAATAACTGTTATAAAATTTGTAAAAAATATTCTCTAAATAATAAAACTGCTTGAATTTCTACAACTTTATTATAATTATGCAAATAATAGATACTTAATACAAAGTATATATAGTAACTATTATCATACGTATTAATTAATTCATCACACATATTAAAATGTGCTCAGATAAAATTTTCAAATTGTCAATGAATTGGAATGATTGAAGATTTTGTCTCCATGATCAGATCAGTAAATAAATAATCATTATAATAAAGTGTATGCAAGCAGTTTGTTTAGGTTTATTTCTTTGGTATTAATAGGAGCTATTGGAAATGCTATTTGTATACAAGATAGATAAACATCATAAACTTATCTAAAAGTAAAGGTAATGAATGGCATGATAAATATTTATACAGATAGTCTTCTTTATATAAAGTGGTATTCTAATAAAATTCTTTGCATATATAAAGTATAAAAGATTTTAAAAAAAGTGATGTCTAAGTCAACATAGCTTTTTTTTTCCATATATCATAGCATTGGCTGGGAGGTGAACCCGCAACAACCGTCTGCAACCAACTGCTTGCTTGCAAGGCGGCTGCGCTGACCTCTCGGCTAACAATGCTTGACCACATATTTTATGCTAGTAATTATCTCGTTATATATTGCTATGCTTACTTTTAGTTAGTTAAAAAATAAATTATTAATCTACATCAAGATTAATGGTACACTTGCACATAAAAATAAAACTGATTTACATAAAATAAATTAAAGCAAAGAATAACTGAATACAGCATTTATTATCATTTACCTATAGTCTCTATTATACATTTAAACTGTATATTATCAATTACCAATATTTTATTCAAATAATAAATGAATAATCTAGTGACTTTATTGCTCAAGAGTTGATAAGTAGTTTGAGCATCAAAAATGATAAAGTTAGGCATGATTCATGAACTTTGAGTTCCATAGTCTACCTCTCTATATAAACCAGGTCATGTAGAGCATTTAAATAATGATAGAATATTAATATTATTAAAAATGTACTATATAGTTTTTATATAATAAATATATTGTAATTCTAAATACAAGCACAAAAATAAGTAAATAAATTTGAAACTGAAAATAACTCATATGAAGGTGACATTTAACAAATGTAAATGAAGGGATTGTACAAGAAGTTGGCAATCTTTTAGTGGTGTTGTGCTGAACCTATGTTACCACGTTATTCTGTGTGCTGACATGATTCTACCAATCTTATTATATATAATATCTAAATTGGTCTGATTGTAATGGGCTTCAAAATTATATATTATATACTTTTGAAGCCCATTCAATGTTTTAATACATAAAATCATATGTGAAAAATATGTTCTGTTAAATTGTATTGCATTCGAAAAACCTGGCTTAAAATTTCCTTTGGCATGGAGAAAATTCTTCCCATTGGTACTTAAATAAAGGTGTATTGTTTACAAAATTGCTTATTAGTGTACAATAATTCAGAATAGGCTAAGCATATTTAACTTTTAACAGTTTAATTTAAAAGGCTGATTAATGAATTCTAACAAAATAAAACAAGTATTTTTCTAGCATTCATCAAAAAAGTTATAAAGAAACTCATTTTTGAGATATAAAAAATCAATTTGAAATTGGAAGTTTTTCATATATTATTTTCTTTAAAACTGTAGTCTCATGTATTTGTGGACTTGGTTTATGCATTAACCTGATTATCACTTACTATAATTTTTTTTTAAGTAAACGTGCCAAAATTTAAAATGTATTATTACATAATTATGAATAGAATTTTTTCAAACGAATTAATCAATATAATATTCTGCCTGAATATGAATTCCCTCTAAACATGCAATTGTGTACAAAATATCAAAGGTCAATTGATTGTCAAAAAAACATTAATTCTCCCTGAAAAAAAAAAAAAGCCATCCCACTTAGTTCTTATCTTTATTGAAAATAGTAAAGATCGAGTATATGTTTATTGTGCAAAATAATTAGTAAATGAAAACTGAATTACTGCTTCCATTTAGATTTGAGCTGTATATGCAAAACATCGTAATAGCCCAAATGTGTGTGCTGTAATTAAAATATAATTTTTTAATATTTCAATTTAAGGAAACTACCATTTATAATGTTCCACATGCCAAAGGTGGCATGTGTGCCCTAAGTTGCCAACCCTTGAATTATATTATTTGAAATTTACAGTGTAACTCTACAATCAAAACATAAAAATAAATCATGTAAAAAGGACAATTAGCTACTTATTCAACTTGTTTTTGAATAGAAAATTTAAAATATTTATTTCAAGTAAAAATATTTTGTGCTTAGAATTTGGACTATAAAATTTGTAAAGCTTATTTTAATGCTTCAAAGTTACTGTCTTACAACTGTTTAAAATCAATGGAATTATGCTGGTTGATTAAAATCCAATTTTCTTAATTCTGATAATTCATTGTAATGGAACATGCCTTGGATCATACTATTGATATGTGCTCAATGCCCAGTGGTTGGTTGCACCATATGCAACAAAATAGACTTTTCCTGGTATATAAATAGGTTGGTGAGGTTATCACAATGATTAACAGAGTATATTTTTGTTTTTGTATCTATACCTATCATACACACATTTATTTCATTCCTAGAAGAGGTTAAGAACCAACTAAATATTAACTATATAGCTAACTCACCTAATCCATGTCATCTTTTATTTTCATTATCCCAAGTTTCAAACCTATGGGAACTCTGCATGATCATCTAATTCAGGTTATGTTAGTATCACTTGAAATATAGTCAGGTATAAATATGTGTATGTATTTGATAATGGGGTATGTGAAATTATGTGTAAATAAATAAAATATTCATAAATACATGAGAAGATATGATCAATTGAAAGTTGACTATAGAAAAATTTACCAAGAGTTTTAATTTAACATTTAAATATATTTAATAACTATATTTACAGCAATTGATATTTTAACAAAGAGAATTTAACAAGATTAAAAAACATTGAATTAGATGTTTGTGTTTATTCTTTGTTTATAATTGGTTTCAAATATTATTCCAAATCCTGATCCCACAAAGAATCACCACTCGATATCCCATTAACATAAATAAGATTTGTACTATGTGTTAGATTACCATAATCATCTTTACTTTCTAAAATCTTTACTTGAAACTCTTAGTCCACTTATTTTAACTAACTTTGTATCTATCTATCTATCATCATGGCGATATGGGATTCACCTGTAATGTACAATAGTCATGATATAGCCAAGGAAAACTATTTATGACAGATATAGTTAATCAAATATATTAAAAACACATAACACAACTATTAATATAAACAAACAAAGAAAAATGTATGTGTTGCAAATATGTAAATGTTTGGATTAAATACATATTAGGTAAAGTCTTACCTTTCTCCTTTGATGATGATCAGGTTAGTACACAATCAAGTGTTCATCATAAATTATATTTAATTTTGCTTATCCTAAAGTTAAAATATTTCTTTATTATATTACATACCAACACTGATATTATTTCTTTTTGCCCCTATATTAAAGTTTAAAAAAATTATTATATCAAATATACAAATAAATAAAGTGAATGATGTCAACTTTAACTTGCTTTTGAAGTTTATAAAAAAAAAGTATCCTAGTGAATTGTTCAGTAATTCATGTTAATCCATTTCAAATATAGATGGTAACTCATAAGTATTCTAGAACATCCATCAAGTAAGTTATCCTTGATAGTCTTGGAATTTCTGCTTTGAAACGGAGAGTTCTAGTATCCATTCATTACAAATCAACTTGATGTTTCTTAGTGCAGGTATGGAGTGATATGTCAATTCCATCTCAATCCTGACAAGTCATAGCTCCATGGATGATGACTTTCTTTCCCCAATGTCATTTTTGCATTTAGCAATTCATATTTGTTTTTATCATTATTTATATTTTATTTTAATGATGTTTTGAGTGAAGTAATGTTGATATTTTTTATATTATTGTATGTTCTCGAATCTAGATATTGTGATCTACAACTGAGAATTACCAATATTTTGGAAGTTTGAATACTTCAAATTTACTAGCAAAGATTTTAATTTTGAATTCCTTATTTAATTAACTTTAATTCTCTATGTTCGTTCTTACTTTCTTGGATATTCAAATATTGATTTTTTTTAATAGTATTTCCACTCAAAATTGGTTGATGTTTCTCTTCGAATTTTTAAATTCAAATCCTCTACTTAAAAATTTGTAGGTTCTTCAGCAGATAATAAATTTTTATCTCTCTTTGGAGAAGATTCTCATTGTTCAATTAAAAGCAAGTTTGTGATCATCATTTCAATCCATTGATGACATCATTTTTAATGAATATTAATATAAGTAATTTGTTAATAATAATAAAAAATTTATTTGATATTACTTTAATATTAGTTTTTTTTTCCCCATATGTCATAGCATCGGCCAGAGGCAAACAGCAACAACCGTCTGCAATCAAGTGCTTGCTTGCAAGGCGGCTGCACTGACCTCTGGGCTAACAACACTTGACCAAAACAAAGTTGTTTTTTCCATATGTCATAGCATTGTATGGGAGGCGAACCCACAACATCTATCTGCAACCAACTGTTTGCTTGCAAGGCAGCTGTGCTGACCTCTCGGCTAATTGCATTCATTTATTCGATCTTATTTACCATGCATTGTTATATTGTGTTTGAATCATAACACATTTAACAAAGTGATAATTGCCAAAGGATAGTTATTGTATCTGCCTGATAATTTAATTTAAATATTTATTTATAGTATAATTAAGTTGGGATTTTAAATATGTGTTGAAATTAATGGTCAGTTTTTGTTCTTTTTTAATATTTACTAATTTAGTAATTAATAAATAATGCTAATATTATGGATCTTCGATTCAGGTTGGCCCACATGATGTGTAATAGGTATTGGAAGGATGTTAGGTATATGGTAACAATATATAACACAAAAATTAATGTTGCATTGTTTCAAACATTTTAGCATCCATTGAATTCCATTATCAGTTTAAGCCCATGTTCGGATTTTCGATAGAAAAGAAGAATTTAAGAAGTTATTTTTGCAAATGTTGTTGATTTTTTTTTTGTCTATACAACAGTATCATTCCTTGTAAATAAACCACACTTAAAAAAAAAAAAAAAATTACGCCATAACAAAAAATACATATATTTAAAAAAGAGTAGCTAAATTTTAAATATCTAGAAATATAATAAATTTAGTTATATTATTGATAATAAAAATTTAACACTTTAAATTAAAAGATATATCCAGTAAAAATATGTTAATTATTTTTACTGTTAAGTAATTAATTAATAATTAATTAATCTATAAATGATTTATTTAAAAACATATTTTTAATTTCTAATTATTTTAATCAGATGTCTGAATGATTTTCCCCACCATTGAAAAGAATTAATAATTTTTAAAGATAGCAGAAAAAAAATCAATCTTAATTATCAGCCAATTAATCATTAATTAGTAATAAATAGGATGCAGTTTTGAAATTTTAATTCAGACAAAAATTAATAAGATAATTAGATAACTTCCCGCTTATTCATTTGCATATTTATGTTTTGTTGCCTATAATTTGCTTATGCCTTTTAATGAGACAGACTAATTGAGCTGAGTGGCGGGAAAATGGTAATAGATTGAAGAAAAATGTTCTACACATAAAAATTAAAAACTTAAGTGTAAATTGAATTCTTATTTGAAAATATTGCAACTTCAGCGTATTAACTTAAAAACTAAATTTTACTTTCTGTTTTAAAAAGAGAATGAATTTTTATATAGTATATTAATAACCCCCCCCCCACCACCACCACCACACTTATTTTAATAACATTGTTTCGTGAAGACATACACGTTGAAATCCAAAAGCCGAATTCTAAATTGAATCTTATACATTTTCTACTACAATTTTATAATAATATATAAAAAAAATTATCACTAATTAAAAATTAATAGAATGTTGCTGCAATGCTTAAAACCTTGCAAAATAAATTAAACTGAAGTTATCGTTGTTGATTGTTTTAAGGATTATAAACATTAATATTTGATAAATATTTTTTTTAGATATGTATACTAAATTCTTTATTATGAAGACAGATGGAGAAATTAGCAACTACAACTATATTCAGTGATGACTTGCTTTTTAACACAATTTATTCTATTTTAAATTAAATTACAATATAAAGTATGCTTATGCAACATTCTTCATTCTCAGAAGTAGCTGCTTTGCCTATATTTATAAGAAAGCTTTGGAAACTCTTTTTGAAGTCAGTCATATAATCTGTTTTATAACAATTTTAAATTTTTAATCTTTATTAAATTAGTTTACATTGGATATTTTTTTTTTTGTTAATGATGAACTCAAAAGCAGTTAACACTCTTGATTCACAATAGTTAAGCTAGGTAGTTTTGCATCATTTAGTACAACTAAATATATATATTCCTCGGTTATTTAAAACAAATTATTTTTCTTTTGATATTATTGTGTCTTCTTTTCGTAGATAATGTTATCTTCCAGAAAGCGAGTTTATTGACTAGGGCGGATTCTTTTAACAGTGGCAAAACTATTATTTCATAATAATAATAATAACCAAACATTTGTTGTTTGGAAGATCATAAACCATTTGAACAATAGAGAAAACAAAGATGAATTGTGATCAAGAACATTTAACTTTTGAATCCTTCCCTCAATCACCAATCTAAATTGAGCAACACAATCTCATCTCATGAATACTTCCAACTAAAGCAGCTTACTTACATACTCTAAATACATAAAACTAATTAGGATAACACTAATAAGTCTAGAACTCTCTTCAAATATAAATTGATATAATCAGTTTGCTGACAGTCAGTCTGAACTGCAAAACTATTTATCTCCAACTTTTTATTTTGCACTTTCCTGTTATGCTTATTGTATTACACAGGCTCTGAACTAGCATATATAATCCATAGCAGAAAGGTTCAAAGTAAAATGTTATTGATAAATTGGGATATGAAGATGGGAATAAGAGAAGATATAAATGTGTAAAATTTATAACTTAAAAAAATTACATTGGGAGTGGGGGTGGACATTTAGATAAGCTTGATATGAAAGATTTCAAACTAAGAACATTTCACAGAATTGGATTATAGTTTTACTAACAAAAAATATATTTCAAGACTAATTTTTTTAATAAGTGAATTGCAAATAGATGTTAATTTCAAAGTGAGAAAGGCAAAAATTAGATTAAAAAAATAAAAATAATATTTGATATTTTAATCTTTAGAAATAGTTTAAAGAATGTTAAAAAATTTGGAAGATAGCTATGAATTTAAAAGAGATCAACAAAAATGTAACAAACATTTCAATTGAAATATTTAAACAATAAGTAAAAAAAAATCAACAATTTAACAGCAAATTTTTAATAGAGAAAAACAAATATTTGTAATAAAAAAGTAATATAAAATAATTAAAAATTATCTGCTTAGAAGAATTGAATATTAGATTTCCAATAGTATTAATAAAAAAAGTTCATAGCTTCTATAAGAAATTATGACTATGAAATAGCAAAGAAAGCTATATACAGAATAAAAGTCTCAAAGATTTACACAAAAAAGTCATGAGGTATTTAGAAAAATGTTAAAGCAATGAAAAAAAGATCGCATAATTATTAATAACAGAGATGACATTATAAAGTGTCTAGAAGATTTAATGTAAAAAACTGTATAGTATATAAATCAGTAAACATCAGTAATAATGATCAGAAAAAGAAAACAACCTATACAATCACAACACTGTTTAGAAAATGCTACACATTTTAAATGAAGATAAACAATTAAACCTACAAAAAACTAAAAATAGTGGACTCTCTAATTAATGACTGAATCATTACAAATATTTTTAAAAAAGCAGATGGAAAAATAACAAAGCAATTAACAAAGTTATGTACAAAATGTCCAAATGATACTGATATAATAAACTATAGAAAAAAAATTGCAATAGTAATATTTCTTTTCTATCAGTTTCTATAAGTTTATCTTCAGAGTCACTCTAAAAAATAAATTAGATTAAAAATACTTTTGCACATGATTAAGGGAAATTATAGAAAATAATCAATGAGTTTGAGTTGCCTTTTTGCGCTAAATTTCAAAATTGTGAAAATAATATTAGATTTTAAGAATTTAATATATGATGCATTTGCTTTCATAAATAATTTTTCAAAATTAAAAAATATTAAGGTTAACAAATGAAAAAAATAAAAAATAAGTCTAAGAAATTTCTAAAATAAAAACTAAAAATTGATAGTAATGAATTAAAACAATTTGACAAATATGAATACCTAGGATATATTAATATAGAGAAAAATATAAATTATTCATTGAATTAAATTTGATGTATTACTTTTTAAAAAAATTACTAAAATATTAAAAGAAAATAAGTCTATATAGCTAAAAAAAAAAAAAAGTGAAGGGAAGGTGATTTAGTACTTATTGGATTCACTCACCCAAGTAGTGAAGGCTGTGTCACACACAATTATACATATACTTATAAGCAGTATGTCTAAATTCATCAGGCCAAACAGATTAATTTGGGATTTTAAGCCTCTAGGCCAAGAACAGCTATATTGCTATTGGATGACTAGTTAGATGGCTTAATTTTTTTTTTTTAAATTTACTCACCCTAGGCTTTGAACCAAAATCATGACAATGGAAGGACTTTTTTTAAAAAAAATTTTTTAATAAACACATTACATCAGCGCTTACTCATAAATCTGAGACTTAGATACAAATAAAAAAGCATTAGAAATACTGCAGCCAATAAAAGATGCACAGATGAATGAATTTTATTAAAACAATTAAAAGGTGGAAATAGAACTTCCTTAGATATGTTGTTAGAAGACATGAGAATAGATGGTCAAATAAAGTGTTGGAAATGTATTTTAAGGTATTTTAAGAGATCTATGAAAAAGTTATGCTTGATATAATTGGATGAGGTAAGAAAGTTTATTGTAGTATATAGCGAAGAGATACTAAGTATCATAAGTATTGGAATAACAAGAAGATATCTACATTCTGAAGTGATTCAATGACTATTGAACATTATAATAATATAATTTAAAAAGAATGAGATTATTTTTTTGATAAAAATGATATCATTGAAATAAAATTTTTATTAAAAAAAAATTAGGCATCATAAAAATAAATTAATGGAATTTTTTTTTTCATGTGTTAGAAACATGACTTACAAAAATAAAAACAAAAAAATATAAATTTAAATAATCTGCTATAAGAAAGATTTTTATATTGGAAAAAAATGTATTTAAAACTTTTGGCAAGACTTGAGCCTGAAAAATGATTCAAAAGAACTTGTCAAATTTAACATTTTAGTAACTTAAGCTATATAAATTGAATTGTTTGTTGCTGAAAGGTTAGTGCTGTTCAAGCATTTAGAATATCAGGTTGATCTTCACTCCTGATTTATTTGACCACATCTAAAATTACATATAAGAGTTAAATACTTACAATAAACAATATTTAAAAGTTAATTATTAAAGTTCTTAAAGGCATGATTGCCTTCAACACATAATCAATTTTTATAAAGTCTGATTTAAGAAAGTTTTTATTCATTTAAAACTCATTTCTGAATAAATCTAAAATTACAAAAGGTATATAGAAACTTTTCCACAGAGTTCATAAATTGACAGGAGATAATGGAATTAAGTAGAATGGCAATTGAAGATTCAATTAAATTTTCTGCCAGAAGGCAGGTGATAACAACTATAAAAAGCTTACTTTAA
Organism: Epiperipatus broadwayi; assembly: GCA_028023455.1. Lineage (NCBI taxonomy): Eukaryota > Metazoa > Onychophora > Udeonychophora > Euonychophora > Peripatidae > Epiperipatus > Epiperipatus broadwayi. The sequence goes on from JAQFVV010000062.1 coordinate 2,188,642, forward strand.
TCAAATGATAATTTTTGCTAATCATTTGTAGAGTTTGCTATTATTTACCATCTTCCTGTCATAATCTATAGACTTTTTTTATCATAAATAATGTTATTTATCTAAATGTGTATGCTTATATAACTTAAACTCATTAAAATTCAAAAGAATTTCAATTTGTTGCATATTTATCCTGTATTGAATGTACTAATTTACAACAAAAAAAAATTAATAGCTAAATAGTTGAAAGACAACTGATTAAACCAATATTAAAATTGAATGAAACTTTATTATCATTATCATCAATTCTTAAAAATAAGAATCAGCAAAGAGAAGTTTTTTTGTACAAAAAATGTATTAGAACTCTTGATTGAGATTATGTTATTAAAATGTCACAAAAATACTTTTAGATTCTTAAATTTTTAATAAATAAGATGTATAAATCAAATAGCTAGTTACTCCAAATTTCATGGCCATGTAAGAACATCTGAACACTTAAAAGTTGTTGTTTGAGATTTAATCCAGGACACTTTAGTTTCTGAATCAGACACCTTATCACTGAACTAAATTTCACAGAATTGTATAAATGTTTTATAATTTCAGTAAACAATATTTTAAAGTTAATTACAAATATTTCTGTGCATTTGTTTTGCAAATTTCACAGAAAAATAGATCATCTTGATCACATGATGTAATGCTCTTGACAATTTGTATAAAGATAACATTAATTTTGAATTTATTATATTTATTACTGTAATTTGTTAATAAACTAAATTATGTATGTATCACATTATGTTCTTTGTTTAATAAGTCAAGTTAAAAGGTTTTGAATGATAAAATATTATTTCCAAAAAATGCCACTTGATCATTATGAATGGCATTCTGAATAGTTTGATTCAATAATAATAATGATAGATCCAAAAGCTAAAATCTACTGAATCATTAGTGATAAAAAAAAAAATCAGTCTAGTCACTTAAATGGTGCTGTTATGTGCCATCTACCAATATGGTACACAAAAATCACTTGGTTTTTTATAAAAAAAAAAAAAAAAAGATTATGTAGTAAATAAAAATCAACAGTGATCGTTTGTCATTCCCAATATTTGGTTTGGAAAACAGTTTACATCTTTATTTGCATATACACCAAGTATTTGTATAAATTAGCATTGCATGATCACCATTTCCTGTGCTTATACAAACCTTCTTTGTATCCATTGATTACTATAGCTTGCACTGGATGGCGTTCAACTGTTTTAACAGCTTGCACAAGTATAGAAAATAGTGGTCATGTGATGTTTAGTGACTTAATACCAATCCTGCTTATGAGATGATGGTGATTATGGTTATTAAAGAATCAAAGTCAACAAAATGTATGGATACTGAACTGGGTTCAGATCTGTATGACTAAATAAGTGAATGATCTTGAATTAAAAATATTATAGTGTTTTCATGGACTCATAGCCTTATCTTTAACTGAAAAGGTAAAGGTGGCTGCTGGATGGTTAGTTTAGATCCTAAGATCTAGGTACAGTGCTCTCAGATCCAAGGCTCCTCACTGACGAAAGCTAAAAACTAGGGATATTGAATGAGCTGGCACTAAGTAAAAATTTTATGCACAAACCTTCTTGCATTTCATTGATTACTATGATTTGCACTGGTTAGCACTGCTGTATGAAGAGTTTGTTACTGTTTTATATATTAGAGTGATGATTAGTTTGAGAGCATAATAATTTTTCTAAAATTCCTAAACGTCTAAGTCATCATACTCTATTATAAATAATTTTATTATTGTCATCATCTGGAAGTTTGATTACATAGATGCATTCAAGCCTATGTGTGAAATTTTGTATATTTTACATGAGACTTAATATAACAAGAAGATACCAAATAATCTACATTCATATATAATACATATGTATATTGAACACATATGTATATTGGAGTTATAAAAAACATTATTACAAAATGAGATTTAAACAAAAAAAAATATTATTAAAATAGATGCTCGCACATCATACGACCTTCCAAATGACAAACAATTATATACTATATATTAAAAATTTGTAAGATAAAACTTTTTTTAAGGACATTCCTAGAAGTAACAAAAATTAGCATTAACGACAATCAAATTTTATTGTTTAATTAAACCAATTATTCTATTGACTTGTTAGTTGGATCTGCTTCCGTCACTAAAGTTTTATTACATAGAATTTAGAGGAAAAAAGAACAAAGAAAATTATTAATCAGGAATCCGATAACATTCACGAAATTCTGAATTATTTCAAAAAATTAACACCGTAAAATTAATAACAAAAGAATATTTTTTAACAATTCGAAATATGTAATATTAAACAAAAAACACATTGCTTAAAAGAATTGTAATAATATTTTTTAATACTTAATTTTCACTTGTTATAAACAGCCCTTTCCAGCAAGAATTAAAAGCTTTTTTTTTTTTTTTGTTAACCTCTTTTTTTTATTATTTCCATAAACACGGCGTGCACTTTTTTGTGTATATAAAGATAATGTAATAATCTTTTATGGTTAATTGAATAAATGATATTTATTTGTTTATTTATTAAAGCAAGAGCTATTTGAAATGGTTGTTTATGACGTCGGAAGCGATATGAGAAAAATTTAAAAGTATGTAGTAATGATTCATAAACATTTCTTCTCATATCCGCTTTTAATATTTCCAGATGAATAAGGCACATATAGAAATGAATTCATTATCACGTGCTAACATTATTTTCTGGTCCAGAAATTTTCATCTGAATATGACAGTGACCGCAATCCGCTTTGCATTAACCGATAGATGATTTCGGATGTAAGTTGATATTGATGAAAGTTCTCTATCACCACTAACACCAACGTACATTTAATTCCCACAAAAGAAATACAAAGCATTATTCATTAATTAGAACAAAAACGAAACAAGGATATTTAAAATATTTTATTAAAATGAATTTGTCACTACCCCCCCCCCGTCTTCCCACACTTTTATTTCAAAATTCATTTTAAAGTAAAAAGTGGAAGCATTTAGATAAGTAGAAAATATAAATTAATAAAAGATCTCCTGAATTAGAAATTCTTCGAAAAGTGCCCAAACTTACAGAAATAATCTTTTGTGTGTCTTAGTGCTAGCACTGTCCTAACCCATATAATTACAGCAATAACTTTTATTAATTAATTATAAGAATAAAAACCCGTAAATCACTGGATACAATGCTAGGAAAAATGGCATTATATAGCCTTCTTTTAACAAGTATTGGTGGGAGGGACAGGAAGAGAGATTAGTAACGTGTAAAGCATTAAAAAAATAAAAACTAGTTAAGATCAGAATTAGTTCAAATGGAAAACAACAATTAATAAAATTCTGTACTACGGATGTATAATGTAATATCTATTTCCATTGCGAGTAATTGATAATACAAATGATATAATAACGTTGAAATTACACATACACAGCATATATGGGAAGTTATTAATGGGAAGAATGTAAAGGAACTAAATTTTAAAAACAACTTTCATGGGCGTTATTAAAAAAAAAAAAATTAAATATAAAGCTTTGTTTTAAGCTTCTTCTTTTTTTAATTATTGAATTTTATTTTATATAATAGATAAAACTAGAGTAAAAAGTACATTTTCATTAATTAAAGATTGAAATTATGAAACGTGTTTATTTCTGTCAATAGACTGAAATAACAACTTGAATATAGTTAATAATATGATTCATAAGATGAGGCAATAGTTTGAACACCTCATTTCCGAATGAATGGAGACATATTGTTATTTTTTTTAATCTTATATCTATAAATATCTGCGCTTACACGCTATATTCAGAAAAGATTAATGTTATAATGAATTCGTACTTATTGAAGCTTAGCGCTTTCGAGGGCGAAGTCCTAAAACTTCGCCTTCAAAAATACTAAGTTCAAGAAGTACGAATTCATTATAACATTAAGCTTTTTTGAGAGCAGCGTGTAAGCGCATATATTTATAAATTACAATCGTGAAAGAAAAGTTCGGTATATACTTTTACATAGATAGTCATTATGCAATGGATGGAAATCTTATAATTGATGGTGAAGATAAATATGCCTTATACTGACAATCATTATATAACCATATAAGATTATAATAATTACCTAATTTTCAGCATTATCAAAAATCTTCGTCTTACATTATAATATTAGACGTCTTTACATTTTTATATCACTTCCTTTTCAATACATGATTTCTTTCATCTTCTATTTGTACTCTTTTTACTTTCCTCTCAGTTTCTTTCATTGTTCCTGCTAATTTTAAAATAATAGTTATTTTCCTGAGGAACTTACATCATTTATCACTGTTTTGCTATTACCTAAACTTGTTTCACAATTTTTTTTTTCTGTTTTCTTTTGTTTTACCTTGTTCAATTCCATTTTTTTTTACATTTTATGGTTGATCTATTCCATTTTCTGATTATTTTCGCTCATTTTGTTATTTATACTTTAAACGTTATTGTTCATTTCCTTATTCAAATTTTTCACCTCTTTGTATATTTTTTCACTCATGTCTTGTTTCTAGAACTAACAATAGTTCTTAATGGAATATGATCCTTATGGATTTTAGATAGTCTGTAAAGATGAGGAATTTTGCTGAAACATGAGGTTATTTTACTTTTTTCTGAATCACTGAAGTACTTGCGATGCTTTCTAAGTAATTCTTGTAACTTTGTTTCGGTATTCGGTATGGGATTTTTTTGGCACTTTTCTGTATTGGCCTTCTGTAAAGAGTTCTGGTATTTTGTTGTCACAATCAGTTATATCCATTACAACTATTGCATTGCCTTTGTCAGCAGGAAGAATAATTATAGATTTATCTATTTTGAGAGATGCTTTCCTCTCACCATAGGATATATTTGACTTCAATTTTTGTTGCTTGTCAAGAATTCTTTTTATTCTCCAGCATAATTCTGCTGCTTCTTCCAAAGGCAATTTTTGAGTGACTTCCTCAGTGGCTGTTATTATATGTAATAAAGGGATGGTGTTATTGCACAATTTAATCCTCTTTCAAGAACAGAAATTTCAGTATCTGTTAGATGTTTAAAACTGGAATTTTTAATAGATGAAACTGGTACACTGATTGGCATGTTATGATTTTTTGATGTTTGCATGTTTCTTTTTTTTTTTTTTTGGCATTCTTTTATTTTTTCACGTAATGTAGAATATGATTTTCTTAACTGCTTGAGAAACTCTTGTGAAGTCTTCATCAGTAAGTTTATTTTTTTAGAAAACATTCTACATTATTAATGGAATGCAAGGTTTAATACTTAGAAAAACTTTTTAGCATTTATTCTTTTTTTTAACAGAGTTTCACTTGCTCTCTGAATAATTTTTTCAGCTCTCTGGGAGTGAATTGGAGGTTTTAGTTGCAAACATTTAGGAATTATCCTTTCAGATGTACATTTACACAAGAAAGTTACATGATTTTCTACTTTGGACAGCTTTAGATATAATTTTTCATAATGTTTAAAGTTTGATATACTATCAGGTCCATACTGAATACTTAGTGTTTTCCTGAAGGTTTTGTGATGATGAAAATAATACTTACTCAGAAAGCATTGCAAGTACTTCAGTGATTCAGAAAAAAGTAAAGTAACATCACATTTCAGCAAAATTCCTCTTGCCAAAATTTGTCAAAATTTCTTTTCAAAGTTCTTAGATCTTTAGCATACAAGACCATCGTTTGTCAGGGATTGTAGACACTTTATAGAATTAATCAAGAACATGAAAATAGAAAGAACTGATTTACTGCTAAGCTTTGATGTGGAAAGTTTATTCACAAAGGTGCCATGTGAAAAGCATTGTCTATTGTAAAAAAAAAAAAGAATAAATGGTGATAATAGCTTGCAAACAAGAACAACTCTTCTTATTGATACTATAATGAAACTTAACATTCTGCATAAAAACAACTTGCTTTCAATACAACACAGAATTCTTCCAACAAAATCAAAGAATGGCTATGGGTTCATCATTATCACCCCTGATTAGCAATATTTACATGAAAGAATTTGACACCACAGTCATAAAAACTACTCTATATCTCCCTAAAGTTTGGCTTTGCTGTATAGATGATACTGTTGTTGTATGGCCACATGGCGAAGCACTACTACAAACTTTCCAGAAACACATCAACAACATATCCCTTTCAATTAAATTTTCAATAGAATCAGAACAAGAACAAAAATTGGCATTCTTAAATGTTCTTGTGACAAGTCTTCCTCATAGCAAAATAAAAAGTTACTGAAAAGTTACACATACAGGAATACATCCAATCACACCAGAAACACAAAACATGGATATCACTATGCAACAGAGAAAAAGAAGTTTGTTCAGAAACCAGTGATTTGAAAAAAGAAAAGATCAGCTGTTAGTAAGAAAATCTTAAATAGACAACCAAAAAAAAAACCAAAAGAAAAAACAATTATTGGTACTGTAGTATACCATACATGTCAAAAATAGCAGGCAAATTAAGGAAAATCTGCAATCAGTATAACTGAAGAACAGTTTTCCAGAGTCATATGAAATACTATCTGAATATGGAAGAACGCATATTGACAAGACTAGTCATCCTACTGAGAAGTGTTTGCAAGAGCACAAACTGATGATTAGAAGAAAGAAAATAAATGTATCTAAGGTAGCAGTCCATGTATGTACCAATGAACATATGTTCAATTGGGGAAATACAAAAAGTATTAAATAGAGAAGAAAAGATACAAAGAAGAAAATTTAAAGAAGCTGCTCATATGACAATGGCAAACAATACTATAAGCCAATCTAGTTTGGAATACATAATGTATAGAAACCAGAAATCAGGAGGACCCTCATAGATAAGTATATGAAATTTTTACTGACTGTTGCCTATGGCAGGATATCTTGGTTAGAGCATTATCTTAAAATTGAATACTTAAGAATCTAAGGGTCCAGGTTCAATTTGCATGCTATTACTATCACTAGTCAAGCCAACAACTTCTGAAGTAGAGAGGAGAATAATACATCTCAAAATGCTGTGCATATATTAATCTGTGTGTTATTACTAACAGCTGAATGTATTTGGAATATTTAAATAAAGTTAAATTTTTCTTAAAACATTAAATACTCATATAAGATGATGGAAATAGTCCAGTAAATAAATACAACTAAATCAAGTTATTACTTATTATTTTACTTCTTACTATTATTATTTAATAAAATTATGCATGGTACAATTATGACAAAACATTTTTGTTGATAGTCTGCTAAGCAATTTCCCTTACAAGATAAATTCCTCCAGTTTTTATTTTTACAACTGATAGTTTTTTCCTTACAAAATTAATTCTATTACAATAATTTTGCTATAATAGATAGTCTCACTACTTATTTCTAATCACAAGTGGTCAAAAATGAGATTCTATCTCTCTCCTGCTATAGAATGAATAAAGTTACACAATTCATTTATTAAATTATAATTCAGGTATACAGTAGGTTAAAGCCCTGATTTCATTATGGTGAGCAAAGGTTGGCTTATATAATGATAAGCTCTAAGCATAAGTGATCTATTTATGCTTTTTAAACTAATGCTCATGGATGAGTGCATATAAATTTCTAAAATCACAAGACAGGAGATTAGTCACCTTATTTGTATTTATATGTTGGACTATTTCCATCATCCAATATTAGTATTGAATGTCTTTAGAAAAATTTAACTGCATTTAAATATCTCAAATACATTCACTGTTAGTAATAGCACACAAGTTAGTATATGTACAACATTTTGAGAGATATTATTCTCCCCTCTTCTTCAAGTGTTGCTGGCCTGAACAGTCACAGTATAGCATGAGAATTGAACTTGGACCCTTAGATTCTTTGAGTATTCAATTTTAAGGTAACATTCTAACCAACTGAGCCAACCTGTCAAAGGCATCATATTTATATTACAATAATTTTTCTAAATTTTATCATTTAGAAGTTTTAGTTTTCTTCATGGCAATAATGCTATATCAATAATTTTGCTGAATTCTGATTTATCTACATCACTTATAATTATAGACAGCCTATTGGTTGAGAAAAACATTTTGTCAAATAAAACATAATAGATAAAATATGTGTATCTCTAGGCTCCATATCTAATACTCCATCAGGATTTAATTTCCAGATAGTAGACAAGTAGTTTAACTAATGTTTGTCCTTAGCAAATATTTTTATGTAATATTTGTCATAAATAAATGTATTAAAGTGGCAATTGAAAATGAGAAAGATAACATGATTTTCAACAATGGCTTAGCTTTGTTCCACAGGCCAACTTGATATTTGTTTCCCTTCTTGCTATGGTCACTTCTGTTATTTCTCAAAAACATTATATACTCATCACCTCACAGCATCTATTTCTTTCTCATAACTATTAATTCCTTTCAACTAACAATGGACTCCTGGCTTGTTTTATATCTTTTACATACAATGATCCTTCCATTCAACAATTTCTATTGTCCTGAAAGCAAAAACAATGCTATATGTTTTTCAATAAATATGTTTACTTGCTTGCTAACATTTTATCTTCTTTTAAACACTTAATTTCTTGTTTACAATCTCTTTTAATTACAAATTTAATTTTTAAAAATTGGACATGATTATATTTCCCCCCAAATTTTGAATTTCAATTATATCATGAATTTTTTTTAAATTTACATTGACATACTTCATAAGATCAGAAACTTAAATTATAAAGCTATTGATATTTCTGTAAATAATAAAAATATCTTTCAATAAAAAAAAATATATTTTACAATGTCTTATATTCATAATTACGTTGATTTTAAACCACCTAGCTACCAACGCTAGTAATTGTTAGAAATAAATAAAAAAATTATTTATTTGTTAAAGAATATCTCCAATTTAAATCTAATGTATTTTACTACATAACACAATAAATATTGAATTTTATCATTATTAACCCATTATATTTTGATCACCTATATTCACTTTATATGTTATAGTAATATTTAATTTAGATGTTAAAGCCCATTTAGATAACTCATATAATTAACCTACTAGTCTGTATATTTTTTTATAACTTCATATATATGTGTAGTGTATGAATAATTTTCACAGATGCATATATATGATTAAATATTACACTATTCATAGCATAATATCACATTTCATAACCTGGATTACCATTCACAGTTAGCAACAAATTTTAGAACCATAGCCACCCTCCTACTTTGATTATAATCAATTAATAAATATAATTATTTTATTTCAGTCCCATATTAACATGTAAGGTGGCTACTAGAATGCATTAATTATCCTTTACTTGTGTATTGAAACCTTTATTACATGCACACATTTAATCTTATATATATATATATATATATATATATATATATAAATGTGTACCATTACAATATATATATATATATATATATATATATTGTAATGGTACAGGGTTTTAGAGATGAACCTGGAGTGATGGCACTCATCACCATCATAAGTTACTACAAAAGGAGTCTGAGGTGACAAGGTCCCACAGTTCAGAAACAATTGTAACAATACCAAGTCAGGGTGAACCTGGGGTGATAAAAAATCATCATTATCCCCAAGTCAATGGCAAAATATAAATATAAAATTAAAAAGGAATGAATATGAATATGAAAAACATGGGCCTGAGAGATCAGCACAGAACTAAGATCACCGGCATTACCCTAAACTAATAATCATTCATCATCATGAATGATAAACAATAAATATAAACAGCAAATCTTGTAACTGGATTTGAAATTGATGCACTATTGACCAGGCTAATTATTTAGTCCTTGCCAGCTTAGAGCAGATTATATAAACAATAATTTGGATGCACAAACTTAAGTGCTAATCCATAAGAATATAAAAAATAATGCTGGAATACTAAAACATGCTGATAATCATCAATGCTCTGGTCACTTAGTACCATTAATGTATTGGCCAAGTATAAAATTAATTTCTAAATAAAGAATTAAATTAAAATGTAGAGCATGGAATTTAAAAGGTTATCCCTTTGTACCATCCAGCATTATCATCAACTGGATGTTCATAAACACTAAATATAACCTCCTTTTATATAACAGACCATTATGCATGATTCCAGCTCAGAGAGCAAAAGCTCTATAAGTGTTATTATGATCAAGAAATATAATACAAGCATATAATATTCTAAAACTATTTCAGATTGAATAAATTCTCTGGAGTAGCTTTAACAATAAAGTATCAATTTAATAATAACAATAAAAATGAAATTAAGGTCTACAGATTATGGGTATATATATATATAAATCAAGCTTTCAAATTTTTATTAATACAAGAAAAAATCTACTATTATATTGTAATTTATACAAAATGTTTATATAAAACACACATATATAAGCATACAGACATGTGGTATATAATTTAAAAACATATTTGAATTGTCATAAATCTATAAATAAAATTCATTTTTGCTATTACCTAATTAGTGACTGAATTAACATATATGTGTGCACACATGGAATTGTGTATGCACACTGATATTTATACCATATGATATTGTAATAACAAATTTTATTTTACCTTTACTTGTAATTAATAATACACTGCTGTGTTGCAGTGAAACTTTTATATAATAATTTGTAGGCTTTTTTATATTATAATTTCTACAGACTAAGCACTTTCACTGCAGCACAGCAGCATATGATATTTTAATTTGCCAAAATAATAAACTTATTAAAAATATTATATTTTTACAATTAATTCCATGTTAAAAAATATACATAAAATTCACATATATATAAGCACTAAGATGTGCTATATAATAATTTATATTAACATGTCCATATTCAATTCATTTTTAGAATACATAAATGCACACATACATATGTTAGTATTTAAAAAATATATAGATAATATGAATCAAAGATATTAATTCATTATTTATAATGAAAAAAAGTTTTTCTTTTTACTTTTTAGAAAAAAATATTAATTCTTTGACAATCCTTTATAAATGTTTTCTTTTTCTTTAATTGAAGGTAAACATCTTTAAGAATATTTCAGCAAGTTTTTTTCCAATCATCTATGAATCAATCCCCCACTTTTAGACCCTCAATTTAAGCCAAAATTATTTATATGATTTATTTTTCTCTAGAGATTTTAAACAATCATCATTTTCATTAGAGTTTCACTTTTAATAAATAAACTGGAAATGCATTTTTTTTGTTGAATAAAAGTATTTGTTTTAAAAAAATTGTAATTTAAAAATTACACCTGTCATTTTTACTAAGGAAATTATATAAAACAATTCACCATCTATAATTTATATGTATATGATGCATATGTGCCTCTCTGCATATAGATAAAATAGTATACATATAAACTAATTCTTCAGAAAACTGATACTCTCTTGGTAAGCTGGTCCTTTTAAAATAGTAGAGTGGCTCATTGTCATGCTTCAAGAAAGGTATAATCCAGGTAACTGTTGACATTCAATCAACTCTGCTTAGTCTATATGGACTATGAAGAACACTGAAAAGCAGATCTACTTCCATGTGAATCTAAACTCTACCATTGTGAACTAGCAGTGTATGGATACCCTGTATTTTATTTCAGTTATAACTTCATGTTAACTCTATCATGATCTGTAAAACTCTAAAAAGAACTTTAAAAAACTCTGATTTAATTTTTTCCCCAATCTTTTTACAGTCAGGATAGAAAAAACACAGTAATTAAATGTTTTTTTTATCATGGTTGAAAAAGATAACCCAATTCAATTTATTCTTAATCCTTTCAAAAACAACTTTTTGTAGGATTTTTATCAAATTATGTTATACAAGCTTTAATTTTAAAAAAAATCTAATCAAAATAAATAGTGAAATTTTATGATTACCAGTATATTTATTGTAACATAAAAACATGATCGGAATTAATAAAATATTAATTAGATCTTTTTAAATATTTAATTTGTAATATTATCTTTAAATTTAAAAAAATCTACAAAAATTTTTTGTCTGTGTTTATTTCTACTTTTAATTTCAACTTTATATTTATATATGCACACACACTATTATGTTATTGTATGCCTTGAGACACATAACTATCTCAATATATACACATTTGGATTTTGTTTCTTTAATTGCCATGCACTTTTTAAATTTAGCTAAATCATCTAGCTTATATACATATTTTTTCAGTGGTGGCCTCTCCCCCCCCCCAGTGTAAAATGAATGTTTTGTTTAATTATTATTGTTTTAAAATGTGCATATTAATTAAATTTCTATAAGTATCTTGTAAAAATGTATAAATAAAATATGCTGTCTAAGTAAATAGGCAAAAAAAAGTATCCACAATCTACATATAGTGATTTTTTGTCTTACATAGATACAGGCTCTTTTTTGTTTGGCTCTCTGCTGGATGAGCAAAAACTACTGCAGCCCAATGACATAACAACACTTTCATAATAAAACAAGTATAAAATGAATGTTTTTGTTTAATTATTATTGTTTTTTAAATTAAATCCCTATATGTGACTTACACAAATGTACAAATAGAATATGCTGTCTAAGTAAAGAGGCAAAAAACTATCCACAATCTACTTGTAATGATTTTTTGTCTTGCTTAGATACATAATCTTTTTTGTTTGCACTCTCTGCCAAATGGGCAATAGAACTGCAGCCCAATAATATAGCAGTGCTTTCATAGTAAAACAAGTGTCCATAATCTGCTTGTATGTAACTATTTACTTCAAACATACAGGTCATTTTTATTTATATTTTCGATTGCTGCCCATCACTATGCAGTCTCATGGGCTGCCATTGATTTTTTTATATTTCTTTGAATAATATAGCTCATATAACATTATTGTTATAATGTATATATATAACTGAAACACACAGGCTTATTATATACCTGTGTTTATATATGTAACATATAGGGTATATGAGCACAGACTTTCACACATTCCAGCACTCTCTCCATTATCTCATAACAGTGATACACTTGAACACATATATGTTGAAAAGATCTGTTCAAGTGTATCAGTGTTATGAGATAGTGGAGAGAATTCTGGAACGTGTGAAAGTCTGTACTCATATACCCTATATATTAATGTATATATATAGTAAAAGAAAAAATTCTGATTTATACATATTGAAATGATATTTGATAAGATCATTTGAATTAATATATTAGATATTTTAGAATATATATTTATATATATATTGAAAGTCAATTGCCTATTATACAATTACATAGGGTCAAATATTTATAAGATATTTTCACTGTAGAAAATAAGATATTAAAACTACAGACAGTTTTATAATTATGTTTTAAAAAATATCTATTAAAATGAATTAAAATAATATTATAAGAGTGGAGTTAACAATGAAGAGAAAAGTTCATTATATTAGATCAGTTGACGATGTATCAGTTCTTATAATTAGTGAGAATAAAATTAACAATATTTTAATTAAGACTGATGTAATTTCATTAAAATTTTAAATGAAAATAAATGTAATTGAAATTAAACCAATAAAAAGTAGGTAAAGTTGAAAATTTGAGAAAGAAGAAAGTAGTGACATAAATATTAGAGTAATACTTTCTATTGCTAATCAGGCTTTTATCAAAAATACAATTTATTCTATAATCTATTGGAATTTATAATTTGTTTGAAATATAGCTTTACATGCGAAAAGACTTAAATTATTAAGAAAAGAAAGGAGTAAAAAAAAAAGAAGGCTTTAAAAATGTAGACTTGAAAAATATAAGCTGAAAAATTAAAAAATAAAAAGGTTGTTTCATAAGAAAAATTTTTAAAATTATGTAAAGATTGAACCCGTATTTAAAGAAAAAAAAATTGTGAAGGATATGTTGAAGAATTGTAGAGACTTAGAGAAAAGAATATGAAAAAAAAAGCATAGTTGTAGATGTTCATATAGTGAAGCAAAAAATTGAAGAATCTATAAATATACTGGGACGATGTATGAAATCTGTCTTTCTAAGATAAATGATGGGTGTTAAAATCGTTTTAATTATTTTATGAAATCAAAACAGTAATTTTTTTCTTACTTTAAATTAAATTAATTACTAATGAATATAATTAGTGATAAAAAAAATCAAAAATGAATAATCACTATAAAAAAAACATTTAATTATATGGTTTTTATTACATTATTGTTAACATATTGTTTGATCTAGGCAGTAATCGTCAATCTCTGTAAGAGAAAAGATTTTGACCAGATTTTGTTATGAAACTAATTTAGTTATAAAACAATCAGGCAAAAACTTTTTGTTTTAGTTCAAGTAAAAAAACATAAGTGCAGTATATGTAGATAAAACAATTTTTTTTTTTTTTTCAGAAAATTTTCGAAAGAAAAGAATTCATCTGCTTTTTATACAATGCAAGATTTTTAAATATAGCATGCATTCTGAACGCAGTACTACTTAAAAATTTTTGTGTAGAATGGATTAGTTATCACATAAATTCCCTCAACCATGACCTTTAATTTGAATATTGATGAAAAAAAATTTGGCAGGTGAGTACTTTTAAACAAGCATTGGTTTTGTTAAGGTATTTTACAGCTAATCCAGATAATCATTCAATTGTTGGATAATAAATGGATATGTAACTCTTTTTTTATATCTAAAATGTAAAACAAAGAAGAAAAACTGCTTAAACTTTTATTTATATAGTCTTATAAACATTATCATCATCATTGTCTTTCTTTAGCAGGATGATGGAAAAGCCTTTGCTCTGTAGTGGGCCTTTTACATGTATTTATACAAATACTGTGAATGCTTTTATTGCATATTATAAACTAGACTTTCACAAGTATATTCATATTTAACTGCTATAATTTCAAATCATTATAACATTAAATGACAACCACTTCTTATCCTTACACAAACTATTAAAATAAAGCCAACTTTTTCCATACAGTAATGCAATTCAGTACAAGCTCTAGTAATCAACAAATTTCAGATGGTTTGTGCATTTAAATCCCTCTCTAAAACCTATTCATTCAATATCCTCAAGACTAGTATGCAGCTTATGGCTGTCAACAATGAAAAGCTTTGGATGTGAGATCAAGGCATCTCTATAACAACTACCTTCCCCCTATTTAATTATATATAAAGCTTAATCACGGATGGCAGTCATAATCTAGAAACTAGTCTGGGAATATTACATGAGTAGGCACTAGATATGGATTTAAATACACAAATCTTCTGCCATCTCTTGTAATCTATAATAAAACAAAGACTGGCTTAATACGGATATAAAAACTTTATACAAATTTCTATAATAATGATGAGTCTTATTATTCTGAAAATGAAAGAAATTATTCTAAAAACCATGTGTTAATCTAATTTTACATCACTGGGATTTTAGTAAGTTCTAACTAATAAATAAGGTTTTTTGGTTTAGCCTTATTTAGAAATGGAATCAAATTTTAGCCTTGTTCTGATTAAAGTTCTATTTGACGAATTAATGAAATATTATCAAAAATTCTGATTCTTCAAATTTAGAGCAAACTAATAATTTTTTTTTAGTTTTTTTTCTTTTGAGGTGAAAGTGTGGGTTAGTGCACCCTCATCTCAACTCCATTCTATTCTCTACTAGTACTAAAATTCTGATCACTCTTTACTCATTAAATAAGCTAAAAGTGGCAACAATCTAAGTTATTAGCTCAATATTCCTCCATTACTCTACTCTCATATAAGGTAGAATATTCTTTTTTTTTTCATATGTCATAGCAATGGCCAGGACGCGAACCCACACCCGTCTGCAACCAACTACTTGCTTGCAAGGCGGGTGCGATGACCTCTCGGCTAACAACGCTTGACAGGTAGCATATTCTTGTTTAATGAAAGTTTGTCATTTGTAAAATTCATTTTATATTTATTTTGTACTTTGGATAAATGCTAAAAAGTTCTAATTTCATTTAGATTTTTATTAATTGATGTCAGTTCCATGTGGTTTACAGGTTCTTTTATGATCAAATAATTTTATGGTTACTCTTAATAAGAGTTAAACAGATGTTCAAGGTTTCATGATATGAAGATATATCACATATTTTGTAAACTGCTTTAAAACTCATAATTAATTGTTATGTAATCTTTTTTGTTTTTTACACTTAAACAAACAGATTGATGGCCTCTTTGGGTCACTATAAAATGACAGTTATGTTTAAAATAATTCTGTTTGTAATTACTCTATTGTCTTTTTTTTCCTAAATTTTAATCAAAGTTTTTATTATTATCATATAGTCTTTTCTAAAAATCATTATGCTTGAAATGTCATCAATTTGCTAGTGGAAGTAGTTTCAATCAAATATCTTGAGGTATTTGCAATGTACAGTTATATATTATTATTATTTTTTTTATAATACTGTATATATTATATAATTAACCTCCTTTAAAATAAAAATCAGTAAAAGTAAACTGGAGGTAAATATCAGTAAAGGAAAAGACATAAGCTAATATGTATTTCTATAACAAATAGTATAGAGAATATTACTTACTTTTTACATTAATTATTGAAAATATTAAGCAATAATTTAACAAAATAACTCTAGAATTGAAAAGTAATGTATCAATTGGTTTGGAAAAAAAAAGACTACTATGACCAAGTGATAATTTGTTACACTCTAATACAATTTTATTGTAACATGTCAATTGTAAAGTTATTTCACGAATTCCACCAATGAGCTCTTGCATTAATGACTTGTATATAAATAATATAAAATTCATGAATGTTAATTTTATTTGGACATATTAAAGCCTTAACGAGTTTACAATTTTATTCGCAATGTAGCTATAAGGAAAATATTTTGCCATTTAAAAACAATAATTTTGAAAAATATGCACTAAATTTTTACTAAATGTCATAATAAAGAACTATGTTTGCTCTTCAAAAATTATAAAAATTTTACAAGGAAATTCCTAGCAAGCATAATGACTTAAGCTGTTTTATGTGTATATGAAAAGATTCTACTATAATTTAGTTAGCAGATAATTCGGAGACAAACAGTGGATCACTAGTAATTAATTACTCATTCAAAATCTTCTGCCTTAATATCATTTTAATTCTTTATCGTCTCCAAGCCTTTTTTCAATATAATTGTAGTATTTTTAGTAGAATTGTATGAAAAGTTCGCTTTAACCATATTTTTTTTTGCTCTCTAAAATTCACAAGGCTTTTATTATTTTTGGTTCTTATTATAGTTTTGACTACCCCTCAATTAAAAGATTGATAACAACTCAGCAAACGTAAACTGCTAGACATGAAGGGGGGGGGGGAAGTAACAATAAAAAGTAATGTTCATTTAAAGATACAAAGAAGAGAATATTATTTTATGAAAAAGCTACATAAATAAATATAATTTTATTATGAAATAATTTTTGCAGACTAGTGATATTAGCTACTTTCCCTTCTGCTGAATGTAAATTTCTAATTTCAACAAATAAAATATTTTAATATTTATAATTTGAGCTATTTTTAAACATTTACTCACTTTTTTGCTTATATATTTATTTATTATAAAATATAGAATGTAAAACAACTTATACAAACAAACATATTTGAATAAAATATAATGTATATACTGAAGCTTGATGTAATTAGGGGGTTTGAACACAGACTTTTAAGCTCCCTTCAGTCATCCACTCTATCTTATACAACCGACATCTATGACGACATAATGTGAAAAAGATAAACGATCTCCTATGAACACAGACTTTAAAGCTCCTTTCACTTATGCACTCTATCTTAAATAACTGAACTCATGATCACGTACATGCAAAAAAGATAAATGATTTCCAATGGGTGCCAGTAATAAGATAGAGTGGATGACTAAAGGGGGCTTAAAAGTCTGTTTATATACTCTCTAATTAAAATAAACATATTATATAAAATAGTCTTTAAAATGAAGTGCTTATAACAATAAAATTGCAAAAGCATATATTGAAAAAGATTGGTGAGATATTGGCATTCCCTTGAATCAGTTTCTTAATTACAAAAGCTAATTGCCATACTTTTTATTATTGATCACCACTAGGTTGGCCAATATTTGTAATAATTCCATTCTTCACTTAGTATCATGTTAATAAAATAAAGCATTCACTATTGTTTCTCCTGTAAAATGTCAGACTAGAGTTCTAATTTTAATATTCATATAATGGGCAAGACTTTCAATTCCTCCTAGTCCTTGATAGTTTCATATTTAAAAAAACCTTTGGTGTCTCTCAACATATAGTATATGGATTTATATATGTTATTCTGAAAGCTACTATTTTTTAAACAACTTGTATAAGTTAAAAACACTCACAGATGGTTTCTAGTAATGTTAAATATATTCATTATTCTAATTTATTTTACTCTAACCTATGACAAAACTTGACAAGTCAGTTTTAAATAAATCGTTAAAATTTATATATATAACAATAAAAATAATAAATATAAGGGTAATTAACTATTATATACAGTCTTCTAATCCACAGAAGTACTTTCGGTTAATTTCCTAATCTGCCTCAACTACCATTAAATTCAAAAAACAAAATGGAAGCAACCGTCATCAACTCAAATCCCATGAATACCAAATTTTAATGTTAGCAGGTTGTCTATTAATTAAATTCATTTTATTTTTATTTATTAAAATTGCCTCTTTAATTTTTCTTTTATTATAGTTTCTCTCTTTATGAAGCATCTTAACACTTTCAATATCAAACTTAAATTTATATTTACACGTCCTTTCATGATCCAAAAAAACCAAAGCAGTCATTAAATCATTATTACTTTTACTTTTCACGTGCTTGTATAACAATTCATGCTCTTTTAATCTTTTTTCAATACTGCTCCTCAATTCATCTATATATGATAACATACATCTATAAAAAAATTTGATACACAAGATTACTTTTCTGCTTGACAGGTATGACATTTTTGGAATTATTCTCTAATTTATTAATATTATTTGTAAAACAAAATGAAACATTAGACACATTCTTATATATATCCTTAAAAAATTTCACTTGAGCATTTGAAATATATGGAATAGATATCCATTTTTTACTATCAATTGTCAACTTCTTTAAACCATTATAACACTTTTTAAATTAATATAAAGTATTGTTAATCTGCTCAATCTTATAACCAACTTTAATTTAAGAAAAGAGTTACAATGATTTAAAGGAGTTGAAGATTGATAGTAAAAAATGGATATTTATTCTATATATTTCAAATGCCCAAGTAAAATTTTTTAAGGATATATATAAGAATGTGTTTAATGTTTCATTTGGTTTATAAATAATGTGAATAAATTAGTGAATAATTCTAAAAATGTCATATCTGTCAAGCAGAAAAGTAATATTGTGGCAAATTTTTTGTAGATATTTATTATCATATATAGGTGAATCGAGGTGCTGTATTGAAAAAAGATTAAAGGAGCATGAATCGTTATACAACCATGTGAAAAGTAAATAATAATGATTTAATGACCGCTTCAGTTTTCTTGGATCATGAAAGGACATGTTAATATAAATTTAAGTTTGGTATTGAAAGTATTAAGATTCTTCATGAAGAAAGACACCATAATAAAAGAAAAATTAAGGAAGCAATTTTAATAAATAGAAATAAAATGAATTTAATTAATAGACAAGCTGTTAACATTAAAATTAAGGATTCATGGGATTTGAGTTGATGATATTTGCTTCCACTTTGTTTTTTGAATTTAATGGCAGTTTGAAACAGGTTAAGGAATTATCTGAAAGTACTTCTGCAGACTAGTTAATTAATGTTATATTTGTTATTTTTATTGTTATTACAATAGTTTTTTTAATTAATGGACATTTTATTTGTATTATATATATATAGTGATCTTTTAACTAGGCCATTATATTAAATAGTCCAACATTTTAAATTTTAAAGATATATCTGGCAATAATAGCTTAATAAATAACTTTAAATAGAGAGTGTTCAAGATACACCAGAAAATCTGCTCGAGTGTAGAAGAGATTTCAAACACATTGTAGGTTTTCAATAATATAAAATAATAATTTAACAGTATCATTATTCATAATTGGGGGTATAAATATATTTGGTATTTTGTCATTATTGAATAGTAATTGGAATGAATAATTGTAGTCAATTCCTTAAGCACATTTTTATAGTGAATTAAAACAGTACTGAATATTCTGGGTAGTATTCAAAAAGGAATGTAGAAAGAGGGAGTGTTAATTATATGCACACTATCTTATTATTGGTTTTTTTTTTTTAATTGTACCACAGTTCAATGTAATAAAAGGTATAAATAATTTAACAGAGTTTGTAGCGGCGACTATCAAGAAAGAAAAATCAGAGTAAAAACTTCAACATCTAAACATATAAAATTAAAAAAGAAAGACCTGAAAAAAATTATAACATTGGGATTGAATTAAACAAGATTGATAACTACTGTATTTTTAAAAACATGGAATAAGAAATTTTACTCCTTGTATACATTTTCTCCCTACTTCTCCATTAAAAACTATTGCATTCATACTAAAAAGGAAAATGGGAGCCATATTGGGAATGAATAGTCTGACAAAATTTGACTTCAATCTCAGAACTAAACAAGAAATTTTAAGCATGAACTTTTATTTTATCTATTTTAATCAGTTTATATATTTAAAATTGATGCGTGAATTTTTTAGAGTGGCAAGAAAAAGAAAAAATGTTTTTGCAAGCTCTTTATAAATAAAGAAGAAAAATACGTTTTGCTGAAAATTATAATATTAATAAAAATCTGTTTAAAAAAGAAAAATAATTTGAATAAAACTTTTAAGATTTAAGTCAAACTAAAAGTCACTTCAAGTAGTATAAAGTTTAATCAATTTAAAAAGAAAAAAAATGTGTGAACTTATTTCCTAGTCTTATTAAAGAAGAAAAATTGTCTGATAAATTTTTTAGCGCTATTTTGGCTTTGTTATTGAAAATGGAAAATGTTACAATATTTATAAATGCTGTAAGATGTATTTATAATTGCAAACGATTTAATAAATCTTGATAAAAGAAAATAATAATAATTCTTCCTAGCATTATTAAAGAATATATTAAAATTTATTAATAGAAATAAAAAATAAATATCTATTTCTTAAACTATATTGTGGAACATGGGAGTTAACATTAGCATTAAATGTTTTAACAATGCCAGGATCATTTTAAAATTATTCCAGATATTATTGTGGATGAAAAAAATCAATAAATGATTTTGAAAAGTTTTATTACCAAACTTATAGCTTAATTTTAAGGAAAATTGTCTGTCGAAAATATTAATAAACATTGTTGTATTATGATTTTGTTGCTACACAGTTTTGAAGTGTTTGATTTTGTTTTACTGTACCAGGATCAAATATATGGAGGCATTACTCATAAAATGTTTTGCCCATGATGTCATTTTCCCTCATCAGTCAGCTCATAATAATAAGGGAACAAACTATAAACTAAGGGGGGGGGGTATAAAATGTTTTTTTATTACTCATGTTTACTATTATGGTATATTGGTTTTAAAGTGTTATCAAAGTATATATAAATTTTTAATATTGTGGTATGAATATATATTTGCGTTAAAGACAGATTAATGTAAAGGTATATAGTTTTTTTTATTTTTTATTTTACCAGTTGGTTTAAAATATATTATATTATCTAGTTTGTTCAGAGATAGAGTGAGATACTCATCTCTTACATTAATAAAAAGAGCTTCTGATATTCTATTGATGGTTAAACAGACAGAATAACTGGTCAGAGGTATAGTCTAATGATACAATTGTCCTATTATATGGAGTATTTTATATAAGAATTTTACATTTATTAAATTTTGCCTATGAATTAGCATGTCCACTTTAGATCTAGAGGGTATGTTATTCTTCATTGTCTGCATGTGTATTGCTTGTTATAACAAAAACATTATTATGCTTTTAAAAATAATTAATGATCATTTGACTTACATGTTGATTTGTTTAATGCATTGTGAAATGGGATAGTTATCTTTTAACTTTTATTGTTAGAATTATTTTTATCTTGCTATTGTATTGACAAGGATTTGTGATCATTTTTATCTAATAAATATATGCAGCATATATTGGTGTAAAATATTGTATCATTGATAACTGTGCATGGGTAAAGATAGCATTCTTCCATTGCATAGTCCATGAGAGGATTATATTGCTGAGGCCAATAAATAGTTAATGTTTAGTTATCACAGTTAATCCCTAAAGAGGATTATATTCATGGCACATATTCTGTTTCCCTATGATGAGACAATGTCCACTCATTTTGTACCTAGGAAAATGGTATTGGAATCAGCCATATTATCGTACAACTCTATAATGTTGTTTTGTAGAACCTCTCTTTATTGTCTGATCCCTCATGATGTTATGTAGTTATTTTTCCACCATGTATGGTGAAGTTCTTGGTATCTTAAAATGATATAGCAATGATAAGATAAAGTTAGATTCTGGAACACTGGTTTATCTATAGTGTTTGCCTAATTGTAAATAGTGTATTATGATGCTGTAGTACCTTCATCAGTTTACAAGCAACCAACCATAACTTACTAGTAATTATAAAATTTCTGTATGGCATAATAAGGGATACACATGTACAATGTCATTGTATTTTTATCAAGCAGTGATTCACCAATGGATCGGTAAAACAGGTTAATAATTGAAATGATTATGTTGTGGACATAGGCAAGCTTTTGGTGTCATGTTTATATTTGACTTCTGATTTCGGTCCCCACATTAATATAATAAATTTCTTCATGTCAAGTAATAATAATTGTTATTTGTGCTGCATATGATAATTGCCCTTATCATATTCTGATATAAATAAAATAGCTATAGTGTAACATGCTGCTCTTAACCTTAAGTTTTAGATTTTGAAGTTTTCACTTATCCTAAAGATTTGAAGACGCTTTTATTTTGTAACTCGAATGCTAATTTATGTTAAACAAAGCTTAACCTTCCTGTTCTATAATATAAAATAGTAAAAACATAGTTGATAATGACAGTGATAATGAAGGTATCACTTTTACCACACTATTTTATACCCTATGCATGTATTCATTGGGATATACATTATATATACCTGATTTTATATAATGTCTCTGTCTTATTTCAGATAATATTTCTGCAAGATAAATATTCAATTATTTCTGATGTTTAAAGAAAATTTGTAAATAGTGTAAATAAATTTTATTTTTAAAAGTTTATTTAGTTGTCTGTGGTTTTATTGCTAATGACCATATACATTATTATTGTTATTGCTATCGACCCTTTATCTTATTATTTTGAAGTCATCATCAATCAATATATAGACATTGATATATCATAATAAATTTGTTAAGCCTTTATATTTTAAAAGTACACTTAAGGTATCATCACTTAGTGATCAAAATATTGTTAACCTAGAGTGCACATATTATTTTAAATAATATGTTAAAAAGACAAAACACTCAAGTTTGATTTAACCTGTTTATTTTAACCATCACATATATCATTCACCGATCTTGATCACATGACCCATAATTATTTAATAAAAGAAAGTTGGTAAGTTACTGTGTTTAGTTATTAAAAGTTTATTTGTATTTCTTGAAGCTTAAAGTTTATAATATTTATGGAGTTTATAAAGTTTATTTGGAATTGTTAAATATTATTTGCTAATTCAGTTTTGTTTTATGAGCCATTTTGTTTGATATATTTGGGTAGTGGCAAAATCCCTCTCAGTGACCCAAGTATATTTTGTAAAATAATAATATTTAAGTTATTTGAACCCTGAGAAGAATAAGTTACTAATACATAGTGTAACTTTGAATTTATGGTAAATTTTTATATTTACAGTTGTTTATTGTACTTGGACTTGAGTTATGTTATTTTCACTGTTTTATTAAGGTCAACAAAACTTTAATGTGTAAATTTCTTTTTTTGTCTTAAATTATAACTTGTTTTGACTTTATGGTGAATATTCTGGTTTTGTCAAGCTTGGAATCCCTATTTTATTTTAGTTTATCTTACTATCATTTAATACAATACTAGTTTATAGTTTAAGATATCATTCTCCATTATCAACATTGTTCTTCTATTTCATTTTGATTTTTTTTATTTCTTCATTCTCATTCGATCTTAATTCATTATCATAATTGATTCACCTTTCACTGGCTTTTTATTCTATTATCATCTTAATCATTCATTAGCTCTTATTCTAGCATTATCTTAATCATTCATTGTTCTAATACATCTTCTTTCTCATCTTTTTATTCTTAGGCTCATTTCATTTTATTATTTAATTATTATTTATTTTCATCATCCATTTAGTCATCTACATCTTAATTTATTTATTACTTAATTCATAATTTTAATTTTATATTCATTCCATAGACCTAATTATTATTTATTTTTGATTTGATGAATATTAAATTTATTTCATAATATTTTGTTTGTGGATTTTAAAGCTAGCTTAACTGGAAGTTTTTATCTTCATGGAATACTTTGTGACCTTCTTTAGATTTATTGTTTCATGCTAGCGTTGATTTTAAGAAAGTAATATTTTTCCCAATACATATTATTTTATGCATTTATTCTTCATGCTTATATTCTTAATGATTATTCAGGTAATGACAGTTACTATATATATATATTATAACGATCCAAACGAAGTAAATTAATGTAACGACATATCTATATATCGTTACAATATATATATAACAGTTAGAACATGGAAACTCTAAAATGAAGCTAGTTACCAATAGGTATTGGGAATGCTGAAGAAGAGAGATTCTGTAAGTTTTTAATATTTATCTCTTGTTGAGAAAACTTTTAATAATGAAGTTGGATGTCACCAGGTTCCATCAGAACATGGAAGATGATTTAAGTTGGGTTTAAACTCCAATCTTTTTGCAAAGATATCCTTCTATTTTAAGTTTTCTTGCTGTAAGAAATGACATTATGGCCAATATTCTACTTTAAAATTATATAATAATTTAATAGTCAAAAAACAATAAATTATTACTTTTGCAGGTATCTTCTTATGTTTTCTCTATTTCAGTCCATAACCATCACATAACTTAATTATTTCCAGTGTAAGTTAGGAGATCATGTTTTTCTCTGATCTGTGTATTGACTGAAACACTAATAAAAAAATAAACATGAGATAATATTAATTTAATAAATATAATACCTTAGAAGTACACTTTAATAGCAAATTCTCATATTAATAAATCTTGATAGCAACTTTAAAAAATCTGAATCTTTATAAATAATCATTTCAAATGATCACCATCCATAATAATATTGCACATACTGTATAATATTTGAAATATATCAACATTAAAAGATATTACAGGGGAATCAATAAAATTTTAAATCACATCAATAAATAGCACTCATGAAATATAACCACACACATATATAATATCAAGTTATAAATCTTTAATCGTAATGCAAGCCATATAATATAACACTTGAAGCATCTTTAAAAGGGACATATAGTAGAGTGAAGTTTACTGCACTTGGCAAATTCTTTTTATTAATAGCACATTAACACAATTTTATTATTTAAACACCTATGTTCAGAGCCTAGGTTAGTTGACCATGAAAATCAAATCAAATAATTAAATCCATGATATGAATGGACATAGTTAAGAGTAAATACATTCATTAATTATAAATAACAATGGTTATATTATAATTTATATTTTTTCATAACATAAGCACATATGCAACCTTGCATTCAATTCATTAAAATCTTTCTGTAAGTATTCGATAACTAATTCCTACTATGCAGTACAGTAATAATATAAAAATTACGGTCAGCTCTTATTATGTTGATGCCTTTATTCTCTTTAACTTTATTACATTTAATTAAATTAGGATTAGAAATAATTACAGATATTCAAAATATTAATATAACTTTTTCAAAATTAAATAATTACAAAAGCAGATACTTTAATGGGTCTAAATATGCATTATTAAGATATATTCACATACACATGTATATAACTTCTACTTTGACAATTGAAAATTCATTTTAATTACAGTAATTTTTATAAAGCTCATTTTAATTTTATCTTTGATATTTTTTTCACATATAAAAAATATTTGTAATTGTTAAAATAACTAATTTTCACCTGAAGATTCATTATCTTCAAAACAGTCACATATAACTTTCAACAAATACATTTCAAGATCTTTATTTTTTTAATTTTATTATTTGTTTTTTTTTCGATCACAATTAAACTATTGCAGTGATTGACATAATTATTTTTGCCTCCCCCTCCCATCTCAGTGCATATTTTTAACGATCTTGCAACATATTTTTAGTAATAAAAACAAATATAACAGAAAATTATATCAAATATACAAAAAGAGCTCCTTTTTTCCTCTCGAAAGTAAATCAAGAGTGAGATAAATAAATTTAAGCCTGGAATCTACTGCTAAGTTTTTTAATGATAGATTCTTTTTTAAAAGTTTATATATGAAAATCTGTATAAAAATTTAGATAAATAAATTATACTTTGTGACTTGTAATATTTTTATCCCCAGATAATCTGTGAATACTAATATGAATTATCTCTGAATCCAGAACTATTTAACATATCATCAATAATTGTATTATTTTGCCCTTGCACCATCATCAAATTTTTAATATAAATGGCTGAAAAGTTGGAGGGTGGAGAGGATTGAAGTCTGTCTTCAAGATTTGCTCTCATATTATAAACTGAGCACTGATTATATATGTGTGTGAGATGATGATCTGGACCAACTGATAAGTGCTGGTTCAGCACAAAATACATATATTGAAGTTCATTTATCTTTTTCACATGTATGTGGTCATGTTTACCAATTGTATAAGATGGAGTTGATAACTGTAGGAAACTTAAAGTCTGAGTCCAAACATATATATATATATATATAGAGAGAGAGAGAGAGAAATTGGTGATTTATTATTGATATTAAGATTGACTAGATATTGACTAATTTTAATGATTTATATATATATAATGTTCAAATCATCCTCCAAAATGTTGTTAAGGAACCATGCTGTTTGAAGTTTTGATTTTATATTTACTCATAGAAGGTGTTGCTGAAAAACATAATATTTGGGAAGATGATTTGAACATTCTGAATTTGAATTATCAGCTATTTATATGCATTGGGATATTTCCGTATATATATATTCTAACCCAGTATTAATTATTATGTATTATACATTTATATTATTTCTAACTCTTTATTTTTTTTTTTTTTATACAAAGTGAATGTTTAGTCTTAAGTTTTCAACTCCATACTAAAATATAATGACATATTCCGATCTGCTTAACTTTATTTATCTGGTATATTAAGTTTTTAAGAATTTGGAATGATTTCGGACTCAAGAAAAGGTTTTGCAAATATTGTGCAAACACTTATATTTAGCATATAAAAACAAAAAATGAATCTACAACAAATTTTAACAAGACTATAATTTATTATTATCACAAAAAAAAAAAAAATATGAACATTTATTCAATAATCCCATAGTAATACAAAAATATAAAATATAACTGACATTAATCTGTATACTCTTTTGGTTATGTACCAGAGGTTACTACTTCTCCTGTATGCAATCATATGGATTGATTAACCAAAAGTACATTTCATTACCAATACATTGTTTATTACATTTTGGTAACCTTGTAGAAGCTTTTATTCAAAATTATTGACTAACTATTTTTTTTTTTTTTGTTTTTTTTAAATGATTAATCCCATCATATGCAATACGCAAAATATTAAATTTATTTCTAATACATTTACTTTATTTATGGTCTTTAATGGAATAACCTATTCTAATTATAGGCCAGCTATCAGAAGTTACACTTACCATCTTACATTTAACTTAATGCTAACTTAAGTTATGATACAAATTTTATTCATACGTATAATTTTAAAATATGAGTATTATTTAATTACTAACCAGAATTAAATATTGCATTTGAATATTCCTTCAGTAAATAAGCGTTTTAAATTACGCAATTTTAATTACTTTCTCCATTGATTTACTTGTCAAATACTAGCATTATTTAGCAGCACAATACAGATATTGATCCTAGTTACTAACGCACTATTTATACTAAAGTGGATCTTGAGGAATTAACACCTCCAATATAACCTTTATCTTGCCCGAACTTTCAAAATTAAGCACAATAATCAACACCTTCCATGGTGAAGCTATCTTTATTTTCTCATGAGGAATATGGAATAACCACGAAGGTCTGTAAAGTAATCTACTACATTAAAATATTTTGGTGGTTTCTTGCCTCTTACTTGGGCATACAACGAACACACACCAAATACAATCCTCTCCTGGGATTTAAACGAATGAAGCATACTAAATGCTAGATAAATTCTTGATCGTCCTATCTATGAGAATCGATCACTTGGGCTATAAACATACCCGAACATTATATTTAAAATCTTCCTCTCATGGAAAACAAAGCTTTTGGGGAGATCATTTTTCATCCCACAAAATAGATACATTATAATTATTACCTATGCGAATATTAAGCATATACCAATGCTATATCTGGGCAGGATAAGTAAATACACTGATTATAATAAACTTATGTTATTGGGTATACTTTGATCAACATCTGAAATCAATGGACATCATAGAATAAAAGTATAATAATTTTAATTTTAATAAAGGAACATTCAAAATAGTTGGTAGCATACTATCTTAAACTACATAAAGTGGATGTGTTATTTAAGAATAATTAGGAATAAATTCCTCAATTAATACAGTATAAATTCGTTTCAAAACTTTAACAAGAAATATTTTGTTATAGCATTTTTTTTTTTTTTTAGTTACTTCTGATAATTTTCAATATTTATTTTACCCCTTAAATATTTAAATTTTTTTTTTTTTTTACGTATCTAACATACAAAATTTCTACCTACAATTGTATGTACTAATTAAAACATATTTTATAGATTTTTTTTTTTCTTTCGTGTTAAATATCAACTTAACCTATAATAATTATATTAAAACATACCTTTGTCATTACAAGGCTATTAAATATCACTTGACCACACAGACTTTAACCTATGTGATATAACAAAAAAATACATATTATTTATAACTTAGTTTTAAACAATCATTAATTAACAAGTGCATACTCTCTCATTAGAAAATGTTTTCTGTTGAGCAATTGGTCCAGGTGAAGAGCTTTATCCAGTCGTATTTCATGAAGCAAGTTTAAAAACAATAAACGCATGGTATTATTTCCTTTAAATAAAAGTTTTCTCTTATTTTGTGCATTTAATAAATTAGGTAAAGAAACATATAGCAGAATTGAAGATTAATTCTTACTTGAATTAAACTACTACAATTTTGGGATCCAAGAAAAAAATATACATATTCTAACATAACGAACAGTTGACGATAAACGATAAACATACACAATATTTTTTTTTTTTATTGACGATACGTATACTTATTAGCTAGCTTACTTATGGACGAAAATGCGCAATTTTCCGAGAGATTATTATGATAATAACTGCAGTCAATTTACGTGTACATGAAGTTTTAATAATTCCAACTGATGTATAATAGAATATATCATTTATTTTTATCATTAAGTCACTAAGATATTTGGTTTTGTTCATACTTTAGGAATTATAAATTTTTTTTAACGGTAACTTCTCCGTAAGAATGCCCCTATATAACTTTTCCTATATTTACTCTGAGAAAGTTTATATTTTTTTTATATATTTTTTTTTTTTAAAATATACAGGTGCATAATTTAATCTTATTTATCATTATTATTATTTCCAGACAATTCTTGGTGAATAAAACATATTTTAACGTATGTAACTACATTACTTGTAAAGGCAGACAATATTGAGAAAGAGCGCGAAAATGTTTCTAGTTGATTTTCCTTGGTTTCAAAATATTTCTTTCAATTATTTTTTTTTTCTTTCTATACCAAGAAAATATCAATAAATGACATAAAGTTAATAAATAATTAATCTTTTCTTGGAAATCGCTTCTTTTCCTTAATTTAGATATAATATAATTTTTCGTGACTCTTTTAGTTACATCTGTCATTTTTGAACTTTAGCGCGAGACAATAAACTTTTAAGTATAAAAGGTCTTTAAATAGGTAGATGGCAAAGAAAATCAGGATATCTTATCAAAAAATTTTAGCCACACATTATATTATTAAAATTTTACTTTGATTACATTTATTTCTGCAAAATAAAATGAAAAAATTGAGTTACCAAATTTCAGCACTGTTCCTTCCTTGAAAACTAAAAGCAGACTATCTATTTTTTTTTTTTTTTCAAAAAAAATGATCTTGATTATGAAATTGGTTGTTTCATTTTGTTGTTGTTTTTTATTTTTATTTTTTACTTTAGCGACCTCTTCCAGAAAAATAATCATTTGATTATAACATAAACAAAAGAAAGGAAAAACCTATTACAATCATATAGTTTTAGTATTATTTACCTGGATTACAAAGTAATTTGACAATATAAAAAAAAATAATAAATACATTAAATTAACAATCAGTGATGTATAATTCTTTAAACATTATTTTTTTTTCTTTCTTTTTTTCTTTTTTACAAAAAGAAATTACCAGAAGTTATTGTGCTTTATGATAAGACACTCATCCACTCCCCTCTCTACCCATCCAAAATCAATTACTGTTTAGCTTTTATACCATATTAATTTGCTCTAATTATTAATATCTAAATATTAAATTATTCATGTTCCCTCTTTAAAATGACATTGAGTTATTAAATCTATTAGTTATTCACCCAAAACATGCCAAAGTGAGTGAATAGCATACTTTATTAATCAATTATTGCTATTGTTATTTTATCTTTTTATTTCTTTAAAGAATAGCATTGTTTTCCTGCAGAAATAATGCCAAGTAAACCAAGTGTCAATAACACTAGGTTACAATATATATATATATATATATATTCACTAGATGGAGCTTACCACTAGCTCCAAACAAGCTTTAATTATAAGTGCCAACAGAGAGATGAGGATTTTCCGATAGAGGATTTTGAATTCTTTCTCTGTTGGCACTTATAATTAAAGCTTATTTTGAGCTAGTAGTAAGCTCCATCTAGTGAACATTTTAGCACAAGCTTAAAGGCAAGTTGCACAATCTGTGTCTTGTTTTATTAATTATTATAAGTGTACCCTTAAAGGCTTTTGCGATGTAATATTACTTTAGCTATTAATATATGGTGAAACTGAACTGAGTTCAGACCCATATAGTTATCTGGTTTGTAAGGCTGTATTTGAAGACATTTACGTGTTTCAAAAATTCAAGTTTTCAAACCGATAGTAATGTATTAAATAAGTAGTCTGAGTTGGAGTTTTGGATCTAGTTTCTGAAATCCTAACTCTTCACTGAGGTGAGCCATTAAGCTCGAAACCAGCTGGTCTGGAGATGAGGATTTTCCGATAGAGATTTTGAATGCTTTCTCTGTTGGCGCTTAATAATTAAAGCTTGTTTGGAGCTAGTGGTAAGCTCCATCTAGTGAACATTTTAGCACAAGCTTAAAGGCAAGTTGCACAATTTGTGTCTTGTTTTATTAATTATTATATATATATATATAGATCTTATATTTAAATGTTATGCAACCCACATTTATATATCCTATCTTTTTTGAAAACCAATAAAGTTATTTAAATACATTTTAATTGAAGATAACATAGTTTTAATGTAAATTAAAATTAAGAAATATAAATAGACAATATTAAAATGAAAATTATGGTGTAATATGCAAATGTAAAACAGGTAAAACTCTCCATATACTATTGCCACTCAGTGCAAGCCAGAGTAATCAATGGATGCCAGAAGGCTTGTGCATTAAATCCTCATCTAGTGCTTACTCATCCAATATTCCCAGACTAGTTTCTGGAACTGTGGGCTTTGTCAGTGAAGAGCCTTGGATCTGAGAACATTGCACCTAGATCAGGATCTAATGCAACTCTCCAGCAGCCACCTTTTATCTCTACTTAACTACAAAACTATGACTCTTAAATTGAAAACACAATAATATTTTCAATCCAAGCTCATTCACTCTTATAGTCATATAGGTCTGAACTCAGTTCAGTACCTATATATTTTTGATGGAAAATATTGTGTTTTTAATTTAAGACTCATAGTTTTGTAGTTAAGCAGAGATAAAACATGGCTTCTGGAGTGCTGCATTAGATCCTAAGATCTAGGTGCAGTGCTCTCAGATCCAAGGCTTCTCACTGATGAAAGCCACAAGCCAGAAACTAGTCTGGGAATATTGGATGAGTAAGCACTAGATGGGGATTTTATGCACAAGCCTTCTGGCATCCATTGATTACTCTGTCTTGCACTGAGTAGTAATACTGTATAGAGAGTTTTGTCTGTTTTAATAACAGTTATAAACAAGCATAAGAAATGGTGATCATGTAATGTTTATTGGCTTAAATGTAAAAGTAAATGGTTGATAATTGACAAAAGGAATTACTATTAAAAGCACTAATAAAGCTTCTTTGAAAAAAAAAGTGAAATTGTAAATAATAATTTAAAGCAGCTCCTTAAAAAAGATATTTATTTAATATCCCAAACTATAGCTCTGAGATGTTAACTCAGTGTTTACATGCTGGATATTTAAGATTAGGTCCTCAATTTAACCTTGGACAAGGTAAAATAAGTAATCTTCAAAAAATACTGTTAAAATGTTGGCATGTTTTCATGGAATATTGTTGCCTTTTAGAGAAATTTTAAATAACTTCTGAACTGATTTCTATAGGAATATTATATCCAAAAAAGTATGCTGTGAACTTCATTTTTCCATATGTAAGAATCATCTTAGCATAATTTATGATTATTATTTTAATTCTTTTAACTACATCATAAACATTAATGAATTCACCACCATCAAGGTGTGTATAAAAATTTATCCTTTTGTATATAAATAGTTAACACATTTATTAAAAGTATTATATTAAAATATAGAACTAAAAAAAAATTAGTCAAAAAATTATGTGCTTTATATTGGGCTTAAAAACTTATAAAAAAGTATTGGGTCAATATCAAGTATCAAAAAATTACAAAGATAATAGAAAAAAATATAAAACCATTAATGAAGCTATATTAAGAAGTAAACAATATTTTTAAAAAATATAAAATATTCTATCACCTATTGTGATCTTGAAAAATCAATAGATATTGAATGGTAATGTTTATTGAATCCCTCTCCATTACTGCTTTACTTATATCCCTAGAATAATTTTAGCTTGAAGAGTTTTGAATATGGATTTTAGAATAACTGGACTTCTAAGATCTAATACATCTTTCATCTCACCAGTCACTTTTTACTCTTTTTAGTACTATATAATTCAACTTGTTTGCATAGTTATATAGATCTAACTCTAGTTCAATTTCTTTGTTTTTTTTTGGTATCCTCAGCACTTTTGTTCTTTGATCATGATTGATATAAAACCAATAAAAATGTTACATGACCCAGCAGAATCAAACTTTTGTGATGTGATGTGATGAACTGTAACTTCTTATTCAGAGTCAGGAAACTCTCAGCCAATGTGCTCAGAAAAACCTGTTAGCCACTTTACCTTTCCTGCCCTATGTTTTTCTATATTCTTCTCTATTCCACTCCATCTCATTTTTACAACATAATCTTTATAAATCCCATAGCCTTTACATCTAAATCCTCCTTATATTTTCCCAAACCCAGCATAAAAACCAATAATCTACTTTCTGTATAATCACTTTGTTTATATTTATTCTTCCAAAATTTCATTATTTGTACTCTTTCTGCTTTCAGGCATTTACATTCAATTAGCAGATGTCTAATATTTTCTATGTCTTTCTTACACAATTTGCAGACTAAATCACCCACATTTTTCCATTTATGTGTATATTCCTTTGCTGCTAAAGATACTGTTTGAGCCTTAAACAGTAAACTACTTTCCTTGATATTATCATAAATTAACCCGCACCCAATATTCAGTTTATTTTTATATATATTTAAACTTTTTTTACTCTCCATACTAGTTCTCCATCTCCCCAACTCCCTATTCTTTTTTAATGCATCTATTCTTCTATCCCATTCCTTACCACTATAACACTCAACAATTCTCCTAACACAATCATCCCACCTTTTGTATAAGTATACTGAGATAAATTCTTTATCCATATTTATTTTGCATACCATACTAGCTTTCTCACCTATCCTGTTGCTTTCCCTGTACTCATAACCCTATTAAAAACTATTTTGGCTATTCTCTTATCCATAAACTGCAATCTTCTGAACATTTTCATTTTGCTTACTGCATCTCTCATATAAAAATTTGACCATCCCATTTCTCCTTGAATTGACTTTTTTGTCATCCATACACCTACATTTAATGCATATCTTCCTACTTCTCTTTGTACTTTTTCTAAATTATCTAATCCCTCTTTACTAACACATGATGCATTGTTAACATATGTTAACCCTGCTACTGCCACTCCCTTCCATACAATTCCAGCTACATCATATTTATTATATGAGAACACTGTTAATTTTTTATCAATCCCTTTTTTTTCTTTGCTTCATTTATCAATTTTTTTTTCTGTTCATCAGAAACAATTTCTCTGATTACTTAAGACCATTCCCAAATAGTTATACCTATTCACCACACTTAACTTTATATCCCCAATACAAATTACTTGTTTTCTCTTTCCCCAGTGTTAATCATCATTACCTTTGATTTTTCCTCACTAAATGTACTCCCCATCGCTTTATCCACCCTTGTGAATGTTCTCAGCATAACTTTCATATCTTCCCTTCTCTCTGTGCACAAGAAGACATCATCCAAAAATAAGACTTGAAAATATATATATTCCCTAGCCACCTATTAATGGTATCTCAAGCCCTCTTCCTAGTCTTTCTATTGCTAACTCCATACTCTCAAATACAACAAAACAAAATTGGTGACATAGAGCATCCTTGCCTTAGTCTCACCTCATTTCTAAATTTAACTGATTTTATATTACCTAATTGATATGTATAATAATTATTTTCATATAATCTCTTAATAATAGCCACTAAATCTTCATCCACTTCCAAATTTACTAAACTTATCCATAATCTATTTTTATTTACTCTATCATATGCCTTCTCTATATCTATAAAAACCATATATAACTGTATACCTGTATTCCTATTTATATCTATAAGCTGTGTAACTACAAATAAACTATCTGCTATATGCCTATATGATTAAAAACCTCTCTGCATTTCTCCCACTATATTATTTTCTTCCATCCATTTTGTGACCCTTCCAGCCATCATATATGTAAAAACTTTATATAACACTAATGTTACTGCTATCAGTCTAAAATTGCTTAACTTTCTATGATCCTTACTCTTTCTTTTAAAAAGTAGCCTTACTCTTGTATTCTCCAACTTCCCAAAAAATCTCTCTACTTTTCTATCTTATTAAAATGTGATAATAGTTTTAATTTTGCCCTATGTCCTAAATTCATTACCATCTCTGCTGCCCATCCATCCAAACCTCTTGCTTTTCCACTTTTCAATTTTTTCCCTATCTCATTTAGTTCATTTTCTGTAAATTAATATTCCCATTACTATATGATTTCATGTTTGCTATCACTCTGTCCTTCACATCTAACATCTTTTCTATATCCATTACATACTTATTTAAGATTGTCCCTAATTCTTTTCTGGAGCTACACTCTATTTCCTCATCATCTAGTAATACTATTTCTTTTTCCCCTACATTTTTTTTAATGTATTTCCAAAAATTTTACTCCCATCTCTTTCACTTTTATTAATATCCTCCAACAATTTACTATTCAATTTCATTCTCTCTCTATAATTACAATTCCAGTTTTGCTACCTAAGCTTTAGATACTAAAATAAATTATCTTACTGTATATATCCCTAGACTAGATCTCAATTCAAAACTTCTCACAGATGAAGACCATAAGCCACAAACTAGTCTGGAGCAACACTGGATAAAGATTTAATGTGCACTACAATATATCACCTACTGATTCATCAAACTTTTGATAGTGACAGAATTGAAAGTGAATAAATAATAGTACTACCAGATAAATATTATGTGGACCATATGATTTGGAGAAGGATAAACATTGTAAAGTAAGATACAAAAATAAAATTAAAAAATATATTGGGTTTGAAAAAAAAAAACCAGCTATGAGCTACAAATATTGGAATAAACTTTAATATGCAATAAACAAGTAATGGTAAAGACAATATTTTATAGGCTGTACTTCAATAATGTTAAATATAAAGGAATGTTAAATATATACATTATGATATTCTTAAAAGTTGCTGGACGTCTGGATCATAAACAAAAAATGTTTTATTTAAATGTATTAATATTAAATTGATCCACCTTTGATTTTTATGTATTTGTGGCAAATATAAAATTAGGTATTTTTTTTTATTTTTAAAGTAAACTCTATGCCTATTTCAACACTTTTTTAAAATGTAAAAATCTTTTAGTAGTCAAGTTTCATAATCTGCTATAGAATTAATTTAAGTGTGAGACAAATGAAGCTTTTGACTCAGACGAACTTTTTGATATAGTTTTCATAATTCCAACCTGGTTATCACTACCAGATGAAAAGTTATTTTATATCAATACATGCAGCTCAGCACTATTAAGTACAACTGTATGCCATCTCAACAAATTCACTCACTTTCACATATTTTGGCAAGGATTACTGTCAAGTTGAGCAAAAAAAAACACCTATTTGTCGTGAAAATATAAAATCTAATTATAAAAAGTGTTTCGTTATATTTAAAATTAACTAAAATCTAATATACTTAAAAACATATAATAAAATCTAATATACTTATTTTATTTAATAACTGAAACACAGGCTTATTATACACCTGTATCTATATATGTAATATATAGGATATATGAGCACAGACTTTCACACGAACCATCACTCTCCACTCTATCTAATAACACTGATACCCTTAAACACATATATGTTGAAAAGATAAATAATCACCAATATAAGTATTTCATGCTAAACCAGCAATCATCAGTTGGTCCAGATTATTATCTCCACACATATATACTATAAGTGCTCAGATATATATTAAGATAGACAATCTTCATACTTTAATGGACAGGCTCCAATTTACTACACACTCCAACTCTTCAACCGTCCATCCAATTGAAAATCTGATGAAGAAATGCTCAAAGGCAACCCTGAGGCTGAGGTTCTTGTCATACCCATGTTGTCCTAAGGTCAATCTAAACCCCACATGTACAGGACATAATCCATTTAATACATATGCAAGGATGGGTAGACATCTCTACAATGTAATAACTGAAACACAGCCTCATTATATACCTGTATCTATATATGTAATATATAGGGTATATGAGCACAGACTTTCACACGACCCATCACTCTCCACTCTATCTAATAACACTGATACACTTAAACACATATATGTTGAAAAGATAAATAATCACCAATATACGTATTCCATGCTAAACCAGCCTGTCCATTAAGAAGATTGTCTATCTTAATATATATCTGAGCACTTATAGTATATATGTGTGGAGATGGTAATCTGGACCAATTGATGATTGCTGGTTTAGCATGAAATACGTATATTGATTATTATTTATCTTTTCAACTATATGTGTTTAAGTGTATCCGTATTATTAGATAGAGTGGAGAGTGGTGGGTCGTGTGAAAGTCTGTGCTCATATACCCTATATATTACTTTATTTAATAAATTTAAATTTGTTTACTAGTAAAAATAGCATCAGACATTTATAAACATCATGAAAAAAATCTAAAAATATGAAAAACATCAATTGGCCAGAGAAGAGGAAAAGACTATTACACTTTTTTTTAATGTGCCAATTCTTTTGCCTCGAGTGGCAAAAATAGCAGGAACAATCCTGCTACTTATGTTTTAATAACCAGGCTTATCATGAAAACAGTGCATATAAAATAGTAATTATTTGAGCTTATCGCTGCAATTAAGTCATCTACTATGTAATAACCTATAATAAATTATTTTGAATTCGGGTTATGCCTTTAACAATTAGTGACTGAATGGCGGAGACAATAGTTATTTTTAAATCACCGGACTGCAGACTGGAGAAATTTGATTCAGATAATTGTGACCTTTGTCAATATATTATGTACACATACGCACTCTCTTCTATTTAAGTAAGCGTAGATAGGAAATTAACCATTTTTCTATCCATATCACCGTTTGTAATTGATATTCACTCAATTACCGTCAGCAACATTTGTAATGACTTTTAATAACTGCAAGCATCCATTTTACGATGCCTTTAGCAATTAAAAAAGTGAAGATATAACTCGTAAATAAATATCAGCACAATAGCAACTAATATTTGCAATTTGATAACTTTGAAAATATTACTGCTTCAATCAATTTTAAAAAAAAAAAAAATCTTTACCTAACATCAAAGTCATAAATTGTTATTTTGAAACATATTTTACTATGTATGATATTTAATAATTAAGGCCGACTTTAAAATCGAAGGGCGTTGATGAAACAGTTATCTGGCAAAATTAAGTTGGTAATTTTCGAAATTAAAGGCAAATTAATTCTAATAAAATGAAATTCTAAAATTCAGCGTAAGTAGCATTTTGTGTGTATGACTGTGCCCTTTCATATTATATTATCCCCTTCCTCACAAAAAATTCAAAAGATTTATACAATCATGAGACGATTCATCAGAATTTTAATTGTATTTTCTGCAACCTATAATTTCGATAATAGCCGACAAATATTATGTTTCTTGACTATTTAATTATTAGAACACCATTAGAGATGATTTATCTAAGAAAGTCATTTGAAGAATTTTATCAGACCAAATTTGCTTCAGTCCGCGAACAGTCATCTCAAAACTGTCAACAATCTGATTGGCGATCAACAAGCTGATGTGGAATTAATATCGGAAAGCCAGTTTTATTAAGATATTTGTACTAATAGACGCTACTAAATGCTAGACAAACTTGATTTGACCGGCAGCCCTTAGACCAAATTCATTACTTGCTCTCTAACGACTTTTCTAAATTGAATGCACGTTTACAAATCATTACTTCTAACTTTTTCTCTTAGCAGAAACGAATTTTTGTATTACGTCGAGTTTTTTTTTTTAGCAGCAATATGTAAGCTGAAGTCATGTGTTGATTTTTTTTTTTTAATTTAATACAAAATCGGGAAAGATTTACATAACAATGGGATTTAATATAATTGTTGTTATAATGAAACATAGAAAATGGAGGGAAATGGGATGAGGTTTCTACGTTTATGCAATACAGTATTTAGAATTTAAAATTTAGTTTAGTTGTATACTATTTATTAACCAAATCATAAACGTTATATGCATAAACGTTATATGCATTAAAGGCTATAACATTTTTTAATACAATAAAAATCTTCCATGGTGCTAAATAATAAAATGTAACAAAATCACAAGTAATGTCAAACTACCATAAACATTAATCAAATATTTTTGATTGAGGTGAAAGGTTAAGATAAGCATCACACTACATAAATTGATAGCAAACTAATTACTGATCTAAATTGCCTATCATAGCTGAATTCAATTTTACAGGATTGTTTTATTATTAAAAATTATTATTGAGCCCAATTCATATTCAGTTTTTAATAACAGTTAATATTTACTGCAATTGATTTCATTATGTACCATGTTTCTATCTAATTCATATCAAATTATAATAATTTTATAAAACAATAAAACATCACATGACCTATCGCATGATTTTAGCTTATGTGTTGCTGTTTTAATAACCTACTTCTTCACTTTCTTTACGCCCCTTATTGAAACTTTAGTGGCATAAAGAAGGTAAAAAATAGGCTCCTAAAACAGTATATACATAAGATAAAGTCAAGTGATAGGTCATGTGATCTTTTATTAATTTGCATCAAATCCTAGTCCCAGGATAGATGGGACTTCAGTTATTAAAAAACTAAGAGCATCAGAATATATAGAAATTTTATACAAGCAAGTTGGCTTAAATTTAAAACATGTTTTTTTAGTTTGGGCTGATAGCTTGATAGTACAAAATAGAGGTAAATGGTGGAATTGGAGGTCCATGCATTAGGTAGTAAAGATCCAGTTATGCTGTTCCGAGTTCTAAAGCTCTTTATTGATAAAAGCCATAAGTTTCAATCTGGTGATTTTGGATAGGAAGCAAAAGATATGGATTTATTAAGCACTGTCATTTGGCAACCATCATTGTTTTCTAAAGCTTACAACAAATGGCATAAAGAAAGTGGAAAAATACTATTAAATAAGTCATTTTCTTTTGATGACAAATGTTATAAGTAAAATAAAAAGCAATATTTGTTTATAATTCACACAGGTGCATGATTTTATATGTATGGTGTCAAGGATAAATATGTCAATAGTGTTATGTTTGTGTTTGATAAATTCACACACTCATAAATGTTTATATTTACATATACAGAGTCATATCTAAAATATTTTATTTCATAATATCAGAAAATAAAATTTACAACTTAGAAATTACAAGACTAAAACTAAATAATATTTAAGTATATGTGGTGAGGTATGTGCTAACTATTCTGTTACAAGAGAGATTAAATAACTAATACAGGAGTCAAAACATCCAATTAGATATATATTAGACACTGATCATATTTTGCATTACTCTATGAACCTATCGTGTTTATATATGAAGTACTAAATGCACACTCATATAAATACTATTAAATACTTTATTTAGTTTATATACAATATATTTACATATTTACAGTAATGTCTGTTATACCATACATCTGATATGTTGGTTTAATATAGTATTTGGTTGCTGTGCAACTATTAAAGGAAGAGACTTCAGGTGCCCTTCTAGATTTTAACATTTCCAGATATACCATGACAGCTTGTCTCAAGTCTAGTTTTTGTAACACTTCCAGTTGTTCTGTAACCATTTGCCTCATGTCTGCTTTATGATCTAGTAGCTTCAAGTTCGTGTGTGAAGTTGTTTCGCTTTAGTCATATACACTTGATGAGTGCACTGTCAGTTCTGACAATTAATTGGCATTGTCTGATTTTATGTCCAAATGGATTGCCTAATTATAATCATATATAATTCCATAATGAGAGTAATTGGTTATACTGAGCATCATCATCTATCGGTTTGTTTCTATTATTGGATATATTTTATCTATTCATACATCCATTGCTCTATACCAATGAATGTTTAACCTGATCACAGCTAAGATGCAATCTGGACTAGTTCATTAGTTGAAGGTAAGTTGAGCTATAACATTTCCTTCTCCTAACAAAAATTAGTTTTAGAGTATATTATAGTCACGGAGATGCTTTGGTGAATAGCTTGTCACTTTCTGGCTTCATCAGATCTGATTCATTATCATCAGATTCAGTGATTTCATCAGTTGGTGTCTTGATTTGTAAATCTAGTGACTTTGACCTTTGTAAACTCATCAGTGCTGATTGGTGACTCTTCTCTTCCAGCTGGTGTCTCTTCTCTGCTAGATAGTAAGCCATAGTTCAACCTTCACTGTTTTCAGTGTTTGTAGTGTTGCTGGCTGTAATCACTGTTTGCAATTCTTATATTTTGATTACAACTTCTGAAACCCATTTGATCTTCTTAAACAAACAGCATAGGACTTAAGCAACTATCTGTATTTTGCACTTTTATTTTTATGAGTATGTTAGGATTCAAACCCAGTTTATTATCACCTACATTTGACTTAACCTTATTTTTGTGAGATTGTTCACTTTATTAACTGTAAACATAAGTAACCAAAACAGTTATGGCCTAAAAAATTGTTATGCTTATCAACAGACACAACAAAATACAAATGAATTGTTATACTAGACATAATAACTTTAACTTTTGTTTGACCCAAGAGTGGTACTTGATTGCTTTGATAATCAATAAGCACTTTACTGCTAGAATGCAGACAATTGTTACTTTTTGCTATTAATGATAGCCCATATATTTTTTGATGCAATGGACAATACAAACCTGGTTTTCAGTTTTATTGTTATTGGCATGTCATTAATAATAATTTTTTTGTTTGAATGCCAAGTCAATGTCTTTCCATTATTTTTATAGGCTTGATTCCATTTGATTTTATGTTGCCTTTCCAGATTTTTGGAATGGTTTCTTCCATTCTTTTCTGAGCTACTTGTTTTTTTCTTTTTAGAACATGTGGCTTCTACGTGACTGACATAGTTGGAAAATCTACACACTGTATCCTGATGTGGACATTTGATATGTGCATGTTTGGGTTTTTCACATCTATAGCAAAGCTTTTTGTTTGTTTATGATGATTTATTGGAGCAGTTTTTTTTATTGTCAGTTGGGCATTTGTTTGACCCAGCTTTTTGATTGACAAATTAAATACCACTATTTATTTTCATCAATGGTGTTGCCTGATTTTCTGTCAACTCAGATAGAGTTATCTAAGAAACAGCTGAATCAAATGTTATATTAAGGTCCACCAACAGTTTGATCCTAAGATTGTGATCTTTTATTCCACAAATAAAATGATCTCTCGGAGCTTTATTTGAGAAATACCAATATTCACCACTAAATGCAAGCTTCCTGAGCCTAGTAGCAAAATCACATTCTCTCTTTGTGTACCAAGATTGAAGTGATATCTTTGCATTATCATTACGAGTTTAGGACAAAAGAAGTTTGATAGAAGAGAAAGTGCTTTATCAAAATCAAGCTCAAAACAAAAGTAATGGTGTTGCTTGTGCACATAAAATCTTATAAGTCTGAGGATTGCAGATAGTCATAAAAGTGACTAATCTTAATTTAGAATTTTTTAAGTTGGTT
Source organism: Epiperipatus broadwayi (assembly GCA_028023455.1). Classification (NCBI taxonomy): domain Eukaryota; kingdom Metazoa; phylum Onychophora; class Udeonychophora; order Euonychophora; family Peripatidae; genus Epiperipatus; species Epiperipatus broadwayi. The sequence continues at coordinate 2,231,582 of JAQFVV010000062.1, forward strand.
AGTTGGCACATAGAAAAGCACTCAATCCATGTAGGTTGGTCAATTTTGAGGATATATTGAATAGAACTGTTCTAATAAGCTAATTTGAGTTATTTTGATTATTTATCTGTCATGAGAAATTTTTTGTTTTACTCTTCTTTATAGTTAATGAGTAACCACTTGCATTTGATTTTTTAATTTTTATTGCATATTAATAATATCAGTGTCAACTTTTTTAATTAATGACAAAAGTCTAAATAACCCATAGGTAAGATTTTGTCATTTTAAAATTTATTTCCAGCCCATGGGGGGGAGGAAGAAAAATTTTGTGAATCTGTTGAGCTCACAAGAGCACAAGCTGTCTGACTGTACCAAATCTGTTATGTTTGATTAAATACTTATTCAGATTATATACAATATACTTAAAATATGTATAATAATGTTTGTTATATTATATGTCTGAGATTTTGGCTTGATATAGCATTCGGTTACTGTAAAAGAAATGATTTCAGGTGCCCTTCTAGATATACTTAATATTTCCAGGTGCACCATGATGTTTACCTCATATTTAGGTATAGTGACACTCCCAGCTGTTCTAAGACAGCTTGCTTCATGTTTGGTTTATGATCTAATAGTTTCCAGTTCTATCAAAAACTTGCCTCACTGTTTTAATCAACCATATGCAGTAAACAATATGCATACTGCAATTTAGTTCTAATAGTTAATCTGACTGTTAACTGTTGTTGTCTGACTTTATGTCCAAATACATTGCTTAATTATAACCACATTCCTTTCTATAATAAGAACAATCAGATTTACTGAGCATCATCACCTATTGGCTTCTTTTAGCTATTGGATGTCTTATCCATTCATATAACTATTAGTCTGTTCTGATGAGTACTCAATCCAGTCAAGCTAATATAAAATCTAGATTAGTTCATTGGTTGAAGATAAATTGAGCTATAACAGAATCAAAACATAAATTTAAAAAAACAAAACCTCTAACAAAAGCTCATTTGTTACTGGGCTTTATGATTTATATAAGCAGTTAGACTTATCATTTAAATTTTAAATTTATAATCATTTTTTATATTTAAACTTTAAAAATATAACAAGTTCAGAAAATAACTTCATTTTTCCTATTGCATTGCCAAATCCATATAATATTAATATCATCTATGTTCTTTATTACTTTTACAAAGCTTTTTTTTACAACCTAATATGACATTTTCAATTGCCCCAGAAATCTTCTTTAAAACTTTGGAGATATAAGTAGGAGTTCTGAAGAAGATTACTGGTGCAATCAAAACTGTCATATTAGATTGTAAAGAAGGCAATGTAAAAGTAATAAAGAAAATAGATTATGTTAATATTATAAGTTTAGAAAATATAGGTTCAATTACATTTTATTCATATTTTAAGAAAATTTTTAAAATATATAATTTTGACTGAAGATTTTAATCTACGATTCCTATTAATTTGATTTTAATCCTGAAACTTGGCATCTGTTCGTTTGTATTATCATAACATCATTTGCTTTTTTGTGTGTGTTTTGTGTTGCAATATGAGGTATTGCATAATTTAAAATATTTTATGCATGAGCATAATTTTGACTTACATAGATGCTTCTAAAATAAAATAGACAACATTTTTGCATAATAAATTTTATATTTGGGATATTTGCTGCTAAGTATTTTTAAAAATTTGGAAAGTCATCTTCATTATATTTATTTTTTAGTTCATATTGCACTTGGATCCAATTACTTCCACTTGTAATTCTTTATCAATATTCTTAATATTAATTTGAAAATATGAACTGAAGAGTAATAATTTATTTTCATCTGTTTGAAATAAAAAAAAAATGTTTTTTTTTTTCAAATTCAATTTCAATTCTTCAATTTGAGGAATTTACTTTTGAGATCATTATTATTGCAAGAAATTGATTTAAATATAGGTAAGTACATTAAATTCTTATTTGGCATAATCACCATTTCATATGCTTGCTCATAACTGTTATTAAAACAGGAAAAACTCTCTGAACATATTGCCATTCAATGCAAGCCAGAGTAATCATTATATGCCAGAAGGCTTGTGCATAAAACTCCTCACTGATGAAGACCACAAGCCAGAAACTAGTCTGGGGATATTGGATGAGTAGGCACTGGATGGGGGTTTTATGCACAAGCCTTCTGGCATCCATTGATTACTCTGATTTGCACTGAGTGGCAATATGTATAGAGAGTTTTTCCTGCTTTAAATTCTTATTTTCCAACTGGCTTTGTTAAAGATAGAGTTTTCCAGAAATGACTTAATTGATCACTTACATAATATAACAACTGTTTATCTTTGCAGAGCAGTATTCAAAGAGTTTAATAGTATGTTATATCAACAAGACTTTGCACCAATCTTCATTAGGCTCAATTTTGTTTTGGATAAAGTGAACATGTCAAATTTTTAAATATTTTTAAACTAATGTGACTAAACTACACAATTTCCATTTAATATAACAAACTGCTGTATTGTAAATTCAATTTATTTTTACAAAGCATTCAAGGTGTGAGAACATATTCACTTTACCATTTTAGTTACTACACTCACGACATGTTCCATTATTAGTTTTCAGCATAAAATAACTTCTGGTGAAAAAAATAATTTAAGTTTGTTCTTGCACAACATTTTCTTTATTTTTTCATTTATGGTGTATTTGCATTTAACAGCAGAATCCCATTTTATTAACATTCAAATATATCTTTGATGAAACTTCAGTTCATTTTTTAAATCTAAGTTTGGCATTATGCATCTTTTCTGTGTATTTATCATAGTTATAATAGATTGTTTTCTAATGGTGGTTTAGGTAACATTCATTCATTATGCAACATTTTGTCTACATATCAAACATGCTGAAATACTTTTCACTTCCACAAAAAATATATGCTTTCACCCAGTTTATTTTACAAAAGTTCTACTTTCTTAATCTATTTTTTTTAACTTTAAATTCAGACATTTGTATGTCTAAAAATATATGTTATTGAGATAACTTTTTACTAATATATTATCATATTACATTGTCAACTTATAACTTATTGGCATTGTAACATGTAGCTTAAAATGATTGCATTGCAAGTAACTTTCATTCAGTATTGACAACATATGATGATAATAAAATGATACAAAAAATTAAATTTATAAGTTTTGCTTTAATTTAAAGATAATATAAAACATTTAGAAGGCTGATTTATTTATTTTTTGCTTTAATCCTAGAAAGATGTTAGAACATTGACTTTTTGAAAAAAAATCATCAAGGTTGCAGTCCAGATATGAAAACTTTACGAGTCATATCTGACCCACAGATTATCAGTTTGCAAAGTGCTTTAATCAAGTGATAAAAATTTGATTAATACAGACTGTAATTTGTCATTATTTTAACACAATTTATTTTAATATCTCTATTTTAGAATGCAACATAAATTCGAATTTCTCCTATTTCATCATTTATTCATTAATCATCATTTGTAGATGAAAAAGACTATCTTGTAAAAAAAAAAAATCATAAAATACCAATGTTAATGATGAGTTTTGCTATCATTATAATAATTAATCCATGAAACACTAATACTATAGGTTATACTATCCTTTATTGGAAGCCCATATAGTAATGGAATAAAAATTGTGATAGGCTCTTATTTAATAGCCCACAGATTTGGCGGCAAATTGTAATGGGATAAACCTAGCCTAAATGTTGACTGCCAAATTGTAATGGACTAAAAATGCGAGAAGCCAATATTTCAGATCACTCTATGAATTGAGGCACGAAATTGTAATGAGATAAAATGTTTCCAATGCTAAAATTATAACAGCGCAAAATGTACATGATCAACTTATCTAATGTATCTCACAACTTGTGCCAAATTATAACAATATACAATGAAAATCAATATTTCAAATAATCCCACAAATTATGGTTGCACCAAATTATAACAATATACAATGAAATCCAATATTTTAAATAATCCTACAAATTATGGCACTAAAATTGTAACAACATAAAATAGATGAAAGATTTCTATTTAATACCCCTTACAAATATGATTAGCAATTCACAATAAGTCATCCTTCAAATCAATAAAACATAGCCATTAAACTATAAATTATAATTATCCTATATGCCTAGAATTATTAGTTCTCTAATTTAAATAGATATGAATATTAAAAGCTTAATATTCTAAATTGAATATAAATTGCATCGATAAACTTTAAATTTAAATAAACTAATTCGTTCTAATTAATAAGATTAAAATATCAATTTCAATGCATATAATTATAACATCATAAAATTATCATCTTTCTAACTAAATAATGTTATTTTAACACAATCCTATAAATAATAGTTTAAAATAATGCAGTAACTTCGAATTATAATCACCTTTGTTTATAAAACAGACCAAAACTCTCCATACAGTATTGCCACCTGTGCCAAACAGAGTAATCAACGGATGCCAGAAGGCTTGTGCATAAAATCCCTATCTAATGCCTACTCATCCAATATCCCCAGACCAGTTTCTGGCCTGTGGCCTTCGCCAGTGAGGAGCTCTGGATCTGAGAGCACTGCATCTAGATCTTAGGATCTAATGCAACCCTCTAGCAACCACCTTTTATCTCTACTTAACTACTAAACTATGAGAAGGAAATTGAAAACACAAAAAATATTTTCAATCTAAGCTCAATAGCTTAAATAATCATATGGGTCTGAACTCAGTTCAGCACCCATACATTTTGGTGTCTTTGGCTTTTTACAGCCATAGCCACCACTATCCTATTAGGCAGGATTGGTGTTAAACCATTAAGCATCACATGATCACATTTCCTATACTAGCACATTAATTGTTGATAAACAGAGCAAAACTCTCCATACAGTATTGCCACCTGTGCCAAACAGAGTAATCAATGGATGCCAGAAGGCTTGTGCATAAAATCCCTATCTAATGCCTACTCATCCAATATCCCCAGACCAGTTTCTGGCCTGTGGCCTTCACCAGTGAGGAGCTCTGGATCTGAGAGCACTGCATCTAGATCTTAGGATCTAATGCAACTCTCTAGCAACCACCTTTTATCTCTACTTAACTACTAAACTATGAGAATGAAATTGAAAACACAAAAAATATTTTCAATCTAAGCTCAATAGCTTAAATAGTCATATGGGTTTTTATGCACAAGCCTTCTGGCATCCATTGATTACTCTGTTTGGCACAGGTGGCAATACTGTATGGAGAGTTTTGCTCTGTTTATCAACAATTAATGTGCTAGTATAGGAAATGTGATCATGTGATGCTTAATGGTTTAACACCAATCCTGCCTAATAGGATAGTGGTGGCTATGACTGTAAAAAGCCAAAGACACCAAATTGTATGGGTGCTGAACTGAGTTCAGACCCATATGACTATTTAAGCTATTGAGCTTAGATTGAAAATATTTTTTGTGTTTTCCAATTTCATTCTCAAAGTTTAGTAGTTAAGTAGAGATAAAAGGTGTTTGCTAGAGGGTTGCATTAGATCCTAAGATCTAGATGCAGTGCTCTCAGATCCAGAGCTCCTCACTGGCAAAGGCCACAGGCCAGAAACTGGTCTGGGGATATTGGATGAGTAGGCATTAAATAGGGATTTTATGCACAAGCCTTCTGGCATCCATTGATTATTCTGTTTGGCACAGGTGGCAATACTGTATGGAGAGTTTTGCTCTGTTTATCAACAATTAATGTGCTAGTATAGGAAATGTGATCATGTGACACCTTTGTTTATGTTATATGATTAAAGTATTTATACTTTATAAATTATCAAACTAGTTCAAATATGGGTTTTATCTTAAATAACTATTATACATAACTATTAAAGTAATTTGCTAAACATCTAGATATAATAAATAAGTTAATCTATTATTGGCTGCAGAAAGGAGTTTGCTATTAACTGAAAGGAGACCCTTTGATTCCTCTTGGAGGCCTTAAAGGAACCGAGCAGGGCAAATTCCTAATGTCCACTCCATACGTTCTTGTCGTTGCAGCTGTTATTACTATATGTTTATTCATATAGTATACGAACATGGATGGGCTGCTCACCAACACGCATTAGCCAGCGTGGTGAGTTTATTGGCTTTTTACCTCTGAGTTTAAGATCAAGAAACACCATGGTCTTTCTTCTCAGTGCCTGATAAGGCAGAATGAATGTTTGTGTAAATGATAAAGATTTTTCCCAATTATACAATTATGACAGACAAAAATAAAGCATGGCCCTTAATCCCAAGAGGCTGTAAAGTCACCAACCAAGGCAGCGGTTGGTGGCCGAAGGCGGAGGGTGCTAAGAATATCCTGGAGGCAGACCCAGGCTGCCATTTGATGACGACTTTTTATTTAGGTACTTACAACTGCAGATCACTTTCAAGTGAAGGAAGATTGCAAGAATTAGAAGAAGAACTCTCTTATATTAAATGGGATATTATTGGACTTTGTGAAGTTAGAAGAAAAGGTGAAGAGACAATTGATTTAAAAAGTGGACATATGCTCTATTATATATTGGAAATACAAGTGGAGTAGGATTCATTATAAATAAAAAGTGAAAGAACAATATTGTGGAGATTGATGGTGTATCAGACAGAGTGGCAAGATTAGTTATACAACTTAATAGCAGATATCAAATGCAGATAATTTAGGTTTATGCCCCAACAAGTTCTCACAGTGATGAAGTAGTAGAAGATTTTTATATGGATGTACAAAAGGCTTTTGATCAGAGTAAACAACATTTTAAAATTGTTATGGGAGATTTTAATGCTAGAATTAGTAAACAAATGAAAGATGAAAGTGTTGTAGGTAATTTTGGTTATGGTAATAGAAATGAGAGAGGACATAGACTTGTGGAGTTTGCAGAGAAGGAAAAACTTTATATTATGAATTCTTTTTTTGAGAAAAATGTTAGAAGGAAATGGACATGGAAGCATCCAAATGAAGGTACAGCAGAATTGGATTATATTTTGACTAACAGGAAATACATATTTCAAGATTGTAATGTTCTTAATAAATTTAACACAGGAAGTGATCATCGATTAGTAAGGGGTAAGATACATGTTAATGTAAAACTAGAGAGACAAAAATTATTAAGAAAAACTATATTTACAGTTGATATTCCTAATCTTCAGAAACATTCTAATGAATTTAAATTAGAACTTACAAATCGGTTTCAAGTATTAGTAGATTTTGAACATGATTCAGATTTGAATGAAATTAATATGAAAATAACTGATACACTTTTAAAAACTGCAACAAAGATAGCTGGTAGAAAAAAGCAGCAATTGACTAATAAAATTTCTACTGAGACTAGAGAACTTATGAAGAAAAGAAGGAATATGAAGATATGTAAGAATGATGCATTAAAAAGAATTGAATATCTCGAATTTTGTAAAATGGTGCGGAAAAGAGTTGAAAATGATATAAGAAAGTATAACTGTGAACTAGCAAGAAAAGCTGTAGAAGAAAATAAAAGTCTTAAGAATGTAAAACAACATTTTGGTATTGGTAGGAAATTTATATCTGCAATAAGGAAAAAAGATGGAATTATTACTAAAAAGAGGGATGACATTATGAAATTGGTAGAAGATTTTTATCGAGAATTATATAGTAATAAAGAACAAGTACCTCCTATATCTATTACATCTTCCGAATTGCCCAGAATTTTAAATGAAGAAGTGAGAAATGCAATTAAATGTATGAAAAAAGGAAAGGCTCCAGGTAATGATGGAATTATAATTGATATATTAAAAGAAGCAGGTGAAGAAACAGAAAAAATATTAGCAAAGTTATATACCAAATGTCTAAATGATAAAGATGTACCAGATGATTGGAAGAATGCAGTAATAATATTAATATTTAAAAAAGGTGATAAAGAAGATATTAGAAATTACAGACCTATCAGCCTTTTATCAGTTTTATATAAAATTTTTACCAAGATAATTACAACTCGTCTACAGAGAACCTTGGATTTTCACCAACCAAGAGAACAAGCTGGATTTAAAAGTGGTTTTAGTACAGTAGATCATATTCAAGTATTGAGAGAAGTTATAGAAAGGACAAATGAATATGAGTTGTCATTATGTTTTGGATTTGTAGATTATGAAAAGGCATTTGATTCTATAAACATTTCTTCAGTGATTAAAGCATTGGATCATCAAGGTATAGATCCAGGATATTGTCATATTTTAAAGAATATTTATAAAAATGTAACAGCAACAATTAGATTACATAATGATACTGGGAAAGTCAACATTGAGAAAGGTGTAAGACAAGGTGACTCCATATCTCCAAAACTTTTTACAGCAGTGCTGCAAGAAGTATTTTGTGGATTAAAATGGGAAACTAAAGGAGTGAAAGTAAATGGAGATTATTTAAGTCATTTAGATTTCACAGATGATGTAGTTGTTTTTGCAAATAATGCTTCCGAGCTGCAGGAAATGTTGCAGGAGTTATCAGATGAAAGTAGGAAAGTAGGACTAAAGATAAATGTTAAAAAGACTAAAGTAATGTTTAATCGATTTGCTCAAAATATGAAAATAAAGATTGATTATGATGAATTAGAAGAAATTAAGAGTTACAAATACCTTGGTCAGATTATTAATACAGATGGAAACATAATAGAGGAAATTAATCATAGAATTAAACTTGGTTGGAGTGCTTTTGGTAGAAATAACTTGATATTAAAAGGAAATATGCCTATGTGTTTGAAAAGAAAGGTTTTTAACAAATGTGTTTTACCAGTTCTTACTTATGGATCTGAGACTTGGACACTTAATAGAAGATCAATACAGAGACTTCAGACCACTCAAAGAAGTATGGAGAGATGTATGTTGGGAGTAACAAGAAGAGATCGAAAACGCAATGTATGGGTAAGAGAACAAACAGGTGTTACTGATCTCATTGAAAAAATTAAAAGATTGAAGTGGAGTTGGGCTGGACATATTGCTAGAAGAGATGATAATAGATGGACAATTGAAATTTTAAACTGGATTCCAAGAGATTGTAAAAGACCTAGAAGGAGACCACATGTAAGATGGATGGATGAAATAAGAAAATGTGTAGGGGTGATGTGGAGAAGAGAAGCTAAAGATCGGAGAAGATGGATTAAACTTGGAGAGACCTTCATCCTGCAGTGGATTGATAATGGTTGATAATGATGATGATGATGATTATCATATAAAATGTATGACTAACTCAAATAATAATAATATACTAAATTTATAAGAAAGAATGCAATATATAATAATATATGCACTTACCAATCTAATCGTATAATTCCAGGACTACTTTATGATTATTTATTATAAAATGTAAATCAAAACATAGCTATTGTATATTAAAATGTTATTAACCAATAGGTTTGCATTATTAACTGAAATGACAACTGATGCAAGTTTATTTGTTTAATTGAATTAATATTTATTAACAATAAATATAAAAATGACAAATGAATAATAAACATTTGTGACATACACTTTATTTTAAATATCTTGAAATATATTCTATCTAAATTAATATTTATAAAAATATATACTAATATTTAAAAAACGCATCCATTTTAATGTTTATTATATGATATTTAAATTTTATGTAAACATGTTGCTGCACATACAATTTAAAATATAAGAAATATCTGATGATTATATACTACTCGTAATATAATAATTTATTAAGATAAATTATAATAATAAGTACATTTATTTGCTCACTTTATTTTCAAAATATAATATCAATAAATGATTATTGCAATACAATTTTTCCAAATCTTCAACACACAATATGTATTGTAACGGGCACATACGCTGTTACATTATTTTTTCTAAAAATTAGACATGAAAAATAAAAGTTCGCATTTAAAAACTTCTTTTTTAAGAATTAAAAATTGAAAGTTAAAAATCATCTAAACTCTAATATAAAATCGCACAGATGAAAAATTATTAAAAGAAAACTTGATTAAAAAAAAAAAAAAGTATTTTAAAACTAAATTTTCAGTAAAGATTTAAAGATTAAAAATATATCTTTAAGTTTGTACAATAAATTAATTAATGCTATTGTAAAATGGAAATGATTATTTTAATTAGTTAAAAGTAAGCTAGCCCTTGGGCATTTCAAAATGTATAAATAAGTAAAGGTCAGATAGGAGAGAAAAAACAATAGAAACTAATAGCTAATAAAAAAAAATCCCTCAGGAAACGGACCTCAATGAAAAGATCATCATCATCATGACGTAATGTCCACTGGATCCAAAAGTTTACAATAAAAGAAAAAGTTTGGAAATAAAAGAATTAATTAGAGAAGATAGAGAAGTGAGAAGTGTTAAGTCAGAGAGAGTTGGAGAAGGGATTGAAAGACGCACTTTTAATTCCTTCAGTTGTTCTAAAAAAATGAAACATCATTTTCCCATATTGTGGATTATAGGACATCTGGGCCTGGCAATAAAATACCAGCTACAATAAAGGACCAATGGCTATCTGCACACCGATTTCCTCATGACTTCGTGGGAATTAACACCTTCCAAATTACAAGCAATTAGAAACTATGAACTTTTTTTAAAAAAACAGTAAGAGCTATATAGCTAATGAACATTTTCAAAACAGTAAGAACTTTTAAGTATAAAATTTTCCCAGTATTTAAATTATAGCAATAGTATTTCCTATCTGACCAAACTAAATTATTTATTAATTATTTTTATTGAATGTATTATTTGTTTGTTAAATCATTTCCATTAATTTATTTTCCGTTTTTTTAAGTTTTTGTTATGATTTTTTTTTTTTTTAAACAACTTTTAAAAAAAAAATGTTAAATTTAAGCCGGGCATGAATGGCTCCATAGATTCATAAAGTTATGTTAGTTTAAGGGAGAGTAAATCTTAGGTTATTTGTTTTGTGGTTAAATTGGGTTAATGGATTGGATATGTCGGTGTAATTAGTAAATGTAGTATGAGCTCCGCTACATGCAGGATCACCCTATATGTCACACTTGGGCGAAATAAGCCTTTCTTATTACCAACAGAGACAGATGGTATTCCCTGCTCCTTGGATTATCACTTTTTAGCCTATGGAATGGGATAGTAATACGGAAAACGCAGTCCCTTCCTATGGAGTTTTTTTTTTATTGCTCTTCTCATCAGACAGATGTAGTATTCCTGTTCTGGATGAGAGTCAATGTCTTCTTTAATCATGCTGTTCAGATGTACATTCCTGACAGTATGGTATGTGTGCTGTCATATTTCATGCTTCATTGAATACATCGATGTATCAGATGGATTGACATTGGTTTGACTGGGAACTTTTGGCCTAAGGTTAAATAAGGGATAGAATATGTTCTTTTCAAATGCAATCTATGTAGTCTATTCATACTCGACATTTTAATAAAATATTAAATTCATCTGTGTGAACTTTCAAAATAAAATAAAAACAGTCTAAATTGTGAATTAAAATCTAAGGTAAAGTTTTAATGTTTTATAAAAAAAAATTAAAGTAAACATACTAAAATAATTTTAAATTTATATATGTTTAATAAATGTTTGTGTGCATTATTATTGGCAGTGGCTTCTTTTATTTTATTTTTAATTGAAATATTATTAGATAAGGATTTATATTTTATAAATCTCTGCGTCTCACTGAGCTAGTGGCATTGGGCTGACGGTCAGAATAAAATATAAAAAAAAATTTTTTTCTTAATTTATGTATCTGCCTACTACTATAAATTTTCTAGGTTCAAATGCCTGGTGGCACCCTGTACAGCAGATACAGTAAGGCTCTCTTGATTATCTGACCATTATAGTATATTAAAATGATTTATGGTCAATGAATAAACATGTGATAGTCCAAATTAGAATTTTAACCATTAAAATTTAAAATATAAATTTTAAATTTAAACTAAACTTTCTTCTATTTCACATATATAAACAAATGATTACCTAACTTATGACAAAGTAGTCAATAACATTAATAAAATACAATAAATAAATAAATCACATTAATATACAATTCAAACACAATCTTTCTATGCAGGTACTTCAAAGAAATACAATAGTTCAAATGTCTATTCCATGAACTTTAAACAATTCAAGGATATATGCTAATCCAAACATAGTAAAATGTATTATAATTTTTCAAAAGTAAGGTGTAGTTGTCAAATTACAATATTTTCTAAGTATTTTTTTTATCCTCTGTAATTTGTTATCATAATAGCATTAGAAATAAGCAGATGCTGGTCTCCATTTATGACATACACAATATAGAAGCACAGTGTTTTTAATCTGATGTTAAAATAGTCCATTAGCATTATAAAATGATAACTGTATGTAGAAATAATTCTCATATATAACAATATATTGTCAGTTTTGATGTTTCATAATTAAAACATTTTGTTTATACATGTTAATCTTCCTTCAGCTGAGGAATATTAAGATGCTGCCATAAATTCCTTTTTCCTTCTTTTAACAAATATTCAGAAAACCTGTCCAATCTCCTGGACAAATGCAATCTTTTTTACTCCATTAGTTCATAATTATTAAGCAAATACTTACAAAATAAAAATAAAATATATAAAATAATTTGGATTTGCTTTAATGAAAGTCAGGATTTTTGAGAGCAAATTTGAATTTTTCAGTCTTATTTATAACCTTGCACAGTTGATGTCATTTTCATTATTAAATCCAAGGTTATTCTCATTCATCCTGCTTTCCAAAACTAAAATTTTTTTTACAACAATAATAATAAATTTTAAAAAATATTTTTATAATGATTACATATAAAAAAATATTACACTTTAAAAATACAAATGACACTCTTTTAATAAAAATCAAAACAATTTACACTACATTCTTACAATACTGCATTGGAAATTTATACTTCATATATATCATTCCAACTTGAATATTACACATGTAACATAAACATAACAACAGACTTACTTAAAACCTTAAACTTTTGTTTGTAATGTTTATAACTGACTACTTATGAATGTAGTAAATGGAAGTACACAGAAGAAACAATAATAATTTTATTAAGATTATAAATTTTATTATTTACATGTGTATCTTAACGCTTAAAATGCATGACTCGTCTAAAAACGAGAAGATTTGACGTCACTCTAAATCAGCTACTTTTTATCGCACGTATACATATTATATGTCATTCGAAAGAAAATCAAAAGTTCTGTAAGATGGTGCCCTCTTCAGAGTTATTTTACAAGTAAAAAATCAATAAAAATGACCATATATGTCAAACAAAACCAAAGCACCACCTCCTCACCAACTTTTCTTGAATCTTATTGGCTGTCCCACTTCTGTCAGAAAGGGAAATGGCTGCCAAAAAGTAAAAAGTTACGTTCGTTTTGATTTTTATTACGAAAATGATAAACGAATGTTTACAACATTTTAAACAATATTTGAAGTGAATTACAAATTATTATTGATAAAATAATACTAAAAATCAAATTATTTTAGAAAAATAGTTAAGATATTACCAAGAATTATTTATTTATTGCTACATATTGATCGTAACGTTAAAGTGAAAAAAAAAAGATTGCATCAGCAATCTTTTTTGGTTGGTTGAATAGCGGTTACTTTTATTTCACTGCAATTGAATATTTTTTAAATTATAAATCAAATTTTATTTTTGAAAACACTTTCGTTTGCTTTCGTAATCTGAAAATTCAGTAATATACTTTTTACAAATGAAACTAATGTATTTATATTATTAAAAGTGATCTATTTTAACAATTAGATTTTGTTAAAGTTGTGAGTTGGCCAATTACAAGTTTTGATTTTTAACTCATTCGGCCAATTAAATAATAATCATTGAAAGGGTTAAACAAATAGAATTAATTTGTTAATTTATGTAGCAATAATAACACATTTCTTGCTTTAACATTTCATCACCATAGCAACCATTTCAATACTTAAAGATTAATGCATTTCCTATTAAAACTATTGAGAAAATAAAATAAAAAAATTATATTTGATCTTACCAAATTTTGATTGGTACAATACATATATATATAATATAACTTAATTTAAAATGTATAGTATGCATATAAATTAAGATTATTAAAAATATTTAAAAAAAATAATGCAATAATTAAAAAGCCAATAAAATAATAAATTGAGAGCACAATGTATTTATATATGAACTAATGTGTACATGTTCACACTCCTTCAAAAAAAAATCTTATATTTTCTTTCTTTGGTAATTTTTGTAAATATTACTGGATGTTTCTCTTTTCATTATTTCATAAATGAATGGTTATTCTTTTTAAAAGTTGTTTTACAACTAAATTAATAATGTTAAATTTAATATTTAAAAAAAAATTACAAATTCTTTTAGGCTTGACAAATTACTATGATCACTAGCTTTATGATTTGAAGCCATTTCATTATAAAATAATAAATAGCAAAGAAATTTAATCTGACTTAGAATGTCATGACTGAAATAGAGCATGTGACTATGTGAGATTGCAAAACTTATCACAAGATAAGAAAATGACCACTGTCTATAGAAAAACAATATAATTTACATTTTTCTAATTAATTTTCAAATTTTAGTGTTTTACTTTTTGTTTATTTAATTTTTGATTGGATTGTAATTGAAGCAGTCGATGTTGACAGCAGGTGCAGCAGTGGGCTACATGTCTTTATATATTATATATTGATTTTAGACTGCTTATTTTATATTACTGCTACTTTTTGCATTGCCATTATTTTTATTACTGATATTATACCTATTTCTATGGCTTAAAACAATTCACTATGCATAATGGCATATTTTAATTGATGGGTTATTTTAGATCATCTTTTGTTTGTTTTTATAAATTTGTGGAAAGTATGGAATTCCTAAGTAGGATACAATGGATTACTAATAACTTTTACTCCAAATTCAATTTCAAGTGATTTAATGATGGTTTCATGCAAGATTATAAACAAGGACATATACATTGCTAATCCTGATCCCCCATTATTATTTTATTAATATTAAAAATATTTTTGCATACTTTGCATAATCATGTATATTTTCCCAAACTAAAAAAAAAATAGCGTCACACAAACTATAAAAAAAATTGCGTCACAATTGTTGTTCTTGTAATTAAACTTGATTTCATAATACACAATTTCATTGCCACAGTTAATTCAAAATTATGATTGATGACATGAGAAATAGTTAATGATTAGGCTTTATACTAATCTAATTGACTAAAAAAGAGAGAAAGAGAGAGAGGATGAGGAAAAAGCAAAAGAACAAATATTTAAAAAATATTTTTGAGTAAATCAATATTTTCTCGATAAAGTGCTATTAATTAGTTATTTATTATTAACCTTTATGTTCGAAGATAAATCTCGTAAACAATTTGGGTTTACTATACAATAATTACATTGAAATGGTATAAATAAAGTGTATATTCTTGACATAAAATTTCTATTTTTAATTATTTTTATTATTATTTTAAATTTGAAAGAATAAATAATTTAATATAAAAACATCTTTTTTACTTTGACTTTCCATAACTTTAATTTTTTTTTTACTTGATGGTGGTAAAATTAGATAAGGAAATTTGTTTAATTTATTTTTAGCAGGTATAATATATATATATGTTATTCTCCTTTTCCTTATCTTATTTGTAATTAGTTTCTTTAAATGTTTTAAACGTTAACTAAATAAAGGTTTATTCGGTAGGTTAATTGTGTTAACTGTAGCTGAACGTATTTTCAACTGCTGAAGCTGAATTCATAGAACCCATGGCTTTACCAGCCAAAAGTAGCTTCAGCTACAGTTAACAAGATTAACATACGAATAATCCTTTACTTAGCTAATGTTCGAAGTGTTTGAGTAAATTAATATACATATGTAAAGGATACCTTTTTAATTGTTATTGCATGCTAGTAAACATTTTTTAGCTATCATTTTATGTTAAAAGCTAAACATATAAAATATTATTTACCACTGTATGTTAGGATATTGATCTGAAGAGTCAAGTAAAATTTTAAAATATATAAAAATTTATTTACCAAAGAAACTATTCATAAAATAATATTTTTATACAAATTGCTCTACAAAGTTCTAACACTCATGTTTATATATTTAATACAAGACTGAATAAATATAAAATATACTTGACCTAAAATTTAGCTGTTCATCACTATTTTATTATTTAAATATTGAAATTAAATTAAAAATGGAGGAGGTATTTTTATAACACTAAAATAAATAAAATCAAAAAGTTTTATATTATATTTTATATTATGAAAAATGTTATAATGTCAATTTACACACTTTTTTAATTATAATAATAATTTGTCTACCTTCAAATTGTCATTAAATCCTAATGTGTTGAAAAGAATGTTATTTACAGGCCCTTCAGTTCTTTAATATTTGATATTTGACTTAAAACACTTTTTCAAATCTATTCCTACTGTTAAATTTACTTGTATATTTGATTATATAATATTGTATATGCATATTGAGAGGGTTATAAAAAAATGTCATATGTTCCATGATAAATTAAATTATTGAAAATAAAAGTAAATTTATCCATTAATTTACAAACTTATTATTATTCTTTTTTCTTAAAAAATGTTATTACAAAATCTAAAAGGATTCAAAATAAGATCTCATTCTTATGAATGAAAATGTGAATTTAATGATGGGATGGTGAAAACAGTATTGAATGTTAAAGTAAGGAAGAAATAAAATGGGTGAAAAAGTATAGAATGAATAAATAAAAGATTGAAAAGCTGATGTTTAAATATCTTATATTAAATTTAAGTGTTAAGAAATTGTTAAAGTTTGTCACTGATTTTAAAAAACTTGTCTCTAGGAATTTCCAATTATTTATATCATCAACATTAGGCTAGTGAATATTATTTATCTTGAATTATATTATATTTAATTAGATTATTAGTAACATACTCAAAATTTAAGGTTAGAAATTACATTTTCATTCTAAAATAGAAAATCCTGTTAAAAAGCCTAAGATTTAAATTATCTTAGTGCTTTGTATTAGTTATTATGTTTTGTTTATTTTATTACCAAATATCATTTGTTTGAATTAAATTTAAATGGAGTTTCATTATTGATTTTTTAATCATTTAAATTATCTCATTCTTAAATAAAATATTATTTCATTAAGGTCCATAAAGCTTAGAATATATATATATATATATATATATATATATATATATATATATAGGATCACTAGATGGAGCTTTACCAATAGCTTCTAACAAGCTTTTGTTTACATAAATGCTGAGAGAGATAGAATTCAATATCTCTTTCATTGTATCCAACCTTTAGACCATGGTTTCGAGCTAGTTGGCTCAACGAAAGAGATATTGAATTTTATGTAAACAAAAGCTTGTTAGGAGCTATTGGAAAAGCCCCATCTAGTGATCACAAAATGCAAGCTAAGAGCAAGTTATGAAATTTATAACTTGTTTTGTTTATCATATATATATTAAAAATGGTAGTGAGTTTCTTTTTAATTTTTTTTTCATTCTTCTCTTTTCAATATGTTCTACCTCCATCATATCATTTCCTGATCACCAGATGTAAAATTTTGCAATAATTGGAAAAAGTGTAAATACTTTCTAGTCAGTTCATTGTTCAGTTACTATGCTCCTGGAACTACTGATTCTGTGTTATAGCAATCATACCAAAACCATAAAGCAATTGTTTTGATATAATTATAATGACAGATGGGCTCTAATGAGGTTTAGAGGATTTTTTACTACAATTATTTTTAATATCTGATGATTCCTTTTGCTAAGCACCAATATATGAGACCAATTATTTCGGCAGATTTGTTTTTTTATTTTATGTTTATTAAATGTAATCATTACTCTTGACAATATAAATCTTGAAATAATGAATACGATTTTTTAAAAGATTGATGTTTTATAAAGCTAATTGAACATTAACAATATGTATCTTTTTAAAATTCTGATATTTCTTTTTATAGGGTTACAAAACTGACGTCATTTTTCAGCTAATATTTTTTATCACCTTTGGATTCATCTGTAAGAAAAGCAATATGTAGATATATATTTTAATTTCGGTGTAATAAAATGACAAAAATATGCTAATCTGACAAATATTCTCAATATTGTGTTTACCTTCAGCTTTTATATATAGATGTCTCAACAGTTATATGTTCTTTACAATATGAAACTAAAGTTTTTCTTGCGCATATCTACCTATCATGTCGATAGCCTAGATTTAAATCTCTACCAATTAAACTTAAAAATTCTTAGATCAGAATTGAGGTTTTTTAAGTAGATGGCCCATATCTAATCCAATTAATAATTAAATATGATTAATAAATACCTATTTAGGGGTTAAAACAAATAGAAAAAAACAAGTTCTCATCACTTCATAGTTGTTAAGCCAAATGAATACTACCTTCACTGTTTATATATGAAGGGAGGGGGGGGTTAAGAGATTTTTGCATTGCAGTAAACTATTTAAAGACTGTAAAAAGTTTCAAAAGACCAAATAGCATAAATGAAAAACAAGAATTAAATACTGTTTAGAAAAAAATTATGGAAACAAAAATTAATGATTTTTAAGAGAAAAAAAACAATGGCTTAAAAAAAAGATATATTACTAAAAGTTGTTTAAAATGAAAAATGTTCAAGATTACTTAACTTTATTTAAAATCGGAAGTTGGTATGTAAAATTATATTTAAATGTTTGATTTTTTTAATTATTATTTTCATGATCATTACTGGTATGTTTTTTTTTTTTTTAAAAAAGGCCTCAATCAGCTGCATAAATTAAATGTGTATTTGATTTCAAAATATTAATAAAAAAATATGGTTGACCTATACTTTTTTGAAATGATTTAAGTATTGGAAAAAAATAGTTTTGACCATCCTATATAGAATTTTCCAATTAAAAATTATATGTAGACACACACATAAACACAATATATATATATATAAAAGAATTGGGACCCAGACTCCAATATATGTATTTTGTGCTGATCCAGCACAAAATATTTATATTGGACTCATTTATCTTTTTTACATGTATGTGGTCATGTGTATCGGTTGTATAAGATAGGATGGATAGCTGTAGAGAGTTTGAAAGTCTGAGTTCAAATCAATTTCAAATTACATCAAGTTCATTATAGACAATGTACTTGTATTTAAATTATATATATATATAAACTTACAACATTAAATAGATCTAATGGATCATCTTGTGGATACAAGTTTATTATATAGCTGTTTCTCTATTATGATATGATTTTTAAAAAATAAGAATCAATTTCTTCTTGGCATAATAATAAAGTGAATATTTTAGCTTCATAAATAATATAAAGTCTTTTTTTATATATTAAGGTTATAAAGATTTATTCATATACACATATATACATTTGATCTTGGAGAGAAAGGTAGACCAAGACCTATATCACTTAGTTCAAAGTTAATCTAGGCACCTTGCGTATTAGGCTAACTTTCTATTCTATATTGAGGCCTATTATTGACCAGGTATCTCAAAAAAGTTCTTCAGGTGCCAATAATTTGTCTCTGTTCTTGATTTTTCCTAATATGCCATAGAAAGTTTGGCAAACCTTGAGATCTGTTTGATCAAAAACATGTTTACATCTGATGAACCACAGAGTGAATGTCACAAAGGTGTCTAACCTGATGATGGAGAAGACTCCAGAGTTTGAAAGCATTTTTAAGTGACAAGAGGTTATGAGTGCCAACCAACACTTTTTCTTCAAGTATAAGTCTAATCAGATAGAAAAAATGGCAGTTATGTTGTAGGTGCTGAAAGGATTCTTCCTCTGTTTTACGAAGCTGACACTGTGGGTCCAATTTTGAACCCTCTTCTGTAGACAAGAAACTGGTTAGTGGGCAGTGAGAAGAGATTTAATTTTTATGAGGAAGTCTATGTGCTTGGGTTCCAAATACCTAGTTGAGCATGTAGTATATTCTGCTTTTGATGTATCAAATCATAGACCTCCCAATATGATTTTTTGCTCACCAAGAACTGCTCTATTAGGTTCGTTAAGCTTTTTATATGACTCCAAATGTCACTGATCCATTTGCTACTAAACGGCAGTGGAATATCAGTTGGCTCAAAAGGTAAATCTAGGTCACATTCTACCTGATTTAAATAGACTGCATGCAATATGCCAATCGCTTTTTGAGCATAGAATGAGGAAATCAAGTGAACCCAAGCCCATTCATATATTTAGGTGTTTGTATTTTTGCTAGACTGATAGATACAATCTTGCCTTTCCAAAATAGTCTGGAACAAATTATATTAATTCTTTTTTCAAATTCCTTGATTGGCTTTATTATTGGCAGGAAATAATTAATACTAAGGGAAATCAGCATATGGAGAAGGAGTATCTTCCCAGGGAGTAATAAAGAAACTCATGATAATGATGCCACAACCTTCTCGGTTTTTCCCAGAATGGAGCTCTGAATTTCTTTTCTCATAGCGGTGTTTGATTTTGCAATTGAAATCGGAAAAGTTTGGTCTTGAGCAGTGAAAATTGATGTTATTCTATTTCCTGTGATAAATCTTCCATGTGGATGACTTACTATGATTTATACTAGAGTTTAATTCCACTGAAAATTTGTCCAAGATTTGCAGCAGTTGCAGTAAATATTTTTTGGTAAGCAAGAAAACAGTAACATCACCCATGCATGAGATATGATGTACCTCTTCTATCAAGGCCAGAACATATATTCCAAGTACCCTTTGCTCAATTTCTTTCAATAATAAATTGATGTACATGATGAAACAGAGAATGCTTAAAGGAGATCTTTGCAGAATAGAAAGGCTGGATCTGAAACCAGAGGCTAGTTTGCCATCCAGTGATGTAAATATTGATCGATTTAGCAGAAGGTTGTCAATAATTCTGACATATACACTTGAAACCTGATAGTCTTAAACAGTTTTGAAAAGTGTGACAGGGATTACACAACCAAAAGCAGATAAAAAGTTCAATTGGATGACAATTGGCATTGATTTCCTATGGCACCTAACATGCTCTCTAAGAAGCAAGAAACAATGTACAGCATTCATGGTAGAGGCTCCCCTGCAAGTGAATTGATGTGAGATAAAAGCTGATCTTGAATGCAATCTTTAATTATGGCCTCAATGGTTTTAATCATAAGTGGAACCATGAATATTGGATGAATGTTGGTGAGACCTGAGGGGTTTATCTGTTTTTTCAAGAAGGTGACCAGAGTTACCAGATAGAGATCTGGAATGTTTTAGAACCCTCCAACCAGAACATCAATCAAGCCACATAGTATAGGAGCCATAAAGTGACTAAGATGTAACAGGATGAACCTTGGTACTCCATGATGACCATGGTGTGGGCTTTCTGGGTAACCTTGTAGTTTTTGTATTATTTGAACTTTTGTAATTCCATGCTCCATGGTATGACTTGTATCTTTCCACACCTCCCCAATTTCAAAACCAGGTCAAAAGTTTAATAACTGACACAAAAATTTATTGTGGAAATTAGTTGATATATAAAACCTTTAATAAATAAATAAAAAAAGAAGAGATATCCTACTGGTTTAATGGGGAAAAAATCCAATTTAGGTATTAATGCTTTCTTGATTCATTAGCTTATGGGAAGAGTCTACCATTATAGATAGATAGATAGATAGATAGATAGATAGATAGATAGATAGATAGATAGATAGATAGATAGATAGATAGATAGATAGATAGATAGATAGATAGATAGATAGATAGATAGATAGATAGATAGATAGATAGATAGATAGATAGATAGATAGATAGATAGATAGATAGATAGATAGATAGATAGATAGATAGATAGATAGATAGATAGATAGATAGATAGATAGATAGATAGATAGATAGATAGATAGATAGATAGATAGATAGATAGATAGATAGATAGATAGATAGATAGATAGATAGATAGATAGATAGATAGATAGATAGATAGATAGATAGATAGATAGATAGATAGATAGATAGATAGATAGATAGATAGATAGATAGATAGATAGATAGATAGATAGATAGATAGATAGATAGATAGATAGATAGATAGATAGATAGATAGATAGATAGATAGATAGATAGATAGATAGATAGATAGATAGATAGATAGATAGATAGATAGATAGATAGATAGATAGATAGATAGATAGATAGATAGATGGATAGATGGATAGATAGATAGATAGATAGATAGATAGATAGATAGATAGATAGATAGATAGATAGATAGATAGATAGATAGATAGATAGATAGATAGATAGATAGATAGATAGATAGATAGATAGATAGATAGATAGATAGATAGATAGATAGATAGATAGATAGATAGATAGATAGATAGATAGATAGATAGATAGATAGATATAACTCCCTCTAGTCAATTATATAATTGCAATCATTCACAAAAAATATGTTAATGGTTTCTAGAAGCATTTCAACTTCATTTAGTCTAAGTTTAGATGAATCTTGAAAAGCCACTCCTAAGTATTTTGTCAAAGCACATTACACAAACTCATAACTTAATTAAATACTGAATAATAGAAAATTATTTAAAAATAGAATTCTAGCTAAAAGACCAATTTATACTAATTTTTTTTCATAATCATGACTTCATTTATTTTGTATCTATTTTGAAAGCAAAACCATAGTCAAGAGAGAATTTTAGTATAAATTTGTTTTTTAACTAGTATTCTAATGTTATGTGATTTTCTACTTTAATTTCATAATTTATATTTTTAGCAAGAATATATTCACAACAATTATTTTTTAAAATATATAAATGATCAATAATCATTTTTATTAAATAAGGAATTGTTTTCTTTCATTTTAATTTGTATAATTTATAGTTTCTTTAGATATAAATACTGAATATTATATTGGAAATTTTTTATGTATTGAAAAAGAATAAATATTCAGTTATGATGTATCCTGGTAACCACCATTTAAAATAAAATACCCAAGCTGAATTCCATCCCTAGTAATTAGCTCAGCATTTATCTGATTTTAAACTAAAAAAAATAGCCATTTCTAAATTGATATTTAAGATTTGATATGAATATTAAAATAAAGATTAAATACTTATATATATATATAATGAGCTTGTAAATAGCTTTAATAAGCTTTTCAGAATATTAATTCTAATATTTTCACAGATAAATCTTACCATGCACATTCTTATGATTTGAGAAAGAAGTTCTGAGGAAAATACTTGTTATTGTATTGAAACATCACTATTTATCTAATATATTTTTATTACTTGGAAGCTGCCAGAAATTATATTATGATACATATAACCTAAAAAATATCACAATTTTAATCATTCATGATTTTTTTGTTGCTTTTGAAAACTTTCAAAGTTACCACAATCATAATAGTAATATTTAACAATTTCTTCCTACAACTGAGAATAATAAATTAAAAATAGTAGGAACATTATTGCCATGAATAATTTGCCCTCTATTTTGTCAGTTACATTCTTAATTAATTATGGAAAATAAAAAATAATTGTAAGCATTCTTTGATATGTATACTCATTTTTAATAAGAATTTTAAAATAATAATTGATATCAATTTTTGGTAAAAGTGCAGTTCCAAATGAGGAATTATGTAAATATCTTCTTACTGCTTTTTGCATATTCATAGTTTATTACTTTTATTTATAACTAAAATGTATTTTTTTACTTTAATTTGGGTAATTGAAAATTTTCAATAAATTTAATTTTGCTTCTTATATATCCAACTTATAGTCAACTCAGAGAATCATCAATAAATAAATATTTATATAATATTAGCTATAACATTAAATAACAAAAGAAAAACAACTAATTTAGTAAATACTGTCTTGTTTATTAATTTTCTATGGAGATTTCTGGAGACATCTTTAATCTGCAAGAGACTATTTATCGTTTGTATACATATTTACATATGTGTGAATGTGTTTGAGTTTTAAATAATAACTATTTACTGCACCTATAAACATTTTTGACAATACTGAATACATTTTTAGGTGCCATAAATATGAAGCACTATTCCAAAATGAAATTAACTTAAAAAGTAGTATGCCTTCAATCCTTGTCTGTTATTAGAGATTAGTGAAAAATTAAGTATCCAAGATTCAACTTTTAAATTGTTAATATTACTTTAAAAATTATTGTCTGACAGACTAAGAATTGTGATCTTTTTTTCTATAGCTTTTCTAGCTAAGAAATTTTTTTAAAAATTTTTTGTGTTTAGCCTTCATTTTCATATTAAATTGCCATGTGATTTTCCAAACAACTTTTTTTTTCAAGCTTAGCTATTTGAAATTCCGAATGAATTTTTTTTTAAGCAGTATCTATTATTGGTGTGACATATTGATCTAATAATTATTGATATAACCATAGTCATTTATATATATCATCATTTTTGTTTTTCCTATCATTTCTTTTCCTTCTAGTCATCTGATTCTGTTATTTTATCTATTGCTTTTCTAAGTTTGTCTTTTAATAGATTTCTTAAATAAAATGGAAATACAAAAGAGTCTGATGTTTGTTTAAATAACACATTTCTTAAAAATCTTGAAAGCCCATGTCTTAATCACTATGAATTCATTTCTAGTATTTCCCAGAATAGACAAATTTTTCATTTCTGATAGTTGGCTAATTATTGTAATTGATTCTGTTATTCTCTTGTTCAGACATTTTATTAGTACTGATATCTTTTATACCTTGGCATGCTTTGTAGCCAGTTATGACTATAGTTTAATAGCTACAAACTTCATATGAATCTAACCTAGCTTATTGCATTTCTTCAATTGTGAGTTTTTAAGAGTTTTGCAATTAGATGTATTATAAAAAACAAATTTGAAAAAAAAAAAAAAAACACTAATGCCAATGGTTAAACAGATATTTATCAGATAAACTTATCTGTAAACCATTGATACTAAAAATAAATAAAATGTTTACTTAATAATGATATGGTTATTTTCCTGGCCTTTCATATGACTATTGAGCATTAAAATGGCAGATTAAGCATACGTTTTCAACTAGAACTTTTTAATTTTATTTTTCATAAATAAAATCTATCTAGATTAGAAACCTTTAGTTTTTCCAACAGCTACATTACCCATATTCCAAATTATCACTTATAATTTAAAGAATGTCATTTCATGGAATAGAAGCATAAATAATTTTTTTTTAAAATAGGAAAAAATTTGAAATGTTGCTGTTCAAAAAATAGTACTAAAAAATAGTTACAAGATAGTTCGAAATGTGATGGAAACATTTAAAAAGAATTAATAAACATCAAAATAAACATTTAAAAAGGATACATTATCACGCAAAAATTAAATAAAAAACAAAATAACTTGGATATAAAAATAGAAATAAAAGATCCACATGATTATTTAGAAATCCTTGACGTATGGGGGAAAAAAACGATTAAGTGAAAGTGATATTAAATAATCTTAAAAAACTGAAATTATTACATTGATGTAAAAAAAAAAAAATAGAATGGGAAAAACGCAATAGTAATTGTATACATATGTGAATGTTTTTATATATGTATGCAGTTTAATCTGTGTGTATGTATTTATATGCCTAAAATAAATAATAAAAAAATAGCAAATATTATTAAGCTCAAATTTCCTGTACTGAATTAAAATATTCAAAGGAAATTAAAAAATTTATTGCGGAATAGTAATGATATCTTTCTTTTATTAAAAAAAAAAAATACATCAGTAACAAAGTCATTAAAACAGCAATGGAAAGACTGGTTCTTGTTTGCGGTTTCAAATTAATGTCTTATTAGCAGCTTTAATTTCCTACTGGAACAAAATTATGAACATTAATTTTTCCTTTTCATATATATTGGTTTTTTTTCTGGTTTATTAAAAATGATTTTTATATTAGATAACCATACATGCAGATATACAAGCGCGCGCACACACATATATATCATTATAGCAATCAAAAATATCGCACTGCATGATAAAGATCTCTCTAATATATTTTTTATTTAAAGTTTTTTTAAAAAAATATTTTATGATAATTTAAAAAACTTTTTGGTAACATTATCTGAGATGAAATTTTTATTATATTTTTGATAAATTGTCAAAAATGCGCTAATCCATCAATTATCCTCTCTCTTTTTCTATAGAATCAGTCCTCCTATTAAATTCTCTAATTTTATTTTGGGGGAACATCACCAGCATAATTTTGAGTTAACAGCCCTTTACTTTTTATTTTATGTTTTCTTTTAATAACACTCTTGCCAATATCTTTGTAATGATAGCAATTTCTAATTTATTTTTAATGCCCAATGCCTTCAATTCATCTTCACAATACTGTATTAGCTTAAGAAAATACCACTAAACACAATTTTGTTATTTGATGCAAAATAAGCTGTCTTTCATCTAGATAAATTTCTTAATTACATTTAATCAACTCAAAACAATTTTTGGAAAATATAATCAAGGAATTGTTTTCTGTCTGTTTGCATTTTTCTGTCTCTTTCACAAAAATTTGTCACTAATTTATTGTTGGTGAAATAGAATTTTTATAAATTAAAATGCAGTAATTTATAATTTTTTGCTTTTTAAAATATGAATTACAATTGATGTTTGTATAAAATAAAAATAATAAAGAATCTTAAAAACATTGACATTGATATGTATTATATTTTTAAACTTTTATTTTTTATAAGTACGTTAATTATGCCTACATTATGTTTGGTCTTTTGACTAATATAATGCACTTTACTTTCTAATTTTTTTGAATAAACTTAAATTGATAATAAACAGATTTATTTTTATTTTCCGTTACCTTTTTTGGATTTTGCATATAAATGCAATACTACAAGTCCTGTATTTCAATTGCTTGAAAAAAATCAAAAATATATATATAAAAAGGTTTGTGGTGATAGGATATTAGATGTGATAATATGGTGGACTATTTTTATCATCTATTATCAATTGCTGAATGTCTAAAAAAATTTTAAATTTATTTAAACGTTTCAAATACAAACAATTTGTTAGTAATTAATGACACCCAAATAGACAACACAGATTAATAATTACATGATATTTTGAGTTCTTCAATCTTTTTCTGGTATTGATGCCTGACCAGTGACAATATTAGCAAAAGAATCAAACTTACACCTTCTTTAATACCAAATTTTAAGCAATGGAACCCTTCTGATCCTATCAATTATTTTTTAATACTTTTTTAAGAGGAGAGTCCATTAGAGGCTTCCAGACATTATGTATTGCTATACTGGGTTGACTTATAGGATTCTTTGCATTGTCATGTGAGCAACTTTTTCAATTTTTCTTCTTTGCATTTTTTCCTCTCTATCCAATATTTTTGTATTTTCCCAATTGAACATATGTTCATTAGTATATATATGGTCTGCTACTATAGACACATCTGTTTTTCTCTTTTAACCATTAGTTTGTGTTATTTCAATTGTTGTTCAACAAGGCAATAGATCTTACCAATATACTTCATTCCATGTTTACATAGTATTTCATAGATGTTCTTAGAAAAAGTATTAATAAAAAATTAGAGGGATCAGGAGGATTTGATTCAACCTCATAGATAAGTATTTGAAATTTCTACTGACTGTTGCCTTTGACAGAATAGCTCAGATGGTTAGAATGTTGTTTTAAAATTCAATATTCAAGGACAACTCCTATGCTAATATTGCCATTGATCAGAGCAGCAATATCTAGAAAAGAGTGGAGAGTAATACTATTCAAATTATTGCATAATTACTAACCTGTGTTGTCTATTTGTGTGTTATTATTAACAAGTTGTTTGTATTTGAAAAGTTTAGATAAAGTTTAAAATTTTATAAACATTCAACATTTAATAATAGAGTATGGAAATAGTCCAGGATATTATCACAGCACTAATACCAATTTTCATCATATTTAACAATTTTTAGTATGATATCATCTTATGAATAATAAGTTACACGACTTTAATTGCTTGTATATATGCTAAAAGCTTAAATGTAATCAGAAAAAAAAATCATGTTTTTTTTATAAATATATAATTTTAAAAAACTAAAAAAAAACACATAAAAAAAACAATCTCACAATTCTTTCAATTTTTCCTCTTCAATTATTATAAGAAGTCATATAAGAATTGATATTCCATAAAAAACAATAAGCATCACCCATGGAATATCAAATTATGACACCACTTTTTATTGATTTATTTTCCTCTTGGTTTTACCAGATATTCACTTGTAAATTAATTAGTAATAAATTATAATTTTGCCACTCCTGTGAAGTGTCATTCTCAGAGAGTTCATGATTTTTTCCTGAATGCTAGTTATAACTTCTGCTTTCCATTTTTACTTCTGACAAGTTATTTCAAATGTTGATTATTTTTAATAATCTTATGTATTTAATTTAATTTGAAAGTTAATTTTATGTTTTAATTTTTTTAAGATTTTTATTTCAGCCTATTCATGTTTTTATGGTTATGTTTTGTACTTTTTAACCTGTTATGATTGTTTATTAAGTTTTCTGTCTGAAGACAAAGTAACTACACAAGAGAGAAGAAATAATAATTCATGATCACTAGCTGGTAATTTGCATTGTATTATGTGATTTCTAATTGTAGGCAATAATCTCAATATTATCTACTTTTTTATTAAAAGTGTTATTAAATATGTATATAGAATTTTCATTTTCTATTCTTGTTTTTTTCTTTTTTGATAACTTTATGTAGTTTTTAAGTATAAATTTTAAAAAAAATATATTTATTTTCTTTATCTTTACAAAATTTGAAATTTTTAAAACTTAACAGCAATCAACTTCACAGCTTCTACATTTGTATGTTATTTAAGATATGCTATTCATCATCATCATCATCGTTATTATTATTATTATTATTATTATTATTATTATTATTATTATTATTATTATTATTATTATTATTATTATTATTATTATTATTATTATTATTATTATTATTATTATTATTATTACTATTATCATTATTATAGGATATACATATTCACATTTTTTAAAATAATATTACATTATTGTTATTTCTTTTTAAAGTTCATATTATTTCAAGTTTGTTATCCAATGCATCACTTACAGTGTAATTTAAAGGTGTATCAGTATCCATGTGCTGTTACAGATAATAAAAGGTGTTATTTTTTCAACTTTCTCTCTTTATTGGAATTGATTTTATTTACAAAAGTATTTGGATGTCTGTTTGTATTATGATTGTAGAAGAATTGACATATAATACACCATAGTGCATGTGTGATAAATGGATTAACCTGGATATTTTATAAATACCTGTTGTGACTGTTTGAATCAGACAATGAATATCCATTTTAGGATTGTGGAACATTATTGAAATCTTTGAGTGAATAAAATGTAAAGATATGCATTTTATAAAAAATGAAATTGATTTTCTAATTTTTTTTACATAACTGACAGAAATCTTCTATATTAATGCATTGTTTTCTATATCAATAGAAATGTAAAGTAGGAAATAAATCTAAGTTTAATTTAATTAAATAGTCAAAAAAATTTGGTTCAAGGGACTAATATTTACATTTTTTTTGATAAGTCATTTGTTATTTGTTTTAAAAAGTAATTTTTCTACAATATCTGTTTTCAAGGGATATATGAAAGAGTAAATTTCTCAATATATTTGTATTTGTCTATGGATGGTTTATAAGAGAAAATATGAATGTCTAATTGTGGTCCAATGAGATATTTTCAGAATCCATTCAAAGGAGGAGGTTGATCAGAAAGATCAATTTTAAAAGCTATTTCAATTTATGGACAGAGCTTGAGATAAGATTTAATGTTTTTTGAATTCTAAAATTGTGGATTGAATATAGACCTATTCATTTTGTTTAGAGGTTTTGCAGTAGGTTGAAAAAGATAGATGACATTTTGTTTCTCTAAAGTATTTTTCTAATTAAGAAGCATATGTTTGCAATGAATAATTTTGTATAGTTTCTAATGGGTTAGTAGTAAGTGATTCTAGAAGAAATTAGAAATATTGCTAAGAGATGTTTTGTAGTAAAGGAAGAGATGTGATTCAGAATGATGTCTTTTATTTTATTTGTAAGTTTTACTTACATTGTCATGTAAATTTCTCTCTTGATGAGTTGAAATAGAAAAATAAGTAATGAATTGGGGTCTTCTTTGAAGAATTGTTACCTAATGTTCCCTGTAAATATTGATCAAGTGCAAGATTTGTTCATGTTGAACTGTAATAACATTGGAATCTCTTTATTATTATTATTATTATTA
>JAQFVV010000062.1:2862395-3051177 GCA_028023455.1 Epiperipatus broadwayi
CTAGGATGAATTAGCTATCTTAATTGTCAGATCTCATATACTTATTTTATTCATTTTAAAAATAAAATAAAACATTTCTTGTCAACTATTATCCAAGCTTAGGTTGTTACTAGCTAGAAATCTTTACTCACAGTTTTAATAAAAACTTAGAAACTGAAATAAATTAAAATTAGAAAATAAGCACAAAAGTTAAGCCATCAGTCATGAACTTTGAAAACTAGTATTCAATTTGCAAATCATTGGAATACAGTATTTGGAGAAAAAAATGATATTTATCATATATATATAAGATTTAGTGATGAGGTGATTAGTGCATCTGTTCAATGAACTCATAATCTGAAGTTCAAACATGAGTGAAATTTGGAAATTATTTCAGGCCACTGAAGATTTTTAAAAAAGTCTAGAAATGTTTTTAGGTAGTCAATCTAGTCAATCCTCCAATTATTGATCAATAATTGTTATTTTTCTATTCTTAAATGGAGGACAAAGATTCCTGGTTAATTTGGATTGATACTGACAATAAAACAAAAATATGATTGTTACAATTTTCACTACTTATGATGTTATGTTTCTATAGCCCTAAGATAATAATACATTTTGATATGTATAAACACACACACAAATCTTTCCAAGATAGCATAATACTTTCTTTTAAAATATTGAAAAATAAATTAATTTTCACAAAGTTCTGAAAAAATGAAATTTTAATATTACAATGTTAAAATTAAAAACTATTTTATTAGTATTTTATTCCATTTTTATAATAACATTTAAAAAATGAAATAATGTAAAAACAGTGCAAAACAAATGAGAGCTAATTTTACTCATCTTAAAAATTAATAATTTCAAAATAATGTTCTTTATAAAATAAATACATATACAGTTTACAAGCTATACTGACAATACATATTCATGACTCATCCACAAACGCTAAGTCAATAATTTATCACAAATTTCTGTTGCCTTTCAATACAATCTTTAAAATAACATCCAACTTTATTTACAAAGACGTAATGCACTTGAAAATTATCAATTTTATAAAATATGAATATCTTGAAATTACTCACTTGTTTTGTCAATGTGGTAAAATTGTTTTATATACTACTCTAGAAAAGATAAACATTTGACTTGAAAATTAAATGTGTTATCTTTTCTTGAACAATTAAAGACTGTGTGCATATACATTAATCATCCTTTTGTATTAATTATACAATAAATTTATGACAATACAATAATTCAAATTATTTTATATTATCCTTAAATAAATAAAATCACAAATTCTTAAAAATTGTTGCTTTATATATTACTGATTTTTAATGCTATCAAAATATTTTATCCTAACACAGTATTTCATTTAGAATTATAGAGAATTCAAAGTTTTATAGAAAAGCTTCAAAAAATTGACCAGAGATTGGTAATCATCAACAACAAAAAATTAATGACCTATAATAAATGGAAAACCAATAATTTTTATTTATTTCTAATTCAAAAATAGGCAAACTAGTAGGAGTGAGCACAATTTCCTATTTTCAAAAAAAATATACATTCTACATTTATTTGCTTCATTATATACTTCTTAGTAATATAAAGATTCTATTAAAACTTTTAGATGCAGCTTTAAACATTGAAATGTCTGAATAAATTGTGTTAAGAGAGAGGCAAATCTCTATCAATAATAAGAAAATGTTATGATTAGTCATAAAACTTCCATCTGCAATTGAAAAACATTTGCAGCAGTAAATAAATATATATTTATAGAAAACTCTCAAATAAGAAGGCAAATATATATAAAGTAATAATTTTTATTTTGCAGAGCGATAATAAATATCTAAATAAAACTCATCTGATAATAATCAAAAAATTTATTAAGTTTTGGGTTGAAAAAAAAATTAAAAACAAATGATACAAACAAAAAAGTGAACAAGCTGTATTAAAGAAACATGGGAGAAGTTGCTGAAGTTTTATTTTAAAAAGTTTGTACAATTCTTAATTGTATTTCTTTCTCTCTCTCTCTCTCTCTCTCTCTAAATAAACATACTGTATAACATTAATATTTTTTAAATAACAATTTAAAGCCTTTAAATATATAAAACTAATAAATTTACTAACAATTTAAACATTCAAATTTATATATATATGAAGGGTTTTGTATCATGGCAGGTAGCTCATTCACTTGCCAGATCCATTATTTGGGATTTGAATCCTTATAAAAACGTAGTCATCCAATTATTGGATAAGAAATAAAGAAAACAAAATGCAAATCTTTATCATTTTACAGTTGATTAATGTAGTAGTGATCGTTATTTTTTCCTTCAGTCTTTCTCTATAGGTTGGAGTAATCTTATTGTTTGCAGTGAACTATTAAGACTGTTTTACACATGCTGTAGCATTTCTAAATAACAATAAAGACATTCAAAAAAGAAATTACCAGAGGAAACAGATGTCACAAGTTCAATTCGTCATATTCTCTCTATCAATCATTTTCACTATATCAAATCCAATCAGTTCAGGAATTACATGGTGTTGTATGAAATACAGTCAGTACTGAAAGAGCACATTATGATCAATGACAAAATATATTTATTCAATCCAAATAATTCAATCAACAACATAATATTCAATCTTGGGCTATTAAAATCTAGAATGGACTAAGTAAAAATATGTGCCTAAGAGCTATATTAGTCTGCTAAATTGAAAGATAACTGGTCCACATCTCCCCCCCATCATAACTATAATCAGTGAATCATATCTTAATATGCCATCAAAATTTTTTATGCTCTAATTGAATGACATACTATTAAAAACTAGGAAGGATAAGTGATTTTAGCACAATGCTGTTCCGCCTCATTTTGCAGCGGTATTCAAAATTTTTAAAAAAACCATTCCCAGGAAAAATGATTGGATGATGCGTCCAACTAAAAAAATCATCTAGGTTTCAGATCTGATTTCTCTGGATTATATCTTGCAGTTACTTTAGATTACTTGTTTATATTAACAGCTCAAGGTAATACAAGATTAGAGAATAATATAAAATCACAATTTAAAACAATAAGAACAAATCTTACACTGTTTAGAAATATGAAACAATCTTGTATTAATTACATTATAAATTGCTTAGAAGATGGACATTAGTTGAATTTTAATCCCTATTGCAATTAATAAATATCATTTCATAATTAATTATATCCATACAGAATTTTTTTTATTTTTATAATTCTTATAAGGAGACAGATGTTGACATACCTGCATATTTTTATTGAATATCTTATATCAAATAATTTTAAAAATTATCATTTTAAACACATAATAATTGGTTGAGATTT
Organism: Epiperipatus broadwayi; assembly: GCA_028023455.1. Lineage (NCBI taxonomy): Eukaryota > Metazoa > Onychophora > Udeonychophora > Euonychophora > Peripatidae > Epiperipatus > Epiperipatus broadwayi. The sequence continues at coordinate 2,865,719 of JAQFVV010000062.1, forward strand.
ATTAAAAATGTAAATTATATATATAAAGGAAATTGAAGACAAAAGATTTTGATTAAACAAAAAATGATAAAAAAAAAGAAGAATAAATAAAATAAAAAATATTAAATTGCATGTATGGATATAGATAATTTATTTATAGTAAAACTAAATATGTAGATACAATACCTCTAAAAGGTTTATAATAATAGAGAGATAGACTTGAAACAAAATTAGATAATGCTGATGAATGCTCACTATGGCCACTCATAAATGAGTATGCCCATTCCATCTCTAAGAAAAGAAAAAAACTGTACTAGAAATAAGTTTTATAAAGATTATACAAACAATAAGTGAACCACAAATACATCCACATGCAAATCATGCTGGTCTATTTTTCTGTTTGTTTGATATTTTGCAATGCTGTCTTTTAATTTCTGCAGCAGAAAACTTCTTTGAAATACTTCAAAACCATGTCTAATTGTATTTCTCTAATGTACTCTATTTTCCACCATGTCTTCCAATGGAAACAATCAATGTTATACTTCTTTATATTGTCCTTGAGATAATTCTTACAATGCAGATGAGATGTACTTTCTCAAGTGCATGATAAAACGCTTTTAGGAAGTTTTGCATTGCGCATTCATTTTCTATGACCAATCCAATAAAGACATGATTTTATAATGGACTCAATAGTATTAATCTAGCAAGTTGAAGAACAATAATTTTATGAGTTTAACATATTTTTTTTTTAAATTTGTGAAGCATCTTTAAAATGAACTTTTTTAATGCCTTTAGATTATGTCATTAGTGTGTCCAATTCTCATTTCCATATAATAAATTAGTTAAAAAAACAGCTCTATTCACAATTAATTTAGATGGAGAGTCTGCTATACCTCAACATCTAACTCCATCTTTCTATTTATAAAATTAATAAGGTATTTCATTCTCGAGTTGATAACTATCCAAACTAAAAATGGCTGAGGAATTTTTTTCCATCACTGGCTGAAAAACAACTTGAGTTTTTTTTAATATTAAATATTAAACAAAAGTTTTTAAATGTTGCATTCAAAGCATTAAGTATTTTCTATAAATCATTTTTTAAACTGATAAAAATAGCACAATCATCAGCATATTATAAATCCAGAATCCAAGGTTTTTGTTTTTGATCCAAATTAAAAATTCCATCAAACCTGTAGCCCTTTATTTCATTATATCACCTATAACAGTTCCAAAGATAACTGTCATAAAAATCAAAAACAATATTAGAGTAAATAAATATCCTTGTTTAATACTAATTTTCATTTCGAATGTCTCAGATTTTCCATCTGTAGTAATAACTAATTAATTTCAAACTATGCCTAAACCTGTTCAATTAATTGAATCATGTCTTGACAAAATTAATAAAAGTAGTATATAAATCAATCTTTTATTTCCAATATTTTCTTGTATTTTCCTGACAGCAAAAAACATGTCTATAGTGTGTTTTGATTTCTAAACCCACATTAAGTCTTTGGTAATCATTTATCTATGAATGAAAGCAATCTATTCGACAAAATTCATATAAGTATCTTTTCTGTATTCCATAATAATTATTGTGATTTTGTCTATTCTCTTTATTTTTAAAAATTTTGAACAATGGAATCATCTTTAAGATCAGGCGGCATAACTACATAGATTCATTCATGCCTAAAAAAATTCCAATGTTTTTGAAGCTAACATATATCATAACATTTTAAAACTTCTCTAAATATTTCATCGGGACTTGCAGTACTTCCATTTTTAAGATTACAAAGAGCTTTGTCCAAATATAAATGTATATATCATTAAAAACCATCTCAATTCTTGAATCATTATCCAAAATATTTCTTTCACCTGTTCAAAATGTCATTGTGATACCATTTCTTAGATCCAATGTTGCTTTAAATCCATTAAAAAAAATCTAGAATTATCATGATCAGTGAATATTAATATCATCTTTGCAGCTTTATCCACCAATCATTTTTAAGCCTTTAGATCTTATATTCATTACAAAGCTAATCTGTCAAGCAGAAAAACTACATTTTCTTTCAATTAAATTACTAATAAGATCATTATCAGAAAACCAGACAATCTTCTTTTTAGTGAACCTAAGAATAGATTTTCTTATATCTATAATACAGCTTAAGAAAATTTCATAATTCAGTAATATAACGATTCGGGAGGCCCAAATTAGCAATTTTAATGTTTAATAGCTGTTGAAATTTAGTATTATACATTCGATGGCATCTTTCTTTTTATGACTTATCTATGCACTTACACAAAGACAATACATTCAACACATAATTAGATCACCAGATGACTTTCAGTTTAATAAAGATTAAACATTTAAAGAAGGTAATCAAATGTTAAGTTCACATAAGTATATATTAATTACACTGATCACGTAGTGATATAGTGGTTTTATAGACTGATATTGATGATGATCAAACTGTTTATCACATAACTGCTTATCATCATATATCAAATCATTTCTCAGAGAGTGGCCCTTAACTTTCATCCATTAGTATTTATTTTATTTTATAGATGGGGTTTAAACTACCCTAATTCTATTTTGGAGCACTTTTTTCTTAGAAAGAACACACTACTTTCCAGCAGCATCATTACAGTTTTCTCTGATAACCCAATCTTTTCCTCTGCTCAGAATATGGTTTCCTGGGATTTATAATGAATTCTTATGTACGCATATGCATTTGGAAAGAGATCACTGAATTAAGAACAAAACTGGTTTATTTAAGATAATATCAACAAATATAGTGAAATTATATATTTCTTACTGGAAGGAACTTGCAAAGATAAATGTTAAAATTCTGAGATTTTAATCTCCATTTCTTTACAAAAATCTTTTCCATATTTACATTAAATACCATTTACATTATTCATAAATGTCCAAAATAAACTTCAGACAGTGGTTAACAAACACAAAAAGTATCAATAAAATTTTTAAATTGGGAGGCCTCATTTACATGTATATAAATAGAAATTATTAAACTCAGGTGCTTATTATACATGTATATAATTTTAATGCGCAAATACGCGCACAACAACCGAGCTTCATCAGGATTAAAATAACAATATATTATAAACTCAAAATAATTATAATATCTAAAGAATAATGCCCGAGCGCTTTCAAGAGAACTTAGCTCTCATAATCATGGGCAACAAAGAATAAGCATAGCGTGTTGGTATATGCTAAAATATGCTGATATATGTAAATTAGTTGAAAATAAATGCGTCAGCTCTAAATGATCCATTTCTTAGAGATTTTGTAACACGCATCTTTCCTATTCATAGCCTTATCATCAATAGCAATAAAACATGCTTCTTTAACTTTTCTCTTAATGTCATTTCTCTCCCTGCAAACTATTCTTGCATTTTTAGGTTCACATGCATGACCAGCTGATTTCTGATGTATTGCAAATATTGAGTTGCAATTTGGGTCTGCTTGGGCCTTATTGTAAGAATATCTGTGCTGGAATAGTCTTGTAGAAAGAGTTGCTTTCGTTTCCCCATAGTATGATGCCATGCAGTTATTTTCTGGACATGAAATATTATATACGGCCTGAGAGGTGTTAATATTTCATGTCCAGAAAATAACTGCATGGCATCATACTATGGGGAAACGAAAGCAACTCTTTCTACAAGACTATCCCAGCACAGATATTCTTACAATAAGGCCCAAGCAGACCCAAATTGCAACTCAATATTTGCAATACATCAGAAATCAGCTGGTCATGCATGTGAACCTAAAAATGCAAGAATAGTTTGCAGGGAGAGAAATGACATTAAGAGAAAAGTTAAAGAAGCATGTTTTATTGCTATTGATGATAAGGCTATGAATAGGAAAGATGCGTGTTACAAAATCTCTAAGAAATGGATCATTTAGAGCTGACGCATTTATTTTCAACTAATTTACATATATCAGCATATTTTAGCATATACCAACACGCTATGCTTATTCTTTGTTGCCCATGATTATGAGAGCTAAGTTCTCTTGAAAGCGCTCGGGCATTATTCTTTAGATATTATAATTATTTTGAGTTTATAATATATTGTCATTTTAATCCTGATGAAGCTCGGTTGTTGTGCGCGTATTTGCGCATTAAAATTATGTATATAAATAGAAAAGATTTTCCCCTGGCTTCTTTAATAACTCAGTAAGCTTACTATTATATGTATATCTTCATACCATCAGTAACTTAAATAAAATTTAATCAGTTAGTGTCTTTGGTATCATTTAAAATTAAGTCATAATGGTTGTTTGATTCAGATTGATTCCTTAGCATCAGTAATCTCTTTCAATAGATAAATCTATAACTATAGACAATGAGAAAATCTCTTATTGGTAAGTAAAGCTGTCTCATATCTTCATCATTTCTGGACTGATTATAGGTGTAATTGTGGTTAAAAAAATTACATGGTTTGTACTTCAGCTGACACAGGTCAGTTGCCTTAGCCCACAATTTCCATCAACAGAAATTCACCATTATAGTTGGATTTAATTTAGTACTAAAAAATATTTTGACACCTATATTCTTTGAAGACATATAACAATTACAAACTTAGTGTCATGAGAGACAATTGCTGTAACTCAAAATCTTGCCATTTTTGGCAGGTTCCTTGAATTTTCACGATATCCTTACAGTAAACTTTGACCCTCAGCCCAATTCATTTTCTTCTTTTCTTCTTATTCCTTATATAGCCATTATACATGCCATGAGAAAAAATCTTCCCAGCAACATGTTTGTCATCCTTCTTGTTTTTCTTTGTTCTTGTATTTTTTCTTCTTCTATTAATTAACACTAATCAGTTGTTTTTCTTTATTTATTTAACTTATATTCAGAAATTACCATTAATTAATTGTTTTTCTTTCTTTAGTGGAACATAAAATAAAATCTAGTAATTATTATTAATCAAATGTTTTTCAATCAACATCAGATCAAACTATTAAACAGATTTATAAAATAAAATAAAAATTGCCTTCTTTAAATACAAAAATTTGCTTTCAGCTTTCGCAAATTCACATCTACTTTATTTAATTTTATTACATACAATCTTTAATTATATATCAGTATTGTCTTTTATCTCTTTTATAAAAAAATATAAATTATTTATTTCTAAACCGTTTCTATACCAATTCTTATTGAACAGAGTATAAGTGCTCTCTTTATAACAACACATATTATATTTAAGATATGCACAGTTTTACAACTACTTTCACTTAAAATTACTTTTAAAAATCACTTTATGAATATTATTATTACTTTACTGTATTTTACTTAAATAATATATCCAATTTTAACTAAGAATAAATCATCAATTGGGAAAATCTCTTTATATTATTTTTATTTCATTACGTTTAACGTTTGGTCTGTCTCTCTAATTAAAGCAAAATGAATGTACAATACCATATCTGGATAAATTCATATCTTTATAGTATATATAAAGAATAAAATGGAATTTTCTTGTAATAAGAATACAGACTTACTTTTTAACACATTAATCTTGAAGCATACTAATCAATGATCCATAGCAATCTGAACTTATAAGTGCTCACGTACTATGAACTTCTACTCTGATTCCTATAATCATCATCATTTTCAACAATTACTAATCCATTGCATAATTTAATTAAAGCCTGTCCTAGTTAAATCCAATTTTTCTGATATTTAGTCTCTCTTCTCCATGTCATATCAGTTTTCTTATTTCATTCATCCATCTCACATGTGGCTCCTTTCCAGGTCTTTTAAAATCGCTTGGGATCTAGTTCATGACTTCAATTATCCATCTACTATCATTTATTCTACCAATATGTTTAGTTCCTTTTCAGTTTTTTTATTTATTCAATAATGTCAGTGATAACTGTTTATTCTCTCACTCATATATTTCATTTTCAATCATTATTACACCTAATATATATATATATATGTCCATACGTTGTTAAATGATTTGGTCTGAATTGCTCTTCTGTTAAGCATAGAAGTCTAAATTCACATGTAAGAAGTGATAAAACATACCTATTAAAAAAAAATTTTCCAAACAAGTATGCAATTTCCTTTTAATTTCAAGTTATTTCCATCAAAAAGCCCTCCATCCCAATTTCATTCATTATGTTTCCATCATTATCAATCATTATTTTCTTCTTTTGAGAAAATCCATTGAACATTACTTTAGTCTTAAAACTTGGAAACATTATTTATAAAAACAACTTCATCTGCAATATCTAGAAGACTTAAATAATCTACATTTACTTCTAATCCCTTAGCTTCCCAATTTAATACACAAAATAGTTGTAAAACTGCTGCAAAAAATGTTGGAGATCTGAAGTCACCTTATCATGTACTCATCTCAATTTTAATCTTCTTAATATAACTATGCAATTTAATTACTGCTGGTGCATTTTGAAAAATATTCTTCAGAATAGGATAATATCCTCATCTATATCTTGATAATCTAATGCTTTAATTACTGATAAAATGGTTAAAAATTAAATGCATTTTCATAATCTACAAATCCAAAGCATAATGGCAACTCATATTCATTGGCCCAATCTATAACTTCTCTCAATATTTAGATGTGATCCACTTTCTATCCAGCTTGTTCTTTTGGTTGGTTAAAATCCAAAGTTCACTGTAGACAAGTTAGTAATTATCTTGTAAAAATTTTGTATAGAACTGATAAAAAAAAAAGCTTGTATTAAGTAATATCTTCGGTACCATATCTTCTTTATAATTTTTTTAAATATCAATATTATTACTACAGCATTCTTCCAATGATCTGATATATTTATATTATTTAAATATTTGGTATACAATTTTGCCAACATTTTTTTCTATTTCTTCACAAGCTTCGCTTAAATATCAATTATAATTTCATCATTTCCGGAAGCTTTTCTCTTCTTCATAGATGTTTCACTTCTTCAATTAAATGTGGTGCAATTAGTTTAATAACTGTAAGAGGGAATATCTTGTTTTCTTGTTCTTTATTACTATATAATTCTTTATAGAACTCTTCATACATTTCATTTAATCTCTCTTTTTAATAATAGTTCCATCTTTTCTTCTTACTGAAGAAGTTTCTTATAAATTCCAAGATAGATTTACACTTTTCAAACTTTTATTCTATTTTATGGCTTTCTTTAACTAATTCTCAATTAATAAAATTTATTATATTGTTATTAACTCTTTTTCATATCATTTTACAAAACTGTAGATTTTCAGTTCTTTTTAATGGATCATTTTTATATTTTTTCATATTCGTTTTCACACAGTCTTGTCTGGTAAATTGCTTTTTTTATATCAAATATCTTTATTGCAGTTTTTAATAGTGCATTATTTATCTCCATGTTAATTTCATTCAAAAGTGAATCATCTTCAAAATCTGTTAATATTTTAAAACAATTTGCAAATTCTCATTTAAATTCATTGGCAATGTTTGGCTAAAAATATCAACTGGGAGTATTAATAATTATTATCTCTAGTTTTCCTATGTTGAATTTATTAAGAACATTATACCTTGAAATACATACTTTCTGTTAGTCAAAATATAATCCAACTCAGCTGAACCTTTGTGGGGATGCTTTCATGACCATTTCCATTTAGTATTTTTCTCAAAGTAAGAATTTATAATATATAATTTTCCTTTTTCTGCAAACTCCACTAGTTTGCATTCTCTTTCATTTCTACTCCATAATCAAATTTGCCCACAAGACTTACATCTTGCAAACATTTTCCAATTTTAACATTAAAATCTCCCATGTCAATTTTAAAATGTTGTTTGGGCTGATCAAAAGCATTTTATACAGTCACATAAAAATTATCTACTTCTTTATCTCAATGAGAACTTAAAGGAGCATATACCTGAATTATCTGCATTTGATATCTTCCATTAAGTTGAATAATTAATCTTGCCATCCTATATGATATCCCATCAATCTTCACAAGGATTTTGTTCCACTTGTTATTCATAATGAATTTAACTATTTGTGCTTCCAATATTCATGCCATTGTAGTAAAATACCTGTCCACTTTTTAAATCAATTGCCTCTTTAATTATTAACTTCATAAAATCCACTACTGTATGGAGAGATTTGCCTCCATGTTCATAAAATCCAACAATATCCTATTTAATATTAGACAATCATTTCCAATTCACGCAATTCTTCTTCATTTTGAAAGGGACTTGCAGTTGTATATATGTAAATAAAAGGTCAAATGCTGGAGAGTACTAACTATAATACAATCTATTAAATCTATTGTTTTGAGCGTGGATGCATCCCCATTCCTTTACATCAGTTTTTCTCCCTAAACAGTCAATCCATATTTGCACAAAAATTCCAATAACAACAGAGTACTGAATTTACAATACCAATACTATTATTTCCAATAACTTTTGTTCAAAATTTACTATTTGTATCAACATGTGTATTAAAATCTCCAAAAAGAAAGAATTCAATCTTTTAATGGTAGTATGTTCTAATAATACTATCCAGCAAAGCATAAAAGCCTTTTCACTGAATTTTCCTGAAGTTGGAGTATAGATACTAATAAAATGAATACTAGAACCAATAAGCAAGGCAAATATTCATACCATTAGCATTTTATTGATACACTGCAGACTTCCAACAAAAGAAGATATTAAATTAGATAAATTCAAAATCATGCATTCTCTTTTCACTGACAGAATCTGCCCTTCTAAAAAAAACTTGTATCCACCCAACAAGTCTTCTGAAAGATGAATTTCACTAACAGCATATCTTGACAGCTCCTTAGCCACCAATGGAGTCTTTCTGGTTTTGATATCAAGTTTGCATATTTCATATACTTATATTTATAAAAAAAATTAATTTATAATACATATCTTTAGTACTGCTACTATCTTCTACTTTGTCACTACTACCAATATTATTATTATTTCTATTGTTATCATGTTTAATATCCTATACACAACAACCTAACTGAACTATGTGAGACAGGCCATCTTTGGATCACACTTTCTAGGCCTCTTCCACTTACATGAATGGTAGTGACCCAAACATACAATCATTTCCAGTTGGAACTTCTGTTTCAAATCCAGTTCCAACAGATTAATTAGAGATTATATTATCTTGAGAAAATATCACAAGTAAGGCCTGCCAGTCTACTAAGCCTGTTTCCATTGTTACTTTCTTATTTCATGAGAACTTGAGTTAAAAAAAAAAGCGTACTGGAGAAAGCAATGTTGCATGGGTATTAAAGAATGAAATGTCATTGCACAAACACACAATCCCAACATCTTAGTTAGTAAAGAGATAACTGGTAACGTGAGAGAATCATGACAATTAGACTCTACAATAATTTAAATGATTGAAAAAAAAAAGAAGACAGAAAAGACTGCATCAGAAATAGCACCTGACCTTTGAGGAAACAACATTCTATCCTACAAAGCAGAGGGAGATATTTTTGGTCAGGCATTGTTTATTGTTATTTATAGTTGACCAAATTTGATGGTCATTCTACTACTGCTACCTGTGGAACACAATATTGTTAAAAATGAATATAATCAAATTTGTTTATGATGACCATACATGTTATTGTTTTGGTTTATTCAAAATCTAGTATTCTATATAAATATAAATAATGAAAAAAAAATTGTGCACAGAAATAATGTTATAGAAGTTAAACAATAATAAATAGATAATCTGCAAAAATAAATACAAGAATAAAATATTATTAATATATATGTATTTAAATTTAAATACATAATAAAATATAAAAATAAATCATGTATTGCACTCATGATATAATGTATATAATTAAAATAAACATATGATCAAACTTATTAATGTTTCTTACAAATTTCTGCCTAAATATAAGTAAATTTAATAACACAAAGGTAAAGTATAGAAAAGTTTGCAATAATAATATACATAAAATTCAAATCAGATGCACTCCATGAAAACAAAATTAACAATCACACACTATTATATGAAATGATTATATTGATTAAACTTGAAATCTATTTATAAATATAATTACATAATAAAGTGCCCATCCATTGTAAGACGGAGATCAAAATTTTAAATTGATATTTATAACCAAATACATACTGATAGCATTTTCCAAAATATATGACATCTATTTAGTTATGTGAACTTTTTTCTTAAAAGTAACAAAATCAAGCATTTATTTATTTTGGCTGATTACTGACTCCAGAATGCCTTGCTCTGATAATATTTTCACATGCTTCATGTCTTTGTATCATATAAGCATGAGTAGAAGAAATTTTAGAAATAAATTCATATAGAGAATAGTTCAAAAATATTGGTTTAGATTATATGGTATTTTACTCTCATAGAAGCAATCATTAAATTACAACCACAAAGTATGCCTGCAATGGCCAGACAAGGTTCAAAGACATTTGTAATTACTTATGCAGCATTTTTTCCAGCATCCTGAATAACTTAATTCTATAGAATAGATTTGCTATTGTCATTCAAGTTATCAGTAGGATAACAATAGCATTTTAATCTACTCACTGTTTCATACTGTGAATATTTTATAATATGTATCACTGTTGCAATTTCAAAACAAATAGATCAACTGCTAAATGTTGCATAATTGATTCTTTATTGAGAATATTTGAATTAAGTTTTATTAATAAAGAAGCAATAACAGATAGGAAGTCCAAAATCAAAAATAAATTTAAATATGAAAATTAAAATCTGTACTTGCCATTTCAATACTAGCTATTAACACAATAACTTGGTTAACAGAGCACAAAGAAAAAAAATTGTTCCCAAGCCTTCTATTTTCTATTGCAAAAAAAAAAGGAAAAGGAATTCACCAGATTTTAATAATTTACTTTCATTTCAAATGAAGAAATTGGATTGCTTCTCCTCTCTTTACACTCACATGCCATGGATTAATAATATAAGTTGATGGCTGAGATATTTCAAGAATATTGTTTAACTGGGTAATGTGTTATTATAGTAAGCCAATAAACATGACATGATCACCATTTCTTATACTCTGGCTTGCATTGAGTGGCAATACAAATAAGAGTTTTGCCTGTTTTAATGTGTTATTATTGTCTTACTTTTATGTTTATCTATTGCTTTTTTTTGAATATATATCCATAAATAATTTTGTTTGCTGATTTTTTTTATTAATAAAACCAATTTTTAACATAAAACATCTATACCATTCCATGTTAAGTGCAATTCCATTTAACTTTTTTTTCATTTTGAAGATTATTACAAAAAAAAAAAATTCCAAACTTTACAATTCAACTTTCTTTATATTTTTTATTCAAATATTTGGCAATTAATTTTAGTATCTACTAATATAAGAAGACCAGTAATAAATACTTTCCTAGTCTCTTATTTTTTTAAAGAAAAAGCATTTGAATTCTTCAATTCAATAGTTTTATGCAAATTATCTACTGTTCATCTTTTTTAAAGACCATTTATTTCATACACTATATTAACAGTGTATGAGAAAGTCTGATCTTAATATTACATTTTTTGAACCAAGTCTATTAAAATTTCACAAGTGATCTGACTGTAATTGCCACCTTATAGAGTTAAGATTCATGCGCAAAATAAAAAAGTATAAAGTTTTTTATCTAATGAAATCATAACTGTTGATAAAAAAAACTACTGGTCGGTCGCCTGAATATCATCGAAGTTAAATATAAACATTATTTTAATAAACGTACAAGAAGTAACATGTTGATATAACAGTTTATATATATATGTATTCTACAATTTGCTAGTTTTGATTTTTTTTTTGCTAGTTTACATTCATATATCCTATAATTTCAACAAATACACAATCCTCTAATCCTATAATTTATAAATTTGGGACAAAACTAACTGTTATACAATATTGACTGACGGCATATTAGAAGTAAAACTTGCGTTTGGTTGCCTTAAAATTAACGAGTAACCTGTATACCTAGATCATATATTATTCTGAATTGTCCTATAAATAACGCAACTTTTCTACGAGCAAGTACCACTAGAACCAGATTTGTTTATTTCACAAACATAAACGAAAACCGTAATACGATTACACGACGATAAATAAGAGATTTTTTTTTCCTCTGTATATTTTTCTAAAAAATAAAGAATTAAAATAATTAGTTTTGTTCTAAAATACTATTTCTTGAAAAATACAAGTGTTTCATAGTTATGGGATGTCTATTCAGTTACTATATTAAAAGTTCTATTTAAACAGTTTACTCGGGTCGTTATTTGCTGTTTACATTTTATAGGTAATTTCAATAACTAAACTGTTCCCAACCCATTTTTTATTGACAATTTTCCTTAAATATAAAACAAACATATCCTAATTTAGTTATCTCGTATGTATATAGGTTTTCTTTTTGTAAAGTTACAGTACGTGTATGTATAACTGTATATAAATAATTTTTCATTCATCAATTTTTTTAAATTTGGAATATGGCTCTAAGTTATTAGCATGTACATTTAAAATTCATGTTCAAACTTGGGTCATCAAAAATGAAACTAGATGGGTAAAATGGTTTGTTTTTCGAGTAAAAAATAACGGTCGACTATACTCACTTTATTTATCTGCCAAATCCACCATTACAACGTTTGACAGACATATTAAAATAAAACCGGAAGCTAAGAATTCTGGTTAATCAAAATAATTGAAATATATTTATTTCCACACACCATTCACTTTATTCTACCATTGTTACTTTTATCAAATACTTAAGTTTAAAAAATTTTTAAAAATCAAATCTGTCAAAAGAATTTATTCACGTACTTTAAGTCATATGACGTCTACGATTTTTTTTTTTAATCCGCCATTAAATATCGGAGGTAAGCTACTAGTAAAATTTACGTTCCATCTGATAAATTAAATAGAATTATTAATATTGTTATAAAATTATATTTATTAAAAAAATATTTTATAAATACTTAAAATAATTGTTTTCTTAAATAAACATCAAGAAATTAAAATAACTATTAATGAATAATTATTTGATGAGGATTATGATCTATCTTCCTTATTAGGATGTCTTTATATTATGTACTATCTATAAAAATATTTTTTATATATAAATTGATTTGTTTCGTTAAAAATATGGCTTAATTTTTTCTTTATCCATCATTGCTATCTTTGCCGAAATATAAGTATCTACGTGTAAATATTCATTTGTTTTACAAAAATTATTGTAAATTTTGTCTTCTCAGCTATTCTTAAACGCCGTTTATTAATAACGTAGCAAATATTTTAAATTCCACCATGATTTTGATTGTATTCATCCCCCTTCCATTTCTGTTTTGTCTATTGCGTCACGTCTGCCCGCGTTTTTTGCTATCCAATCACAGGCTACTTTTATGAATTGTGCGAAGGCGGGTTTTCTTAGAGAAATGTAATTGGTTAATCTAAACTACCATTAACCATTCTCGTCTTAAAAAAAGCATTTTTATGCAAAGTTAAATTTGTGTATGTCAGAAACTTGAACTTTTGTGAAAGTGTTTTTTTTTTTGTTAATGTGTTAATCTTGAACATTAGTGCTTAACATTTTTTTTTTTTTTTTGAACAGAACTAACTACAAAGACTGCCCAAGAGAGTATGATTCTTACCAAATTTTCCCGAATTCCACTTCGTTTTTCACAGGTTAGTATATAATTGTACAGTTTGCTGATGTAAATTATATTTATCATTATTGCAATATATAGTTGTATATCCCAATAATTTAAAAGAATGTTCATCGTATATTGGTATACAGTGAACGTGCTCTGCTTTAATTGAAGGATTTTATAATTTTAGTAATTTAATAATTATGGGCCATATTTGCTTCAATTAACTTCATGCTATCTTTCTGTTGTTACAAAAAAAAAAAATCGGTTCAATACTGACAAATTTATCCTGACCAAGTATGAAATTAAGCATGCATTTTGATGCTTTGTATAATTTTTTGTACAAAGTGGAAATTATAGTTAAGACTGTGTTTAAAAGAAAATAGAATTTTAAATAAAAATCTAAGAGCTGGTCTAAAAAGAGCCTGAAGTCCCTTTTTATTTTTGAATCGATGTAATGATTATATTTTAAAATGTTAAGAATTCTGTATGTAGAGATAAATCATCCCTTATTAATTTAAATAATTTCATATTTTCTTTTGCTATTAAGGTAGCAGTAACAAAAAATTATATTTAGGGCAAAACATTTATGTATTGAAAATAGAATTCTTTTGTTTAGTAAAGTAGTGACTACTACTAAACATATATTGAGTACAATTTTCACAGCTTTGATTTACATGATACAAGTTATAAAGCTAGTATTCCATGGAAAGCAATATTGCTTATAAATTATAGTTATTATTTTAGGTTATTAATTTTATATTCATAAATTGTAAGTTTTGATGTTTTAAAGTGGGCATTGTAGTAAAATTGATTTTTCATAAAATTATAATTACAATATGTAAAAAGTCTTGGCTCATTCTGCTGATAATGAAAATAGTGTATTTCTGTGTGCAATATACATGAGAGAGCATTATTTATCTAACAAAAAAAAAAATTGATATAAGATTTTATTGCTGGAAGTTTATTAAAAATAACATTGATAAATTATAATTTGGAAATACAGGTATATATTACTGCAATTACTTGAACTATTTTTTTAAAAGATAATATGATTATAATTTGTAATTACTTATAAATTTTTATATTACAAAAAACTTTTAATTGAAAAATATAATTATTTAATATGTGTTATAGCTATCAATTGCTTACAAACTATTATACAGTTTCATTGTTTTAACTAATCATAAATTTTGTGCAGTCATGGCACCCAATATTAGAAAGCTTGTAAAAACATCTGGCACATGCTTAATTCATACTATTTATCAGTTTAAATGAAACACTTGTTTTAAATCAAATTGCTTATTTTGGAGCAATTAAACATTTAAAGAATTTTGTGCATATTAGATATAACAATGTACTATGATTGAAACATCAAAAACAAAAAAAGGAATTCAAAATAGAGTTTTAGAAGATAAAAATTTAATGTAATATTTGAAAACTACTTAAGTTGGTTTGTAATTCTAAATTATTCGAAATAATATTGTTTCTAGGTAAACTGGCCCGATAATGTTGAATGTTTGCAGATGTGGATCAACTATCATAAACACATGTTAAAACTGATGCCTTAAGGCAGGGGTCCCTAACCCTATGCCCGCGGGCACCATGGTGCCCACAGACCATTTTACGTGTGTCTGCCGCTATCCGAACATGATAAAAAATTATTTATCTGATACAAATAAATTTCATTTTAAAATTTCTTATAAATTATTGTATTATATTGTAATCAAATTGTAGGACATACTATACTTTTACAGCATAAAAATATAAACATTAATTATATGTTAAAAATTTTATTTTTGAAATAAATATTTTTTTGTACATTATGTGTATTATTAACAATATCCAACTATAAATTTACATTGAAAAATAAATAGTGCCTGCCACCTGGTTAAAAAAATAAATTGTGCCCGCCACCTGGCCGGTATTATAGAATGTGCTCTTAAGTGCAAAAAGGTTGGGGACCCCTGCCTTAAGGATTGATTACATTAATAGTTCAGTCAAAATGCAAAAGTTTATATTGCGTGAGTATTCATAATTGTATATTGTTAGATAGGTCCAGGTTTAAAATGATATAACTTAAGAAAGTAATCCAATTAAAACTTGCTAAAAAAATTTTTACATTTGAAAAATTTCTTATTTGGATTTTCAAGATGATTGTGTTAAATGCCATGTAGATTTATCTTGTTTGGGTTCAATAAAAAGACTTTTTTTTTGTCAATTCTATTCAGTAATTTCAACCAAACCTTGGCTTTTTTTTTTATTGGCAAAATAATAAATAGAATATAGATCACTATAAGCCGTGTTTATTTAAAACTATAAATCAAACTGTCAATGAAACTTAAAAATGATTGGTGGGTTAAAATTGCAAAGAGATTGCAAACATGTTTGATCATGATGATCTTTTTTTATATGTTGAAAGTAACATGGACATGAAAAAATGATATAACTATAATAAATTCATAGAGAAATATTTTATATGATAACGATTTTGAACAAATAACGGTAGTGATTTGGATCTTCCAAATGGAAAATCTGTTATGTCTAGAGATTTTTTAAATATATTGTGATATGTTACTTCACATTGAACTTAGGAAAATGTGCTGTCTGATCTTAAGATTAATTTTGTTTTGGTTTATAAAAATGGGGGGGGGGGGGATAAAATTTTATATTTATTAAATATAAAAAAGCATTTAAAAGTTGGAAACAGCCAAAGAAAATATTTTTTTAGAAGCAAGAAAAGATAACCAAAAGTCAATCATGTAAGATATGTATTTAATTGTAAATATGTACATTGTATACTTGCCTCTCAATTTTCAGATGTAAAGAATTAGAATATGTAATATAAACAATAAACCCTAACGAGGGCCTTATAGATGGAGTTATGAAGGGGAAACCCACAAGAATTCATTTGAGATTGTGTGGATTTTCTTGAATCAAATGTAACTGAAATGCAGGATAGCTGATCTTGGTGATATAGCTTTGGATATAAATCTTTCTTAACAAACCAGGATTCAGAGATTAGTATGATATTTGTTTGAATTTTGTTGTTTATAAGGGTTTTTTTTTTTTTTTAAAGAAAAGGAATTGTGGAAATTGATTAGATTTTATCAAGAATATTATATACATTTGATAAAGTAAGATATTTTGAAAGAATAAGGATAATGCGACAGCTAAGATGAGCCAATATGAATTTGAGTGTGGTGTCTTGTATATCTGTGGATGTGTACTATTTGAAGTAATAGTAGCTTAAATTTAAAGTAAAAAAGGTATGATGACAAACTTCTTTCTGTAAAATTTGAATATTTTTAAGACAGAACAATAAATAATATTCCAGCAGCAGGAATGATAGAGATATAAATTTGGTACACCAAGTCAGAAATGAGGGTAAATTTCGGAATTTAAATACTATTTAATGTGTAGATAAAATTGGATAATATAATTATTTAGAGCAAAAAGATACCATGCAAAATTAATACCCTTTACATTGATTTTAAATTCATGGTGAACTTAAAAATGAGAAAAACATCCTAAAGAATCTGTAAGAATGACATCTTAAAAAGAAATTCAGAGTTCCTGATTTATAAAAGGAGACTTTTAAAATAGTTTTATTTTTTTTATAACTTTAATATTATGAAAGTTGATCTTGGTAGTTTATCACTGATCCATTAAAAATAATGTTCTTATGGGTCTGATGCTGGAAAATTAACATGGCAGTCTTTAATATGTCTTGTTATGCTAATCAGACAAAATAGTCACAGTGCAATATTTTAGCATTTAGAATACAATATGTTCTTTTAAATAATTCTTTGTGGTTAGCACTTAAACTAAAATATTGAGTATCTGTTAGCATCATTAGAAAAATTATTAATTGTTTTAGTTTCCTTGTTTGCCTAAGAATATTTATCAATATTCATAAAATTCAATTTCTTAGAATTAAAGTTGTGTTAATTATATTAAGAAGGATCTTCCCCTCACTACCACACACCAAAGCATTTGTAAGTAGCCTTTTTGTTATTGGACATAATAGATAAATTAATTTGATTTCATTTCAGAAATTATTAAATAAATTTAAAATTTAAGCTCTTAAATGAATAGGAAGCTTATTTAATAGTTAACTAGCAAGTCAAGTGCCACCTGGTAAATCCAAATTTTTTCATAATTATCCATCTTCTAGAATGTTGTTCGTGAGTTTATAGGTAATTTTATAAAATGGGCATAGAGATGAAATTTTTATTTATTTTAAACAAATTAAAAGTGAAGACAAGAATTTCTATTTTTTGGGTCCTTGATTTATAACATGCTGGTGTTGATATCTTTGTTAGTGTTTTGAAATACAATTTATAAAGATTATGTTCAAAAAAGTGTTTTATCAACACATGGCAAGTGAATAAACTTGTACCTTGTTTACTATTAATTTGAAAATGTGAATCATTTAAATATCTTTTTTGTTAGACTGTCAGAATTAGATGTTGAAATATAGCAAGCTTAAATGAACTGGAACTGTATTTAATCATAATGATATAACTAAATTAGTTGTACATAAGGCTTGCTTTATCCAATTTATTGCATGTGAGCATGGATCTTCAATGTATCCTAAACTAAAAGAAATTTTAAGTATGTTCTGGCATGGAGAATCTACTGCCATTTATGAATTTTAATGGCACATACCAAGTTAATAAATTTCCATTTAAATAAAAAAAAAAAAAACTTTAAAAATACTACTAAATATTGTATGATTTTTTTTCTTTGTGATATGGGCTAATACATAATTAGTAATGTCTCTAGATTTGCTGTTCAAAAATATTGTCTGTGCTCTAAAAATATGATGATTAATTAAAAGGCATGTCTGTTCTTTATCGTTTTAGACTGGGCATATGAACAATATCAAATTTCCTTTTTAAAAAAATTTCTTTGAGAACTTAAATATGGTTGTCACTTAAAAATAGAATATTGATTACATTCCTTGTAAAGATATGACTGAGTATAGAATACCATATATTACAGTTAAGCAAGATACTGAGGTCAATAAAAATGTTAAGATTCTTTGCAGAAATTGAAAAGCAGTATGATAATATACTAAATAGATTGGATAATATCTGATATATGTGGGTTTATTTGTTCGTTAATTGGTTTGTAGTCATTGCTAAACTCATCATTTTTTTATTTTTTTGGTGAAGTTGACTATAGTCATTTACATGTGACTGCTATTGGTGATAATGATGAATTCTTATTTAATAATATGCATTTATGTTTGACAATTACATTTTTAAAATGCTACTTTGAAGTTAACAATATTATAGATAATTTGTGATAATTGCATTTTTCTCTATATTTTACTCCAACATTTGTTCTTATAAAATATATATATATATGAAATGCAATATTTTTAGCAATATAAATATAACAATAAAAATTTTCTCTCCTTCCAATTTATAAGTAAAAATTGATATAGGTGTATATTACAGAATTATGAATGAATATTTAAATGCCTTCTATTATCTCATCTTTTAACTTTGATATTAATAGCCAAATTATGTCAATATAAGTTTCATTAGCTGTGTCAAGCGCCAATATTATCAAACTCAAATCAGAATAGGATCGAGACTCATTTACATTTTAGATAGATTACATTCTGTTTTGAAATATGAAACTTCAAACATTGTTATTAAATATAGTGCTCTTCATAGGCAATAAACATTTTTATATTATGGATAAATACAAATTATAATTTATTTATTTTTTAAATTTTAATTATAAGCACACACACATATATTCTAGTTGGATATGAACTTCAATTTCTCATTATGTCACAAAATAAATTAAATATCCACATTATATAATTTATTATAGTATTAAATTTGCTTAAGAGCTTGTCAACTTCTAACTTAGAGCTATATTTAACAATTTGCTTCATATATATGTCTTCTAAACAATAAAATATTACATTCTTGTAACTGTTAGATTGAGCATACAGGCAAATATGTTTGCTCCTAATTGTGAATTCAAAATTTGCATCAGTGCTTGTTGTTGCCTTTGCTATTAACATAAACTCTTAGTTTTAAACATACATGTAGCTTTTTAGTTTTTGACCAATTGCACTTTTGATTCTAGCTTGCTATTGATTGAATTGTGAGATGGAGTGGGTTTTTTTCAATCTTAGCAAAGCAAGATTTTACATACATGTCTGTTGACTAAACTCATGGCAATCATCCTAAAATAAAAGATACTTAATATATGCTTCAATTAAATAAAAATAAAAATTATACTTGATACATGTTTAATAGAAATTACAGTAATTCTATGAAGAAAAAACTCTTGAGTCATAATACATCTGTTGAGATCTATTTCTAAGCCTCTTAAATAAAATTGTGATTTGTTTTAATTTTTCAGTTATCTTCTGTCTTGTTATCCAAAATAATGATAACAATAAAATAGTTAATATGATCAGCAATATAACATTTGAACACTTTCAAAATTTTTAACTTATATTTTTATTTGTAAATATGTCATTTGTTAAAAGTCATTCGATTGTTGATAATTATGAATGATAAAATATGTATTGTTTTGTGAAAAAAAATTAATGACTTAAATTGAAAAATTTGAAGTGCAATATAAGTAATTTGCAATGTTGTGTTTGTTAAAGTTGTTTACTATTAAATATTTGAAACCATCTTGTTTATTTTCTGCATTGTTTTAGGAGCTCACATATGTAGACATTAAATAGAAATTTTTTTGTATGTGAATAATATATATATTACTAAAGTTTTACAAGTAAAAAAAGTTAAATGTGTCTAAAATGCATTTTTTATTTTATTTTAGGGAGCTAGAAATCTCAATAATGATCGTCTAATTTTGTCGTCTGCTTTTCTTCTTAGTGCTCTTGGGCTGTCTCTTTGTATGTTTGGACTTCGTCAGATGAGTTGCAATAACAGCCATCGGTTTCCTTTCAGCAAGTGATACTGTAACTACAAGGACATGCGCCATATACTTTGTAGCCTGGAGGCGAATTCTCTTAGAATTAAAAACAACACTCCATGAAATATTTTTGTACATACAACTATTTATTTTTCTCCATTTTGTATATAGTTATGCAAAGTTGATACCATTGTGATGGCTTCTGTTTGGATTATTGATGGTATATGTGATAGAAACTGTCTAAGAAAAGCTTTATTGAACTTCCTTTTTTTTCCTCTCAGTTATTTTTTTTTATTCCAAGCACAACTTAACAAAAAAAATCTCATTTTACAGTTGTATGTTTTTTCTTGGATGTTGCTTTCTACTTTATTTGTACATTCAGGCATTAGTATTGGTTAGTGTAAAAGTTTCACTTTGAAATCATTTCTTTGTATTAATAAAGTGAATTATAATCCTTATTAATTGTTTGTTTATTCTATTAAAATTTTTTCATAAATTGAAACGTTTTGTCAATAGAATTAAGTCTTGTTAACTTTTCTACTCTTAATTCTTTTACTATTTTTCAATTGTTTTTGCTTTAATTTAAATTTTATTTCAGTATTATCTAAAATAATATAGTTGCATGCTTGTTTTTTAACTTATTTATATGTAGTTTGTTTTTTATTCTCACAATGGAAAACCTAGAATTTCTGGCTTCTCCAATGAGAATTTGTGTATATATATATAAATATTCTGTGATCTAAGATAATCTTAGTATACAGTAATATGTATTTTTTTGTAAATAGCAAGATTTAAATAAAAACTATTTTAAAATTATTATGTATGTTGTATAAGACTTAGTATTATTTTTTATATATATCTTAGTCGTGGCATGAAAAATTGCATGCTTTATTTAAAAATCTTAAGTTTTTTTGCAGAATATTAAAATTGAACTTCAAAAAAGGTTGATACTATTTTGTAGATAGACTATATAAGCTTTGATATTACTTACAATAATTATTCATTTATTTGAATAGTTGGCAGATAATAGTTTTGGGTGATGTTAAAGCTATTTATTCATAATATGCTTAATATTTATTTGAACATACCAAAATACATAAAATGCAATATTTATATAATCAAAATGTTTTGAAATAGTTTTGGTTCATTAATTATTAAATTAGACTAATTTAATATGGACATGAAATTATAATTAGAAATTTGAAAAATTATTTAAACAACAATAGCTTCCTTAACTTAATCATAAAATAAATATTGGTAAACTAAAGCATCATAATTAAAAATAATGTATAATATCATTTGAATCATTTAGGAATTGCAAGTAATCAAATTTTGTTTATAGAAAACAAGAATTTGAAAAATTAATTATCTTTGACCAGATAACTTTAAAGTTGATACAGATGATATTTGTCCAATTGATGAAGTAAAAACAGGATACAAATTCAAAAATGACCCAGAATAATATATAATAAAAATTTATTTTTTATAAAATTGAAAAATGTAACAAGCATCTGGAAAATAGTTTACTAAAGTAATGGAATAATGTGTAAGGAGTTTTTTGAATAATGACACAAAAATTGAGCTGATTATGTGTAATGACATACCCATTCTTTCTACTCATTTATATTTTGACATAGATATTCAAATAAATGAAGTTAAAATGTTATATTTTAAAAATGAAAAGGCTTCATTTTCTGAGGATGTGCCTAGAGAATTTTATTCAAAAGATATTCTATGGAATGTACGTAATGTTTTCAATGTAACAAAGATTCAAGTTTTTTATCAACCAGTATTGGAAGAAATGTCTACAACTATTAGGTTATATAAGTATTTGCTTGAGAATGAGTCTATTTAAATATCTTGATAGCTATTTAAATAGGGATACTGTTAGATATTGAGTTGCAATATAAGCTGCCAATGCTCTGCTTTTACCAAAAATAGGATGTTTCTATCAATAATATAATTACTACTGCAATTTAATTGTAAAGAAATTTGAAAAATTTTATTTAAGAATTCTACAAATATTTTATTTTTATTTTAGGTAACAATCTTTATTAACAGAAAACTTTTTTTGTACATATTTACATGAGGTATATGCTCTACAAAAAAAACAAAACCCAAAAAGGGAAGGACTTTGTTAATTATAAACTTTGGCAAACTTAGCTTTTAATCTGCTGACATTTCTACTTGGGATCTTTCAGTGAGAAAAAATGTGACGCCCTGTTTTTTTATTCGAAAACTATGAGCAGGTAGGTCTGGATTATTTAGGACCATATTTCACATCTTGTATGGGTTAGTCCTCCCCAAATTCTTGTCATTTGTTTGTTCGGTAAGAATCTTAAACACTAGGAAAAATATTTGTTTCAACTTTTGTCTAGCTTTTCTATCCAGTTGTCAAAAACAAAGTCACATCTAGCTTTCCAAATAGTTTTAATTGTATGGATTATAACCATAGAGTCATGTTGGCCGAAATTTTTTGTGTGTATATATCTGTTTTAGATTGATAATTGGCACTTTAAAAATTGTGCTTAATTGAGTGAAAGCTTTACTTTCTTCCATAAGATGCAAGAATGTTTCTTCATTTTTTTTACAAAGGGTACATTGTGGATCAAGATTCATTCGCAATTTGTTAATTAACAGTAATGTGGTGGAAAAGAGGCCATTTAGTAGTTTGTAGACTTTTCATGTATGTTTGAGGCGCATAGATAGATTGTAAATTTCTTAAAACACTCTTAACAGATATATCTAGCCATTGATCATTCTGTTTATCCCTGTTTTGAATTAGATACTTATATTTTATGTTTTCAGTGTTCAAGATGTTTAATTTGTCCTGTATGTCTTCATAGTTATGCTGCAAATCATGTCTGCCTTCATTTCAAGTTTTCATTCGTTATTTTAATTAAAAGACCCACTCTTAACTATGCTTGCAAAGGTTTTTGCCTTAATATATGCTATGTATTCTCAGATGTCTAACATGTTGAGGCCACCTTTGTTTATTGGCAATTGCATGGTAGCTACTGAAATCAATCTAGATTCTTTACCCAATATGTATTTTTTTTTGCGGTTTTGTATATTTTGCTTATTGTGTTATTAAAAAGTTTTATCTGTGGATCATAGTATTACTATTGCATTGAACAATCTGCTTTGGAGATAAACTTTTTAATTATTTTTTCTAAAATTAAGTATTTGTTTTAGATAAATACAATGGGATTTCTAGGAACATAGCCGGCAAAGAAATCATGACAACTTTCTACCTGTAGCTAGTTGCCAACTGCTGATTTCACTGGTGTTATAATTGAAATGGTTTGACTCTGAAATTTTTCGAGTATTTGCATTATCATTTGCACATTACCAATGCCCTGGAAAACAATTATGATATCATCAATGAAAGCCAAAACCTGTACTCCAGTTCCCAAGTGTAGTAGATAAATTCTCTGCACCCTATTTAAAATCTCTTTGATCATTGGATCAATGTAAATGGCAAACAAAAGTGCAGCCAGTGGTGACCCCTGAGGTATATCCCTTTTGGGGGTAAAGGAGCCAGAATTCGTTTTTGATCGCTATCCTTGCGTTTTTAATATAGTTTTTTATTGCATAACCTATGTATTTATGGTCTTGTAGTAGCTCATCTAGAGCATTAAAGAGGTATATCCAGATGACTAGGTCAAAAGCCAATTTGAAATTACTTTTATTGCATGTTGTGACAACTTAATTTCTTTTGGGTATTTTATCATTTCTTGTATTAGCATTGACTGCACATCTTTCAAAGCATGGTGAGCTTTAGAGATCTTAGGAAATACTATTATCTGTAGTCTCCTTAGTAAAATTCTTACGAATATTTTAGAATCCATATCTTTGATATGTGTCATGTCTTCAATTCTTGGTATTGGTGCAAGTCTGTCTTTTAATAGACTGAAAATTACTCTTTCATTGCAATATGGCCATTCAATCTGTTCGCAACACATCTGGTTATAGTATTTCCATAAATCCTGTTTTATAGCGTAGCACAGGGATTTATAAATCCTTGCTGGTATTTTATCATTTGCTGTTATATTCCTTTTTAATCTTTCTATTTGTATTTCTTCTTTTATAATATACTGCTTTAGTTGCTTTATTTTTGTACTATTATAATCCTTTATGTCAATCATTCTTGCACCAAATTTCTTTTTGTTTCCAGCAATTTTTTGTCGACCATTATTCCCGAAACAATACTTCCATCCTCTGTTTCCAAAGAACTTATTCCCTTAGTGTGCGGTATGTATATCTTTGCGTAGTTAATCATAGGTCTAGAGAGTTCACCTAGATTTGGAATCGGCCATCTCCGTTTAATTGTCTGGGCTTTCTCCTCCATCAAATAGTATATCTTGTTGCTAATCATTAATTAGTTGAGGATTTGGCTCGGTTGTTGAAAGCACTTGTAATAATTTTCGAATTTCGTATATTCAGGTCTTCATATAGAATACTAAGTTATCTTTAGAAGCTTTTTTACACTCATCAGATAGCTTAATTTTATTTTGAACCAAGCTATACAAGGTGGCATCTTTATTATTTATGGATAGTAATGTAGTATTATTAAGATTTTTGAGACTTGATCAATTTTTATTGTGATGTTGTTCTTTATAGTCTTATTTAGCTTGAAAGAGTATTTCTTTTTGTTTGAAGTGTAACCGTCTATTTTTAGGCTGACTGCTAGATGATCTGAGAATGCAACGAAAGAAATTGAAATGTTTGTGTTATCATTTTTGTAGGCTGAGATAAAAAACAGGTCAATCTGCATTGAATATCTACTATTGAAAAAGGTGCAAGTGTTCTCTTATACATTTGGTACAGTGGGTGAAGAGATATTTCTCTCGTTTTATTTGGTTTGGGAGATTATATTTGCTATTTATATCACTTCCCAGTATAATTATACCTGGCCTTTGTTGCTCCTTTATCGGGGGAGTAAACTGCTATAAGGTAATGCAACTCTCCGAAAGAGATAGTAAAGTACTATTGAATTAGGTTGTAATGAAAGTGAAGATTCATTATCTCTGAAAATGTGTAGACTAGAATGGCAACTCCTTGTGCTGGTCTATTATTTGCCCTGTATATCAAAATAATTTGTAGTGCAAACCTGTTTAATATAGATTGCAATTTATTTTGATAAATTTTAGTTTCTGTTAAAATGGCTATGTCGTACTTTTACTTAAAAGATATAGTCCGCTACTTTATTACATGTATCCGTGCTGTTTAATCCTCATAAATTTAGTGTTATAGTGAGAATTCATTATTTGGGATTGTTAGATTTGCTCACTTCCATTAAATTTTATTACCTTTTTGTTAGTAAATTTAAGCTGTTTAAGGATTTCATCCTTTTCTATATCGGTTATCGATACTTGTGTATTTGTTTCTATTACTGGTATCTTGATTGACAGTATCGTTTGTTATTCTTATGTTTTTAATATATTTCGGTATGTCTTCAGCTTGGTTATTATTTATTTCTTGGCTTTTTTTTTTCATTTACATTGGTTTTGAGTTGTGATGTTGCTTCTTCTGGATTGTGTTCTACTTTTTCTGTGTCTTGATTCTCTGTTTCATTCTCCATAACATACTCTTCATTCTCATTAGCTACTATGTTTGCCCAAAATTTCATGTTTGAAGAATTACGTTTGTGATTATTTCTATTTAATTTGCTACACTTCGAGCAATTACCAACTTTACACTCTGCAGCAATGTGACCAACTCTATCGCACATAAGGCATAGCGGTGGTCTTCCCTTAAGAAGTATTGAAATAGGCATTTGATCCTTTATTAGACAGTGTGGAATTCTTTTAATATACCTTTTTTGAGTTTCAATAGTATTCTCCACAAATTTGTTGGTATTGGATACCAGGGGTCATTTTTCTTTCGATCAATATTAATTTGGCGAAATTGTTTATTTGTAGTTTAAAAAATTCTTGGTTGAATGATGGTGGTGTGTGCAAAATTCTACCTACGACTAAGGGGTTTTGCCTCTTATTAGGGTTTCAGCTTTTTGTTATATTCTATTGAGATAACCCCCTTGTGGGAAAAAATGCTCTATGTTTTATTCCATTTCTCATACTGCTGATTCAATCATTTTAAATAGACATCTAATATGTGTTTACCACTAATTTTGTTTAAATATATAATTAGACTAAAAATCGATGTAATAGGTGACATGCAGTTTTTAAAAAATTTTTGACAATAGTTATTTAATTTAATGAAGGACTTCGATGATGGCTTGCACACCTTTTGTATATTACTAACATCATTTACATTGGTAAACTCTGGTTAGTTTTTTGTTATTTTCTATTTGATTTGAAGAATTTTCTTTAGGTATTTTTTCTATGGATTTGATAGAGTATTTTGATCTTTACACAGGCTATCTTGCTCGTATGGATTTTTATTGGCTACCTACCAACGCAATTTTTTTTTTTCAGTCGTTTGTAGTGTTGTAGCCCTTAATTTATTTTCTTCCTCAGAATTATATGTTTTAGATTGTTCTTGACTTGATTCTAAAGTTATCATTTATTACATCTAAGTCTGGATTGCTTATTGATTTTTTTACGTTTTTGAATTTTTTTGATTATTTTCATCGGATTATGAGCCCTGTTTGTTCGCCATTTTATTGCATTCATTCATTTTATATTCAAGCATATTATTAGACTTTTTACTTTTTTTCATATTTACTGATATGTCCCTTGGCGACATTACTCTTTTGGCAATCAGCATTTTGGTTTTCTCTCTGTATATTTGGAGCATGTGCCCTCTCGAATTCTATAAATATAAGAAAATGTACACTATTGCAAAAATGCATAAGATTTTCTAAATCAAAATATTTATGAAAACTGATTTTTGTTGGAAGAAATGGACCTTATTTGAAATATCAAGATTATTTCAAAAAAAATGTAATGTTTGAGTTAATTTGGTAAGATATTGCTGAGGATAGAATATGCTAGAGAGCTACAATGCAAAAGGTATTTGAACTCCTTTAGAAAAGAAAGACTGCATCAGAAAATATCAAAAAGTAATGGACCCACATTTTATGTAAATATTGTAAAACCTCTTTATTTTTTCTTGAAATTGGAATGGCCTTTCTCTTGCATATGGCTGCTGCTAATGATAAAAAACTAATTCTAATAACTTTTAGAATACTTATTAACATTTTAAAAAAAGTTTTGTGGTGGATAAATTGACAAAAATGTTTCTTGAATGTTATAACTAGTTACTAAAGCTAGAATTTTCATTTCTATTATATGATGAGTGTACAAGCGGTACTTTAGATTTTGTTTTTGTTTTTGAAATTGTATATTGAGATGAAAAGTTTTAATTAAAAAATCCCCTAAATGTACTTTAGATTTTGTTTTGTTTTTTGAAATTGTATATTGAGATGAAAAGTTTTAATTAAAAAATCCCCTAAATTTAAAAAATTTCAATTCTATTGATCATTGTTTAGGGAACTGTCATCCCCAAAAAAATTGTCTTCAACTTATACATATTATTCTCACGCATTTTAGATTCAATTTGGATATTAGTTGCACGGTATATCCATTGGAAAAATTTCCATACTTAGGCAATTGATTTTTTTTTTTTTCATTTGACAAATCTTTTAACATTTCCTGAAGCTGTGAAGCATATTTGCAAAAAAATGGCATCATCTGCAAAATGTAGATGATTTGAATAATCTCCATTTTCTTTTAACCCCTACCTACCCATTTTAATGCACACATGTAAAAATTATCATTGCTTTTATTTCGATAAATATTTTAAATGGGTCATCCTGGATCTATCCTGATTTAATGCTTTGATCATTGCTTGTATAATTAATGTTTTTTCATTATGTATTAATCCACTGCATAATGGTAACTCATTCATCTTTTTTTTTATATATAATTTCTCAAAACGTGGATTTAAACTGCTGAAACCATTTTAAAGCTAACTAGTTGTTTTTTTTTGATCGAGTAGACTCCAAAGTTTACTGTAGATGAATTGTAATTATTATCTTGATAAAAATTTTGTGTAATACTAATAATTTTGTAATTTCTTTTATACCTTTTTTAAATATCAATATTACTTATGCATTTTTTATCATCTATATCATTTAGATATTTGGAGTATAGTTTTGCAATTTTTTCACCTGTTTTTTTTTTTTAGTTTGAATTTACTTCCTAGAGCATTTTCATACATCAAATTTATAGCGTAACTCACTTTTAAAATATTTACCAATTGATGATATAGTAAGTATAGGGGATACTGTTCTTTGTTACTATGTAAGTAAACATCTGCAATAAGAAAAAACCATGGAACTATTACTACTAAGAGATGACATTCTGAAATGAGTAAAAGAGTTTTATCAAGAATTATATACTGATAAAGAACAAATACCTTCTATATTATATCTTCTGAATTACCCAGAATTTTAAATGAAGTGAGATGTGCAATTAAATTTATGAAGAAAGGAAAAGCTCCGGGTAATGGTGGAATTATAATAGATATATTAAAAGAAGCAGGTAAAGAAATAGAAAAAATTTTGGCAAAATTATATACCAAATATTCAAATGATAAAGAAGTAGCAGATCATTAAAAGAATGCAGTATTAATATTTTAAAAAGGTGATTAAAAAGATATTAGAAATTACAGACCTATCGGCCTTTTATCAGTTTTATACAAAATTTTTGCCAAGATAATACCAACTCATCTGCAAACAATCGAGAACAAGCTGGATTTAAAAGTTGTTTTAGTACAGTAGATCATATCCAAATATTGAGGGAAGTTATAGAAAGGACCAATGAATATGAGTTTCCATTATGCTTTGGATTTGTAGATTATGAAAAGGTATTTGATTCTATAAGCATTTTTTCAGTAATTAAAATATTGGATCATCAAGGTATAGACCCAGGATATTGCCATATTCTGAAGAATATTTATAAAAATGCAACAATTAGATTACATAATGATACTAGGAATGTTAACATTGAGAAGGATGTAAGATGGGGTGACTTAATATCTCTAAAGCTTTAGAGCAGTACTGCAAGAAGTATTTTGTGGATTATGGAGATTATTTAAATCATTTAGAATTTGCAGATGATGTAATTGTTTTTGCAAATAATGTATTAGAGCTTCATGAACATTTGCAATAGTTCTCGTACAAAAGTAAGAAAATAGGACTAAAGGTAAATGTTGAAAAGATTAAAGTAATGTTCAATGGATTTTCTCAAAAGATGAAAATAAAGATTGATTATGATGAATTAGAAGTTAACAACTACAAATACCTTGGTCAGATTATTACTACAGATGGAAACATAGTGAATAAAATTAATCATAGAATTAAATTTGGAGTGCTTTTGATAAAAATAATACTAAAAGGAAATATGCCTATGTGTTTGGAAAGGAAGGTTTTTAATAAATGTGTTTTACCACTTTATTTATGGATCTGAGACTTGGACACTTAATAGAAGAGCAATACAGAGACTTCACTCCACTCAAAAGAATTTTGAAGAGATGCATGTTAAGAATAACAAGAAGAGATCAAAAATGCAATATATGGGTAAAATAAACAGTTGTTACTGACATCATTGAAAGAAAAGACAAGTGAAATTGGGCTGGACATATTTCTAGAAGAGATGAACAATTGAAACCTTGAGCTGGATTCCAAGAGATTGTAAAAAAAACCCAGATAGAGACTGCATGTGAGATGGGTGGATGAAATAAACTGCAGGGGTGATGTTGAAAAGAGACGAGATCGGAAATGGATTGAACTTGGAGAGACCATCCTGTAGTGGACTGATAATGTTTGACAATGTTGATGATGATGAATTCTTCATACAACTTTCACACACACAAACATCTCTTTCTAATAGTTCAATCATATTGCTGATTTTTTATATATATTTGAGACATTTATTCCCTTTTATAGCTTTTCTAGCCAATTTATAATTATATTTTTTTATATCGATTCTTTTTCATACAATTTTACAAATCTTAAAATACTACTGAAGTAAAATGTAATAAAATTCAAACCTCATAATGCAATGGTAATAATACATGCATTGAAAACTATATGGACAATCCGGTGTTCTTTAATCTTTGATTATAAAAAGTTTAATTGGTTAAAGAAGCTTGACAATGATTGGGACAACTATTTTGCTAGGTGTTTGAAATACTGGCCAAAGAAGGTTATGGAAATAGTATGGGGAGGGACTGTTTGTGAAATGGAGTAAAAGTACACACACAAAGAGAAATAAGACAGTAAAAGTATATAGAGTGGTAAAATAGAGGATATTTCAAGAGAGAAGAAATGTTCCCATGTTTTAAACTAGAAATACAATTTGTAAGGCCCAACTCTAGGATTTAACAAGAAAACGATATTAACATTTCAACAATGAGAGTCTTGTAGATTTGTATTGTGGTGCTTTGGGGACAGGATTGGTAAATTTGGTGTAAAGGATAAAGTGAATCAAAATTAATTTGTAGATATTTCATGTGCAGATTTAAATGCTTGTTTAATAAAGTTTATTACTTAAAATAAAAATATTTAATTCTTAATAGATAGTTTTAAAATAATTACATTATTCTTTGCACATTTCCTTATCTCAGAAAGTTTACTGGTAAATTGCTGCCTTTTCTACCAGTTTTCTTTCTTAGTTCTTAATGCAGTATTAATTAAGTCTCTAATATCTTCCTAGTTTTAATATTTGAAAATGATTTTCAAGTTCCACTTTACATTTACTGGAGTATTTATGAAGGTTAGCAATTTTAACTGTTAATACTGTTTTTTAGTACCTTTCTAATTTTGTATTTAACATGTATCCTATCTTATTAACTATCATTTCCCCTGTTAAATCAATTAAGAATATTAAAACTTGAAATATATTATTTGTTAGCCAAATATAATTCAATTCTCTCATACCATCATTTGTATGCGCTTTCATGCCCATTTCCATTTAGAATTTTTCACTACACCAAATATCAGATATTGTTGAAGAATTGACAAGAGTAATAATGCGTAATTTAAAGCTGATGCTGCTATAGCAATTTGCTATTAAATGAATAATTATTATAAAGTGTTATTGTACACCTAATTGTTTTTCTTTTTGTCAAAAGTTTTAATTATGGGATTCTAACATAAAAAGTTACAAACTGCCATTAACAATGATTAATTTTTTTACACACATCTTTTTTAAAATACATATATTCAGCATCTAGAATTTAGTGCTTCTTAATTTCCTTTTATATTTTTTTTCTAATGTATAGCCTTACATATCTACACTCAGATGATCAATTAAAATAATTTACTAAAGACCAATTATCAATGTTAAAATGCATTATTTGATTACAAAATTAAGTATAAAATTAAATATGTTGTTTTAGATATCAATAATTAAATTTAGTGTTAAAATCACTGATTCAAATTAAAGAACAATATTTCTGTGGTGAATCAACTTTTCTCCTAGTTTACATATTTTCAGTCTTCTTTTTACTTGTGAAAAAGACTAAAATATACAGACAAAATAATGGTTCAAGAATAGTTGGAATCTATCTTAAATCATTAAAAAAATTAAGCATGAGACTTTAAAAATCAAAATTTGGAATATTCTTTAATTACATTAATAAAAATGGCTTTAGAAGTTTGTTTTTTTTAATTGATTTAAATATAAAACTTTTTCACTTGATTATTTTCAATGTATACAACATGAGGTATGGCTGTACTATATTAATAGTAGTTTTTCATCGTTTTTAATTATATAGATTATTTACTATTTCAGTTTACTTAAATGTTTTGCTCAATGTCCCTTTACCTCCAAAAGAAAGTGTTTGCATACTAGTTTAAGAACCACTGTATAATAAAAATATATTTTGATAGTAGTGAAGTGGATAAAAATCTTAAACAGGATTTGGATCTTAACATGACTGGAATTTTTTTGTCTTACAAAATTGACAACAATATCATAACACAGGTATAGCAGAAACTTAAATTTTCATTGAATACAAATTATCTGATAATTACCTGTTCATTACGGTGAATAAAATTAGTACAATAACAAAATATATTTGCACTACCCATGATGACTCCTGATGTTTTTCTTTATCTTTAAATCTCATGAAATATATTCTTTAAGGTATCATAAACCTGTGATTCAAACTGCTGAATATGAGTAACAGAGTGCAATGTTGAAGATTGGAGAATATTACTAGGGTAATTCTGATGGTTCTTAAAATTTTTTGGCTAACTCGTGGCCCAAATCTTGATCTTTTACTGCAGATGTCGCGTGTAGTAAAAGAGTGCCTTCTACATAACAAATTACTTACACTTTGGTCTTGAGAGCTAGTTAGAGATTTTTGAGAAATCAAGGATCTATCTTTTTCATTGAAAAATGTTCTAATATTTTCCAGTACCAGTTGCGTATGACCTGTTGCAGACAACAAAAAAAGATATATCAGTTGGGGAACTTTTTGAAGTTCTAATTCTTTTATGACTTTAATAGCCTTTTCAATAACAATTTGTAATTCATTATTATCTAGTTCTTCATGTTTAGATTCATTTGAATAATAGTTTTGGAATGCCAACTTCCTGAATAGATTTTTAAAATCATATATTTGTAAACACTTCCTTTAACTTTGTTACAGCTGTCTATAACTGAATCTCTAGAACTTAATACAGACAAAAATTTAGGAAATTCTTCTATCCATTTGCCACTAGATTTTGTTTTAATGTCTTCTACAAACGCAACAACCAAATCAATAAGACATGATGGAAATAAATCCATCTCCATCATTAGATAACCAGCAAGATCAGAAGTTTCATTGCCTGGCAACTGTTTTTCTTAGAGTGGTTTGGTTGAACATTTATATGGCTGTAGACAGCTGGAAACCTTAATATTGTTGCTACATGAAGAATTTGTATGACAGCTTTGATGATTATAACGTGATCATGAGTTAGATTTGTTAATTTAATCACTTCTTCATCTAGCCAGTCTAGGATCTGTGTAGTAGCCTTATTATTTTTATGTTCAATTAATGTTACAATTTTATTCACCATTCTTATATGTTTTCACTATCAAAGTAAAAACAAAAATAGTATTATGTTTAAAAGATTAAATAATCAAATTTGCAGAAAAAGATTGAGCTTAATTTCTATTACTTTATGTAAACTGCATGAAAGATATGCTAATGTATGAATAGATTGATAACCCATTATTAAAGGGTATCATAAATTGGCTTTAGGATTTATAACCAGAAAGTAGTTAGAATAACTTCTCTAATTTGAAAATATAGAAATTCATAAGTTTATGTGAGAATGCAATTTTTAATATGTTTAACACAAAGTTAACCGAAAAGATTTACAAACATTTTTTTCTATTTTAAATTAATTATAACAAATGTATTGTTCATTTTATAGATGGAATTACCAATATCAGAGCTTTTAAATGACAAAATTAGTATCATATTTTGTTACAATAGTATCTCAAAATATGCCTTCATCCAAATAGTCAATTTCTTCAACAGCTTTTACAAGAATTCAGTAGGTCTAGCAACTTTTGTGGGAATACATTGACAATGCTATGTTTATTTGATCTTTACTATTGATTTTAAAATATGAATCAACATAGTTATTACTATCCTTAGTAGAATCATGTTGAGAAATGTATAAAATAATCTATACTAACACGGATGTGTAACAGATGACTAGTGGTAATAATCAAACCTGATAGCTTTGACTACTTTCTGTAGTTTCCATGGTTAAATATTTCTAAATTGTATGTAGCTTAGTATCATGGAAAAGTTTTAGATTTTAGTTAAAAAAACTCAGGTTATTTTTTTTAAAAAGAAGGCTCTGATAACTGGATGGCTGAACATCATATGACTTTTAAAGCAACTACCCATACAATTATTTTTTTTATAATACTTCTGATAAAACAGCTATATTTTTTATGATAATTATTTTTATGGTATAGAAAATGGTTTTTATATATTTTTGATAGATTAATTTTCTATTACTGAGGAACATGCTCAACAATACTGTTTTACCTATTTTTATAAATTATTTTTAAATATAATTGTTATCTGTCAATACATTTTAAAAATATTTTGTCTAGAGTAATAAGTATCTGAAATCTTATCTGTTCTTGTTAAACAAATTTTACATTGGTTTACTTATACAGCCTTGAAACGATTTAAAAGGACCTTGCATATTGGCATGTTTCCAAAAAAATAAGTTAAAATTGTTTATTTTAAAAATTATTTGAATTTTTTTGACATTTTAATACTTTCGTATTCACTAGCAAAATATAACCTATAAATACTAAAATAAAAAAAATTAGCAAGTGCAAGATCTTTTATTCAAAAACTTTTAGAAATAATTTTCTCGTAATCAACGTCTACTATAATCAAAGCAATTCAATTAATAAATCATTGAAATATTTTTATTTTTGCTTTTTCATTATTAAATAGTATTTTAAATTTTACCTATTTTAATATATGCACTTTTAAAATAGATAATTTTGATGAGCAAAATTAATAGGGTACTAATGCCCCCCCCCCTTCCCCAATTGAACAATTCTATAATAAATAGTTTGAAGAAGAAAAATACGGGAGTTTGTTTGAATTAGAAATGAGAATCATTTTTGTTTTCTTGCCAAAAGTTTTAAACAATTTTTTGACGTGCTGAGATGTGCCAGTTAAGGAAAAAACAAATCTTTAGTAAAAGATTAGTGGGAATTATAGCATATTTTTATTATAATATTGGCAGAAGAAAATTAACGCGGAAGACGTAGTAATATTTCAGAAATAAAAAAATAAACATCAATTATTTATTAATGTGTGTTAAATATTGAATGTCATATGTTTATATTAGACTCTAATCACTTTAAGATACTGCTCTGAACAATATACATTTGTCAGTCTAAGTCTCACACTATTTGTATGTGTATGGAAAAAGATTATAAACACGGGTATTGCCAGATTTTTAAGCAATTTTAAGTTCTCACTGATATAGTAGTCCCTAATTTTCAACACTTATATTAATTATATGTGTTAATTTGTCATGTTCTATTATTTCCAGATAGATCACTTATCAAACTGATGAGCTTTTGTTTCATATATAGAACTAGAGTGAAAATTTATTAATTGCATTTCAAGGTTTTCCAAATTTAATTACAGTACTCAAAAATCTTCCAATTGCTAATTATATGAATCATATAAATCGTAAATAAAATTAATAATTATTGAAAACTTTAGAATCCATTTAACTTGATCTGAGTTTAATTGAGATTCTAGATCTTTGAAGGATTTTTTCAAATTTGGAAGTTATTTGAAGCTGCTGGAGATATTATAATAGAAATATTTGTAATTTTGCTTCCAAATACTTGCATTTACATGATAGTAACAGACTTGTTAACACGAAATGATACATTTTTGAATCATTTCATTTTAACGTGTTCATTGAACTTTTTTTTTTTTCCAAATGTCAAATGTATTGATCGGGAAGCAAACCCGGGCCAGCTGATTGCAAGGCAGCTATGCCACTAACACTTGACATTTAATGCTGTTTATCTTTCTTAATAGAATATTTACCTTTTTATTCAAAGCATTTGCAAATATAAAATTATTATTTTTGTATATTTATAATATTTTCCAGTGTTTGAAATCAACTTAAAATCTCAGAAATGAATATTTGTCTAAAGGTTTGTGATGATAATATTTTAGATATGATAATATATTGGATTATTTTCATTATCTACCATTCAATGTTAAATGTCTAGAAAATTTTTAATTTTATTTAAATTTTTCAAATAGAAAGAACTTGTTAGTAATAACACACAAATAGACAACAACATATTTTGAGTAGTAGTATTCAGCATTCTTCGGGTGTTGCTGACCTCATCAGTGACAATATTAGCATAGGAGTTAAACTTACACCTTTAGATTCTTGAGTATCAAATTTTAAGGCAACACTAACCAACTGAACTATTCTGTCAAAGGCAACAGTCAGTAGAAATTTCATACACTTATCTGTGAGTATTGTTCACATCCTCCTGATTGATTTCTTCAATATTTTTTATTACTTTTTTAAAGATGTGATGGTTAATTAGGGGCATTCAGATATTATGTATTACCACATTGAATTGACTTATAGGATTATTTGCCATTATCATATGAGCAAATTCTTTGAATTTTCCCCTTTGTACCTTTACCTTTCTATCCAACATTTTTGATTTTCCCAAATGAATATATATATGTTCATTAGTATCTAGATGATCTGCTCCTATATACAGGCTTTTTTTAACCATTAGTTTGTGTTCTTTCAATTACTGGTAAACAAAGCCACTGGTCTCACTAATATTTTTCTTTCCACATTCATATGGTATTTCATAGATGCAGTTTTGTTTTACAACATTTCAAATTTAGGCTTTGTAGAAGTTAGAATTCCTTGAAGTATAGTATTTACAAATATGCCATGTGATGAAGCATTATTAAAGAAAAGATTATGTGATGATAATAGTCTACAAACCAAAACAACTCTACTTATTGATAGTATAATGTAACTATTAACCTTCTTCATAACAACATATTTTCAATATAACTCACAATTCTTCCAACAAAGTTAAAGAATGACCATGGGTTCACCACTGACCACATTTACATGGAAGAACTTGAAATCATAGCCATAAATACTATTCCATTTCTGCCTAAATTGTGGCTTCTCTATATTGATAATACATTTGTGATATGGCCACATGATAAGCATGTTTACAGTCATTCTGGATGCATATTAATACCATATCTGTTAAATAAATTTACAATGGAATCAGAATGAGAACAAAAATTGGCATTCTTAGATATTCTTTTGACAAGTTTCCCTCAGGGCAGAGTAAAAGCATTAGTTTCTAGGAAGCCAACACACACTGGCAAGTTTACTTGGCATATAAATCAAATCATATCAAAAGCACAAAATATGAAAATATACCATCACTATAGAACAGAGCAACAGCAGTTTGTTTGGAAACCAATGATTTGGAAAATGAAAAGATTTACCTAGAACAAACTTTTATGAAGAATGGTTATCCATCAGCTGTACCAAATAAACCTTTAGTAGACAACCAAAAGAGATACCAAAAAGAAAAACAATTATTGGTACTGTAATGTATCCATACATTTCAGGAATGACAAAAAAAAAATCTGCAGTCAATATGACAGCTTTTCAAAGCCATACCACACTTTGAAGAATTTTAATTTCTATAAAGCCTAAATTGGAAATGTTGAAAAACATCTATGAACTACCATGTGAATGTGGAAGTAATTATACTGGCGATACTATCACCTATTAAATAGTGATTAAAAAAACCAAACTAATGGTTAAAAGAAAAAAATGTGTCTATAGTAGGAAACCATGTGCCTACAGTAGAAGACCATGTATGTATCAATGAACATATATTCAATTAAGAGACACAAAAATATTGGATAGAGGAAAAGATGCAAAAAAGAAATTTCAAAGAAACTGATCATATGATAATAGCAAATAATTCTTATATGTCAACCATGTGTGGCAATACATGATGACTGGAAGCCTCTAATTAAACCTCACTTAGAAGAAATTATTTTAAAAAATTGAAGGAATCAGGAGAATTTGATCCAACCCTCATAGATAAGTATACAAAATTTCTACTGATTATTGACTATGACAGAATATCTCAGTTGGTTAAAGTGTTGTCTTAAAATTTGGTATTTAAGAATCTAAAGGTTTAAGTTTGACTCATGCTAATATTATTACTGTTTAGGCCAACAACACCTAAGGAAGAGTGGAGAATAATTCTACTCTAAGCGAAACCTGTGTTATCTATTTGTATGTTAATACTACAAGTCATTTGAAAAGTTTAAATAAAGTTTAAAATTTTCTAGACATTCAGCATTATCACATTTCAGAAGTGGATATTTATTGTATTTCCAAACACATAGGAAAAACATAGTTTCTTTGCCAATTCTACTAAGAGCATCTCATGATCACCACTCTTTATGCTTATACAAGCTGTTTACCTAGAGGCAAAACTTTTTATACAGTAGTGCCACTCAGTGCAAACCAGAGTAATCAATGGATGCAGGAAGATTTGTGCATAAAATTTCTATCTGGTACCTACTTATCTAATACCCCCAGATTACTTTCTAGCTTGTAGCTCTTTCATCAGTGAGAAGCCTTGGATCTCATAGCACTGCAATTAGATCTTAGGATCTAATGCAACCCTCTAACAGCCATATTTTATCTTTTTAGCCAACTGTAAAGCTTTGAGGTGCAGTGCTCTCAGATCCAAGGCTCCTTGCTGATGCAAGTCACAATCTAGAAACTAGTCTTGAGATATTGGATGAATAGGCACTAGATAGGGATTCTATGACAAACCTTCCTGCATCCATTGATTATTCTGGCTTGCACTGAGTGGTACTACTTTATGGGGAGTTTTGTCTCTGTGTATACTAAGCATTCTTAATAGATACTGATATAAGATCAACTGGATTTCTCTCAAAATGTAAGTACAACTGCTATGCAAATATCCTCCCCTTTTGCAGGTATCACTAATGACATTAAACAATCCTTCTTTGACACTATTATTGAGACAACAATAAAATTTAAAAAAATGTCAAATGTGCCAAGCCAAATATGTCAACACTCTCATCAAGATAAAGAGAAATTAAATCTGAAGAATTTGTACCTATGCTTTGCTGTTGGATTACATTTGCAGCTTTTAAATTTTACAGTTTCTTACCAGAAGCATATATTGTAATTTTTTAGATAACTTTTTCTTCAAAAATCACTAGAAATTTTTTTGTGTTTGGCAATTATATTTAATACAGTTAAACTAACAACAGTTACATTTGATTCACTGCTTTTATATTTTATTATGAATGTTGATAAAATATTTCTGTTATAATTATTTGAGCAATAAACTATTATTTTTTCTTTCTTTTTTCAAAAAGCAAATATGAATTGTTTCATGGTGTCTTTTAGCTAGTGCCATTCTACAGACTATTATTCTAGAATAAAGAATGCATATTGCTTTATTTTTATATAATGACTTATCATCTCTGAAATTCTCTATTGCTGAATTTTGAAGTTTTTTCTCCACCATCATGTGAAGAAAAACAAAAAATTTCCAAATGGCAATTTTTTTTAATAATTAGTTTTTAAAAATCATTAATTATAGAGAATACAAATTAATAGTTATGACTGTATAATAAAGAAAAAAGGCATTTATATCTGAGAATGTTAGATATATATATATTGTGTCCTTTAGCTTTTTCCAGAAGCTAAATGCCACAACATGTCTTATGCCAAAATGTCTTAAAATATATATATACAATTTAATTTTATAGTAAATAGATTTTTGTTAGTGCCTTATAATGCTATGATTCTACAGATAAAAAGTTACAATATTTTCTATATTTGTAAATTTTATAGCTGAAATATAATTTTGACAGCTTGACTTATAATATTTTTAATCTTAAATAGTGCTTATTATGCCAAAGTATTTAAATTTTTAAAATAAATAGTTTAAAATAATTAATCAAAGTTTAATCACTAAAATGATTTCAAAAAGCTATTACTAATTGTAGAATTAAAAAATTGAGTTCAAACCCTACATTTAGGTTTGCTAATAATTAAACTAAGTTCATAACATTCTAATTTCATCTTAATTCTAGCACAAAACATTATAATTAAATATTTTAAATTTATTCACTCACAGGAAATTAAATAAAGCTAATAATAATTAAAGGTAGGATTTAAAATAGATAAATGAATGCTTGCATGAATGGATAAGTGTAATATTTAATTTTAATATTTATTTATTTTAAATTGCTTATTAAATGTTTAATTTTAATAGACAATATAAAATTATATTTTGAGCAACTTTTGGAGGTTAACAAAATAGTAAATGAATGTATTAAATATTATGGGTAATATTTACTTTATTTAAATAATGTAAATTTCATTTATGTAAT
Organism: Epiperipatus broadwayi; assembly: GCA_028023455.1. Classification (NCBI taxonomy): domain Eukaryota; kingdom Metazoa; phylum Onychophora; class Udeonychophora; order Euonychophora; family Peripatidae; genus Epiperipatus; species Epiperipatus broadwayi. The sequence continues at coordinate 2,906,238 of JAQFVV010000062.1, forward strand.
ATTTTATTTTTGTTCTATGATTAAAATTGTAAATAATTATTGTAATAAGAAATATCTTTAATTTTATTGTCTAGATAGAGAAATTAATTTATTTTAAAGGCAAAATATTAATTTAATTTTTCATTAGCAACCTTCTGTAAAACATGAATTTGAATCAATGATGGGAAAATTATGTGAATTAAAATATTAATGATAATTGTTTTAAAGTGGTCATATGACTTAAGCTAAAAATAGGTGAAATTGATACCTGGATGCACAATCTGGTAATAATTTTTACTTGTTGCATTCATATTTCTAAATTAAAGTATCTAATTAACAAGTGTAATTTTATCACAATCTTTTTATTTTCTTAGCTTAAGGAAATGTTAGGCTAAAAGTTAAATTGTCTAGTCACATCTGAATAGGACTTTGGTAACAAGGAATCTTCATTGCAGTCAGCTTTATTAGTAATATTATTTAAATATTACAATGTTTAAAATTTTAACATTTGAACTTCATTCACTAAAAAACTTTGAAAGACATTATCATTGTCACCATCATGAAATACAGACTATTATCAATTTCAAAACATTTAAATGTTTGTTTTATATTTAAATTTACTGTAAAGTATTTGAAACTCTTCACAGCAGAAACAATAATGTTTTTAAAGTATTGAATAACTTTATCCTAGTTTTCCTGAGAATATTCATTTTATATAAAATACCTGAAATTAATTTATTCTTTGTAAAGAATATTGAATTTCATTTAATAAAGATAATTTTAGTATAAGAAATATATTACTAGTTATCTATAAATTATTTTCATGTCTACAAAAAAAAAATCCATGTGTATTATGTTATATTGCTGAAACGGACATTGATTTGTGCTGTTATTTTGATGAAACATTATTTGCAATTTTATAACAGCATAAAAGAAATTTTATTTATTATGATTACTTCCATCCAGATGAAAGAAATCAATTTCTTGGATCTGGGGAAGTGAAACAATTGACATATTATAAAAAAATGTTTAACAAATATTATGAAGTATTTTAATAAATTACATTATAAAATGTAAATGTAAAATATTCTTAAAAGTAATATTATATTTAAATTGAATTTCAATGAATGTTTTCTGAATTATTTTATGAAAGCCCGTGTATTCTCTCTTTTTCTCATTATTGTTGTGGAAACTACCACTATGGTTTTAAAATGAGATATTTGAAAACTAGTATTTCTCTTGCTGGGTACACTTTTATTACTGCTAATTAATGTAATACTTTTAAAGAATTAAGTATTGGATATCTAATTTTTAACATGAAGAAACATTTGTTGCAACTTAATAAATATTATTTAAATCCATGGAAACTTATTCAATGAATGGCCATATTTTATAGTTTTCTAGCACATTTTATTTTGAATCTTATGTAAAGATAACCATGAAGCACTTTTATATTTTGTTATATTTGGGTGTTGATTATTTTTGCTATCCACAGAACTTTATTGCTTAATAGACGACTGTCGCTGCTACCATTTGATGGTAAATAATAGAAAAAGCAAGAAGACTTTATCTTCATTTTATTTTGAACTGGTAAAAGGGTTAATGTTTTATTTATGTTTATGATTTTGCATACAATATTTTTATTTCGAATGCATATTATTTATGTTTTATATGCTATTTTTAGAAATAATTTTTGGATTAAAGTTCTCAGAATATCAGTGTATGATATTTGCATATTTTAAAATAGTATATGTTCCCTTTTCTATATGAATTATTTATTTATAAAAAGTATATTATTATGCTGAATGCAGTATAAATATATATTTCTATTATTTTATTTTTTGTTTATTGCCTAATTTTAACTAAGCTATGTTTAGCATTATTATATATTGTTTTTCACATTCATCAATTATAGTATTTTTACTTAGAGATTGAAGTTCTAGTTTCTCTTTATTTAGGAATGCTTATTTTGCCAGCATTGTTAGAGATTGTAGCTTAGACTTTCTCACCAGTTTATTGATATATTTTGTATAAATTTTATTGATCTTATTGTATCAAATATATATGAGGCTTTATTAAGGCAACCCTATTTAGTATTTTTGTCTTTGATGTGCATTCTCATATTTCTTGACTAGTGACAAAGTCCCAGATCATTTTATTTTTGCCCTCAAAGGTAGGGGTCTTTATATATGAGCTATGCCATTATACTTTTACTTTGCCATTTGTTGTTGGCAATGTATTTTGTAAAGCATGCAAAATATTTTACCATGGTTTTATTCTGGCAGTTTACGTTGTTTTATCAAATTATTGAGGAACACTACTCTTATCTCTTACAGTATTCTTGGTTTACTTAGGTGTGAATTATGTATAGGTCCTATATTTAAGCTTTGCTGAAGTAGGACATAAATTCAATAAATAATTAACTGATCAAAAATTAGATAGTATCCAACATTGTTTGATTAAATATCAGAATGAGTCTTACATTAAGTTTAACAGTTTAGAGCCCAAGATTGAGAAAACCAGTGAAAAGTTAGCTGAATATTTAGTAGACATGAGTAGTAAGATGAAAACCATTGAAGTTCAGTCAAATCAAGTTGGTGAAAAATTTAATCTGAAATTAAAGTATTATTTCAATCAGATCGATAAAAGGCAGGCTGATTTAAATAAAGATATTGAAAAATGCCAAGAAAGTACATGGGTAAAATTATTAGAAATGGAACAAAATATTCATTCTAAAATTAGTACAAGTATACAGGAAGTAAAGCAGGAAATGGTTGATTCAATACAGGAATCTAGACTTGAAATAAAAGATTAAAAATTTTAGTCTATCTAAAGATATAAAGGAGGTGTAGAAGGATTTGATAGAAATTCACAATAGAATTGATGATGTTTTACCTGATCATGATAGATCAGAAAAATGACTATTCAACAAATGAATAATTTTAAGCAGGAACAGAAAGAGTATATTGATATTTTGTTTGAAAACAAGATTAAATTCCAGATCTGAAAATATCAATAAAAAATTTAAAGAATTAAAAGATGGAAAGAAAGAAAATTTCAATATTGGCAAGAATAATCATATGCCAGCAGGTGAAGCTGAGGTAGAAACTAGTCTTAAAAACCAGTTTTCTTTAAAAGACAATGTTTATATTACCAAAAGCTAATATATTCCAGTATGAAATTTCACCTGAAGGTGAACATTTTAAAATACAAAATATCCTTTGTGGTAGAAATTATAATAGTAATTCAATGGTGCTTAAATTTCTTTGCTCTCTGAAATAGAGAAGATAGCAATTACAAATAACCATCTGTATGCTGCAGCTAAAGACTGGTGGCAATCCTTCTTTATGAAGCCCAAAATATACAGGAATTATGTTTTTTATTCTGTCAAGCTTCTGGAGAGAAAACCATCAAGACAATATATGGTACCAAATCTCTCAGAAGAAGTATAGTGCAGAAATGCGGCTATACATAATTCTATAGAGGGTAGGCAGTCAAGTTGAAAACCTGATAGCCTTTCCTCTGTCTGAGCAGCAAATAGTTTGAATTTTGCAGCACAATATTCCTAAACATGTTGAGCAAATTTTAATAGTCATGGATAGATATACTTATGAAGAGGTGGCTGAGATTTTGGAAGTGCTCAAGAACTTATATAAAGACAACTGTATAATCATAGATCAGCTCCTTAAGCTAGAAGTGGTTTTCATAAGAGCCAATCCAGAATCAAACTGAAAGAAACTGATCTAAATCAACCTTCTGCCAGTGGCATACAAACATTACCCAAAGAGAACATTTAAAAGTAAACCACAAACTAGTGCATTAAACTAAGTACACTGCATGCAGCCTAAAACTTTTTTCTATGGGGATGAATGAATACATATTTTTCTTATATAGTATGTCAAATAAATAATTAACTTGAATATGAGTTGAAATTAATTAGCAGTATTTGTTAAAGTGATGATAATGTTGAAGTTTTTCAAAAATGCTCTTTTAAAAAGATTTGGTGTACGATAATAATTAAAGTTGGTGATTTAAAAAAAAATTGTTCTCATAAACTCAAGGGAATGGTGATCTTTAGTTTTCTGAGAAGCTAAATGCCAGGTCATATGTTATGCCAAATTATCTAAAAAAAATTATATAGTGTAACTAAAACGTGCTTTCCCAGTTTACCACACTTTATATCTATTACATATACCACGTTTATATTATATATATTATCAGCTAGTTATTGAGATTTGATTTCTTCTGATCGTGCATTTCTTTCCAAAGGGTGAATTGGCATGCCTATGCATTCATACTATTTATAGCTTCGACCATCATTTATAGCTTCCACTATCCCCTCCCGTATGAAATTTTCCCATACCCTGAGTCATTCTTCCCTATTGTGGAAGTTTTCCTAATATTCAGTCATTCAAAGAGTGAGGGAAAGGGATTCGGCTGATAAATACAAGCATGGATGTACGCAAACTAATAATTCGGCCCTCACAAACTTAACTAACTCTTTCACTGTGCGAATGTCCATGTTTATGGCTACGGCCCAAGCACCAATCTTGCTATTTAACAAGAATCGCAGAATTTGCCAACAGTAAATTAACTCAATAAATTTTAAGCTTTTACCCAGTTTATACTAGCTTATGCTCAAGGGTGGTGGTGTGACCCGCCGGAGAAGAAACGGCAGGTGAATTAAAATCTCTTTCCCTTTCTTTTACCTTAATCTAACATATAAACATATATCAACATGCACTCAAGCGTTGTTAGCCGAGAGGTCATCCCGCCCCCCTTCCAGCCAAGAGGTGGGGTGGGGGGGGTGGGGGGGTTGGGGTCGGGCGGGGGTGGGGCAAATTGAAACATGCACTCTTAGGAAAGTAAAAATGGAATCTATTTCAAAACATACAATACGTATTCCAAACCAAATATATATACAGTATATATAATAAAATGTAAAAGAGACAAATAACCAAACAAAAAAAAATTAAGTTTGTTTTGTTAAATTTAAAATTATTTATGTTTATTTAAATAAAATTATAAAGTGGCACACACGTGTATATGACAATATTCTGTTTACAGGATGTTATAGTTAACGAATAAAATCTATGAAGTAAAATACGTATAAAGTTATTGCACTATTTGATTTTTGTGTATTTAAAGATTGGAAATAATAGCAAATATATTTACCGCAGTTTTGACGCGTCTTCTGAATTTAAAATAAATGTTTCTGAGTGCACTCTTTGTGATCATTAATTCTTTTACTTCTATTCTAATTCCTTGGGTGAACGAGGATAAAATCACGAGTCCATTTGGTATTTTAATTCAGTGTTCTAATTAAGAAGTTCATCGTTTTATGATGGATCTGTGGAATGGTGGATGTCAGGCGCAGGATTCATTTGTCATGTTTTCTCTCTCTTTTTTCCTTCTATATAATATTTAGGGCAATTTGTCTTAATATCTTGCATGGCCTCAAAGGTACAGAAGGAGCTGGCATCTAACATAGACTCCCAGCACGATGAGAACTTTACTCCATGCATGCATGGAGTTTCCTTTATATCTTTTTTTTTTTTCTGGTCAAAAATGATTTTTATAAGTCTCTTCTTTTTGCCACGTGTTGCCTTCTCTCTGCAATAATCAATAGCCAACTGCCAAAAACAAACTGTCCTCCCTCTCAAACAATGTTTTTTTTTTTTTTTAGCCAAAAATCTTTTTATTCAATACGCGAACAAAAAAAAACCACTTAGCAACTTGTCTTAACTTTTGCTATTTTTGGAAATTCCCTCTAATTACGCTTTGTTGTTTACCTCGATAATTAGACAATAGGATCCTCAAGAATTTAATTTCTTAATGGACATTCCGCCTGTTCTTTTCTTTTAGCTAACGCAAAAAATCATTTCCACAAAGTTTCAAAGCTTGATAATATATTAATCTTATTAATTTAAATGAAACATCCAACTATTAATTATACCCGTTTCAATAACAATACAGTCCGTTCATGGAAGTTAAACAAAATTTCTTCCCTTTTTTCTTCATATTTTTAAATATTTGAAAATCTCTTGATTTTATTCATTTTTCTTACCCCCTTCAACACAATATTTATCAATATACATGTATGCCACAAAATAAGTGAGAGAAAGAAAGTAAAATATATATATTAATATTAGTAACCCATCACCACTATTATTATTATTTATGTAACTATATATATGTAGCTGCATGGTCCTTTCCAAATACACAACTCATGAAACAAAACACATACATACATAGCCTGATTTACTCTCTCCCTTTTAACATGGTTTGAACCCAGTTCCTGTTACAATAGTTTAATTTTATAGTAAATAGATTTTTGTTAGTGCTTTATAATGCTATGATTCTGAAGATAAAAAGATTACTATATCAGTATATTTGTAAATTTTATAGCTGTAAAATAATTTTGACTGCTTGACATATAATATTTTTAGTTCTAAATAGTGCCTATCATGCCAAAGTATTTAAATCTTTAATAGTGATAGCACAAAATAATTAATAATGTATTTTCAAAGTTAATAGTGTTAATGTAGTCAAAATTTAGTCACTAAAATGTTTTAAAAAACTAATACTAATTTTAGAATTACTAATCATTTTACTGCTAAACTGTAATCAATGTTTTTTTTACTAATGATAGCCTAAGTACCTTTTGATATGATGAACACCCTAGATCCAGAATCCAAGTCTATTAATTTCCTGGGATCTTCTGATTCCAAGTGTAATGCTCTACTACTTTCCCAAACACATAGGGGCATCATCAATAATGATTTAAATATTGAGTGCTGAAACAGTTTCTCTTAAATCTTTTACATTGTTTTTATTTATAAATAAAAATTTTGTGTTATCTTTTGGTTTTTGAGAAAGAATTTTGCATTTATTTTTGATCATCATCTTGGTTTTTCTTTTTTTAAGCAAAAAGCTTATATATTCTTATGTGAAATCTATCTATTTATGCAGACAATCAATATATAGTTGTTGCTAGCTATTACATCTCTAGAAAGCTTTTCCAACAACACTCATGGATTTGTTATTTGCCAGTCTTTAACATTTTTTAAAGCAAGAAGCCCCTAATTTTGTAAGAGCCAAATTTCTGACTAATTAATAATATTGGGACCAGTTTTTTTTTTAAAGGAGTTACTTGATTTTTTACAATTTTAGCAGTGAATATTTGGGGACTGCAGAATTGAAAGTAGTGCTTGAATCTTTTAACAACTTAATCCTTAGGTTAAGGTCTCTCAACCCACACAGTCAAATCAATCTTTCATGGACTCATTTAGAAAATCTTTGAAATAGCAGTTTAGTGCTAACTTTTTATGGCAAAATCTTTAGCTTTTTCCTCTTCCTTTAAAATCAGAAATTGAAATTGTATCTCTGCCATATTCATTAGGGCATTTAGGATAGAAATAATGTGTTAATAGAGATTTTGTTTAAACAAAACCTAGCTCAATTGGAAATGTAGCTACTGACAAAAAATATAAAATTGCATATGTCACAAAACCACACTCTGCTTGAGAAAGAAAATAACTTGAACTTTGCATATTGGCCAATTTTCTAGATTTCCCAGGTCAAACCCTTCCAGAAAATTTTGGCTAAACTTTCCCAGAGGAAAAAATATTTTTCTCATTTTATTGATTAAAAATAAAATGATTTTTAACATTTGGTTCTGTTTATTTTTAAATTGACTAGTAATAATAATGTTAGCTAATATTAAAAGTTAATTCTATTGAATACTAAACTGAGAAGCATTTAATGATGATTAAGGTCTAACCAATATAACTAAAATAACATCAAAACATTTATTGAATCTATTTACAATCATAAATATAATTATAACAATTATAAGAAATCTTTGTGGTGAGATTACAAATGAGTATTTATTTCCAGTAACAACTAACACACTTCCTGCCATGATTATCTCAAGAAAGGTCTGACATTAATAGTCTCTAGCAACTTTCTGTTCCAAATTAATAATAAGTAGAATGTGTCAATAATATTTCATTTTGAACCTCAATTTTATAGTTAGCTTACCTATCTTACTGTAAACAATTTAATTACTACCTAGTTATTTGATTGGCATACCATTGGCTATTAGTTTGCATTGTTTTTGATTGACCAGCTATATGGAATTCTGAATATGACCTAGACAGCACTATACTTTGAGCAAGTTGACATGGCTAATTTTTGCTCCACAAGATAAGTTAAAGTTTTATATATTTTTAATAACATCTAGATAAAATTTTCTGTTGCTGGGAAATATTTGTTTAGAGAATAAATGAGAAAAGAAAGATTGCAGAGATAGATTTAACTGGATTTGGAAAGATTGAGAAAAATATTGCTAAAGTTTGGAGAGTGATCTGAGATGCTGACATTTTAAATATAAAGAAAATATATTGAAACAGTCAGCTTTTCAACCCAACTGTTTCACCTACTATATTCTATAGTAGTATCCTTATATATATAACTACCACCAAATTCTCATATATTATGCTAATATTATCATAAAAACCTGGCTAAATTTAAACCTAAATACTTTAACTATATGTGTATGTGTATATCTCTACATATAGAAAGAAAATTGCATTGATATTTGTAAATCTCTAAAAATACGCACATATATATTTCTAATAAGAATTAAATGAAAAACGAGTTGTATATGTAACTTAAGACTACATATATGCTAGAAGAATAATGTTAATAGGATTTAAAACATTAAAGATTTCTTTATTTTAAAATGTTTATTAAATTAGTAATATTTGAAATTATATATTTCTGCATATGTTGCTAAATTAAATGGTCGAGTTACATATATAACAAAATGTTTTTCCAAAGGTTAAATTTGTTTTGCTAGTCAAAGTGATGCCAGAAAAGTTAATCCTGATCACTGAAAATTGACCCAGTTTATATTTAGAATTAAAATTAGATTTAAATTAAAAAGATTGCATAAATTTCCATGTGTCATGGAGGTTAAATTGACCTAATTAAAAGTTAGACACAGCAGGCTTCCACGATTAGGCAATAAGCGAGTAAGCTAAGAAAATGAATCTAAAAATAATATAATGAAGGAGAGGGGTATACTGGTATATAATCAGTAGCAGCCATCTTTAAGGACTCGGAAAACACAGACAATCAGTTTGATAATTTAGAAAAGTACTAAAAAGGTATTAATGATGATCATGTCGGGGTAAAGGCCTAAAATCTTGCCTGCCGCCTCCGATGAAAAGCTACCTGATGCAGAGAAAGATGAAGTAACCACCGTCACAACCTAAATAAGTCCTACAATGAAGAAATAACTTGCCAGTATAGAAAAGAGAAGAAAAATGGTAAATACTCCTTCAATTCTAAAGCTTTCAATTAAACTCAGCTCTAAAATGCTAGCTTAATCTTAATCTAATGGCCATAATAATAATGTAAACTAAACTTACTTGTAAATGTAAATTTTATTTTGTTTTATTCCAATCCTAAAATATTGCCTAAACTATAAATGATTTAATAACTTTGTTTTCATCTTAAAATCTTGACTGATTTAATAAATGATTTCATTTGAAAATACATTTAATATTTAATAACCTGATTTCCTGATTTGATTTCATAATTTCATAATTAAACTGATTTAAATTGATGTACAAACTCCTTTGAAAACTAATTTAATATTTGACAATCTGATTTACTGTTATAATTCGTTAATTGATAAATACTGATTTAACTGCTTTATAATTTTATCTGAGTTATTATTTACATAAATAACATCTTTCATTTATTGATATGATTTCTTTGTTTGTTGGTTTACTTGTAGAAATTATATATGATTGATTTAGTTATGTATTAATCTTATTCTAAGTAATTAAATGCTATTCAATTTTAACTTGCTAAAATCTATAATTTAAATGTTTTAATCTAACTTAAGTTAATGATAATATTTGCCATCATTAATCTTATAAACTTAAAATTATCAAAACTGAATCAGTCATATGTCCGCGAATGTCGCATAAGTTTAATTTTAAACAAAGTCAAATTTCAGATTTTACTTATGTGAAATCTTATTGTGTTTTAAATCTTGCATTTCTTAATTAAATCTATGCCAAATTTTATTATTTTCCATTGTGATATTGTTTATGCTATATGTATTCAAAACCGAGTTTTATTCATAATTAGATCATTAGCAAGAATTAAATATAGATTCTCACGCATATATATGTCATTTCGCATATATATGTAATATGTGTAATAATGCACAAACTAAAAGCTCTGTTTTGAAACGAATAAAATATCTTAATTAAGATATAATTACAAGCATACAATTATTCTAAAATAGATTTGCTTTTAAATATAATATTTAATTAATATTCAGTTGAAGTGATAAAATGCAGCATAAATTCATAATTCTGAATTGTAATTTCCTTTAATATGCTGTAACCCTCCTCAGATAAATAAAAGCCTATATAGATAGCTTTATAACTTGGATTCATAAACTTTCCTTAATAGTATAATTATAAATACTATCATATGAACTGATACAGGGTAGTTTCATGAAGGAAACTATTATTTAGCATCTTAATTTTTATGATATGATTATGTTGTCAATGGTGCTATGCGTCCTTAAGAAATGCCACGGCGTACTCACTTATTGCTGTATTCTTTAATGGTTGTATGTGACCACGCTGCACCATTACTCTTAGTTCGGGCAATTTTCTTCTTCAGATGGGATTGGTACATGCCTCCATTCTGCATCCTTAGAAATGGAGCATGAGACTCCATGGAGCATGAGACTCCTACTTAAATAAATTGCTCAATCATCCGGACTAAAGGCCTCCTATTTCACAGCAATGAGTTCGGTCAAAGGGAACCGTTACTTGGTAAGAATCCTGTGAATAAGGCACATATACGAGATGCAAAAGACTCAGAATTGTATGTTTCTATATGCATTAGTATCTGAAGTCTGGCTGCCAATAATCAGTTCATCCCTCCATTATAATTGTTATTTTCAGCTTTGATCTGAATTAGAATCCAATTTAAAACGTATAATAGCTATGTAGAGAATATATTAAGTATTCGTGCTTAGTTAAGTATTATATTCTTTATAAATCTTTATATTCACTTCCACTTATCATAAAGCAAATCTAGTTCCTATTATACAGCATAAACTAGGCATAGATAATCATGAGCAAAGTCATTTAGTTATATAAAAATAATATTAAAGCTCATGAAAATGTAAATTCAAATGTATTATAATTTCATCACCTGTGAGTGATTTATATATATAGCTAAGTAAATTAAATAATTGTAACCTAGAAATTACAATCACCTGCGAGTGATTAAAATGCTATATATAAACCGGAAGTGCATAAATATTAAATTATCGCCTACGAGTGATAAACACACATATATATAAGAAACCCGATAATTTGTAAACTAGAAACTTAATATCACCTGCGAGTGATTTCATATACCATATATATATATATATGTAAACCAAGCAGTGTAAAACTCAGCCATAAAGAATTATATATCTGAAATCATCACTTGTGCGTAAACTCAAAATTAATGTAAACATCCCTTAATCACCTGCATGTGAGATCAAAACACTTAGCTATTGTAATATTGTTTTTAATTATGATTTCAAAATTTAACTTAATTAAATTTGTTTTAAATTTAACTTGCTTCATGTCTTAGTCTTGCTCACCGACTCATAATTATTCCATCATTTAGTAATTATTTTATTATTAGTTATTAAAATCATTTCATTGTTTAATAATCATATACTAGCCACATGATACCTATATAGCTATACTAGATAGAATGCCAACTTCCTCCCAGTCTTTTGCTCGACTGATATGCTAATACCGGCACGTGAAGAAGGGGAATACTGCTGTGACCCCAACTGTGTCATCTGCAAGGTGGTAAATCTCTGAGCAATAGTAAAGGAAGTAGGGTTAGGCCAGAGTCGTGGCATCCGCCATCGTAAACTGGTCGGCCTTGGGATGATTTAGCAAAGTTCTAGATTTTGTTCTGCGAATGTACATATTTGACCGTTACAATATATATATATATTGTTTACTGTAATGAGGCTTTAAAACTAAGGTATATGTAAGGTTAGTTGGATTTTAGAAGATTTGCTATTAAAATTTGTTTTCAATTTAATTGAGAAAGTGACTTGTTTGAGAAATTAGGGTAATGTTGAAGTGTGTGTTAGGGGAGTCGTGTTTCTCAATCTCCATTATAAAAAAGAAATTTGTTTTTGTATAAAAAGGTTTGGAGAGTAGTAGAAAAATTATAAATTTAAATATAGAGTAGGGGAATTGGAAAAAATAAGGAAATGTGAGTTGCATTTGTATCCCAAAATGTATGCATAATGATCAGAAGGAAACTAAATGTAATTTGATAGCATGTACCTTATGTGATGAGGTATTTCATTTGAAGTTCTTAAATAAGTTTAGGAACGGTATAAAATGTGTATGGTTGTGTAGATCATGTATAAATGTGATAAAAGAGGTGAAAAAATGGTTTTTAAGTATAGAAAATTTAAAGGGAAAGTCAGGAGAAATGAAGAAAAATGTACATAAGGATGATAGTAGAATGAGAAGAGATATATGTGACAAAGTAAGTAGTGCAATGGGGATAGCTAGAAAAAAATAAGCAAGATAGAGGAAGAAGTAAAGGTTGTTAAGGTAAAATTAAAAGTGTTAGATAAGAAGTGTGAGCAGATTGAGGAATTAATGAATAGAAACAATAAGTAAGAAATAGATAAAGAAGTTCAAAGGTTGGAGAGAATGTTACAGATGAATTAGCAAAAGTAAATTATGAGACAGTCTTGATAGAGGACTCACTAATTAGAGGATGTGGAGACATAATTGTAAGGGAAAATAGAAATAGGTATGTAAGAGTATGTTTGTCTGGAGCCAAAATTAGCTGTTTATGCTATGGTGGGAATAAATAATTCATCAAAACCATTAATGAGGGTAATGAATGAGTGTAAAGAATTGATTAGTAGTTTGAATAAGATTAAAGGAAAAGTAGGAGTAGTAGGATTACTATCAAGATTCAACAATAGGTATATATTAAATAAGACATGTTCTATAATTATGTGACTTATATAATGTGGATGTGAAGGATTTTTAATTAGTAAGAGAGCATTGTACAGTAAAGATGGAAGCAAACAAGGAAGTGAAGCATTAGGGAATTTGATTTATGAAAAATATTATACTTCAGAAAACTTATAAATAGGGGTAGGGTTTTAAATTACAATATTAACAAAAAGAAAGTTAAGAATGAACATGATGTAAGAAGTAAACAAAGGGTAGCTGATCCAAATATAAATATAGATGTAGAGAGGGAATGGGTTTGTAAAAGTAATGATAAACAAACTAATTACAAATATAATGGAGAAAAAAATTGTCAAAAGAATTTATTAAAGGTTAATAAGAAAGGAAGAAATTGTTAAAATTAAATATTTGAATATGCAACATTGTAGAGAACAGAAAAGTGATTGGAATTAAATGAAGCAGTTAAAAAAGAAGGGTTTCAGGTAGTAGCAGTAGTAGAAACACATCTAAATGAAAAAGGACCTACACTGGAAAATTTGGTATGGCAGAGTATAAATAGAAAAGAAAAAACTTGTGGTAGTATAGGAGTTGTTTCAAAAAAATATTTAAATACTGTAAAGTGTCAAGAACATTTGTGGTTTGAGATAAGGTTAGGAAGATAAAAATGGATGGTGGCTATAATGTCTACAGTCATCAGAGATAGTCAAATTATAATGCAATGGTACAGCCTAGTTAAAGATATACAGAGTTTCAAAAAAAAGGGAAAGAAAATTATGGTTTTAGAAGATATGAAAGAGAATATTGAAGAAATTGATGACATGGATAATAAAAACGGACAGCTTTTGAAAATTTTTTGGTCAGAGAGTGAATTTGAGCATTGGATATTTATCAAATATTTATGAAGGTCAATACACATGGTCTAGAAATAATATATTTCACACAATAGATTATGTATTAGTCTCAGAGAAAGAGGAAATAAGTAAAGTATGGAAAATTAAAGTTTTTGATAATAAAGAGAGAGTAAGTAATAGTGATCATAATTTCTTTTAATAAAAATGGTTACTAATGTGATGGAAAATAATAATAAATGTAGAAAGGGTAGTGAAAGATGTGGATGGAAAGTGAATGATAAAAATAAGATAGAAAAATAGAAAATCAAAATAGAGAAATTATGGAAGAATTTATTGGGGATAAATATAAGGACAGGTGTGATAAAGTAGAAAAAGTGAGAAATAGGTTTTTAGGTGAGAATATTCAGAAGAATAAAAATAATAGAAAAGTGAGAATTAGTAAAACTGTAAAAGAGAAAGAGAAATTATGCTGAGAATACAAATGTGCTTTTAAAAACAAAGAAATTGATAAAGGTGTTAGCATTAAATGAGCAAACTATTTAAATAAAAAGAAGTTGGCTAAAATAGATAATTATATAGAGAGAATGAAATTAAATAATAAATTATTGGAAGATATTAATAAATGTGGAACAGATGGGAGTAAAAATTTTGAAAATATATTAAAAGAAGTAATGTAGTAGAGAGGGAAATAGTATTACTAAATGGTGATGAGAAAGTATGTAGCTCTGGAGAAGAATTAGAGACAATCTTTAATAAGTATGTAATAGATATAGATGTTTAGTCATGAATGACAGAGTGATAACAAACATAAAAGCAGATAGTAATGGAAATATTAGTTTTACAGAAAATGAATTGAATGAGGCAGGGAAAAAATTGAAAGGTGGAAAGACAAGAGATTTAAATGGATGGGCAGCCGATATGGTGATGAATTTGAAAAATAGGTCAAAATTAAATCTATGAACATGTTTTAATAAGTTGGCACAGAAGACAGAATTTCCAGATAGCTGGAATAATGCAAGAGTAAGATTATTTTTTAAAATAGGATTAGGACCATGGAAAGATAAACAATTATAGATCAATAGTAGTAACATCATTATTACATAAAGTTTTTGCATATATGGTGGCTGGAAGAGTGGCAAAATGGATGGAAGAAAATAATATAGTGGAAGAAATGCAAGGAGGTTTTAGCATAGATAGGCATATAAGAGACAGTTTATTTGTAGTCACACAATTTACAAAGATGAGTAGGAATACAGGTAGGCAGTTATATATGGTCTTTATAGATATAAAGATGGCATGTGGTAAAGTAAATAGAAATAGACTATGAATAAATTTAGTAAATTTGGAAATGAATGGAGCTTTGGTGAATATTATTAAGATATTGTATGAAAATAATTACTATATGTATCAATTAGGAAATATAGAATCAGAGTTAAAAATGGGGTGGGACTAAGGCAAGGATGCCCTCACCTATTTTGTTTTTGTTATATTTGGGAGAAATGGAGAAGGCAATAAAAAGATTAGGAGGGGGTAGAAATGCCATTAATAGATGGCAAAGGAGTGTATACATTATCAGGTCTTTTATTTGCTGATGATATTTTCTTGTGCACAGAAACTAGGGAAGATATGAAAGTTGTACTGAAGACTTGTGCAATGGTGGGTAAAGAAAAGAAAATTTTTATTGTGGGATGCAGTTAATAGGTATAACTATTTTGGAATTGTCTTAAATAATCAGAGGAATTGCTTGAATAAATGGGAGAAAAAATTGATAAATGAAGCAAAAAAAGAGAAGGGATTGATAAAGAAATTAAATATTTTCACATAATAAATTTTATGTAGTAAGAATTATGTAGGAGTGGCAGTAACAGTGTTAACTTATAGTAATGATGCATTATGTGTTAGTAAAGGGGGTTAGATTACTTAGAAAAAATACAAAGAGAAGTAAGAAGATATGCATTAGATGCAGATGTGTAGACAGTGAAGGAGGCAATTCAAGGAGAAATGGGATGCACAAGTTTTTATATGAGAAATGCATAAAGCAAAATGATAATGTTTGGTTGGTTGCAATTTATGGATAGTAAGAGAATAACCAAAATAGTATTTAATTATGTTAAAGGAAAGAACAGGCAACAAGATGGGTGAAAAAGGTAGTATGTATTCAGAAGATTTGGATAAAAACTTTATGTCAATATACTTGTACAAAAGATAAGATGATTGTGTTAGGATGATTATTGAGTGTTATAGTGGCAAAGAATTGGCTAGAAGAATAGATGCATTAATAAAAAATAGGGAGCTGGAGAGATAGAAAACTAGTATGGAGAGTAAAAAGAGTAAATATATATATATATATATGTGTGTGTGTGTGTGTGTGTAAACATAATATTGGGTGTGAATTAATTTACAGTAATAGCAAGGAAAGTAATCTACTGTTAAAGGCTCAAACAGGAACATTAGCAATAAGGCAATATACATATAAATGGAGAAATGTGGGTAACTTAGTCTGCAAATTGTATAAGGAAGGCATGGAAAATATTAGATATCTGTTAATTGAATGTAAATGCTTACAATCAGAAAGGGTATAAATAATGAAATTGTGGGATAATAAATATAAACTAGAAAGTGGGTTCTTGGTCTTTATGTTGGGTTTGGAAAAAGATAGTAGGGATCTAGATATAAAGAGCATGGAATGAACAAAGATGATGTTGTGGAAATGGGATTGAGCAGGATAAAGAAGAATGTGGGAAAAACTTTGGGTGGGAATGGAAAGGGAAAGTAAGATGGTTAATAGATTTTTCTGGGCTTAGTGGCTGAGAGATCCATGACTTCAATAAGGGAGTAGCCATATCACATCATACCACATCACACCATTATTGAGAGTAATTTTAGATTTCAATTTTAAACATTTTTTCATATTTTAGAAATTAAAAGATATTTCCATTTCCCTTTTTTGGAAATATTCTATATACTTTAGATAATTATTAAAAAGTTTTTCAGTACTAGATCAGCAGATTTCTTTGATTATTTTTGAGTGATATTTTATAAATTTCAGTCTTCAATAAAACATCCATATGGTGCTACAATAATCATAACCCTAGATGAATATTTTTTGTTTTCATTAATGATTCAAAGCTGTATCTCACAGTCACCTTTTATTCTTTAATACTATTCAATCTAGCAGTCTGAAATTAAAATATATATATAAAGTTTTGTACTCTAACCAATTCAATTTTATAATTATGTAGATCTAACACAAGATCAATATATACATATTTTAGAAACCTCAAATTCATGATAGGATTTGTCTTTTCGAAGACACTGTAAAGAGAGTTTGTGTTATTCTTCTTGTGAGTTAAATTTTTATAGTTTATTAAAGTAAATTTTTTTGATATATTTGAAATTAATTACATTAATGTTTATAAAGGTGTAAATGGTATGATATCTTAACCATTAATAATGATTTTTAATAATATTGCAATAAATCTATGGCAAATAGTAAATTAAAATTCACTTTGGTGCTTAAAAATAAAATAACACTTTGAAAAAAATAATCCTTTTATAATTTAGGTATTTTGCCATTATTTTTGGTTTTATTTTCCCTTTTCTATTATTGCCATACGATTTCTGTCCTAAAACTGTCTTAATTTTTAACATAAAAATTTTAATGTTTTTAACTTTCATTTTCGTAGCAGACAAAAAATGTCAAAACGGTTTGCTAATCAAGATCAAATTTTGATATATGTCATGTTTCAATTTATCCATAAAATCTTTAATATCACTCATAAAATACTTTGTTTTCATTTGTAAAAAAAATTAAATAGCTAGTAAGTCATGCATTTAAAGTAATAAAACTGGATATTTTAAAAAGAGATCTTATTTTTCAACACAAAAATAAAATGACTTGATCCAGATGGAATCAAGGATATACTATTTTAATTGTGAATAATGTATAGCAGTTATGATTAGATTTAACTTGTTTTTAAATATAATATAACAATTGTAAATTATCATTAATTTTTATGGTTTGATTTTATTGGTTGTGAAAGATGAACTTTTTTTATATAATAAATTTGGAAAGGCTAATAATAATAACAGATATTTTGTTTTTGGTTACTGAAAAACTAAACTAAATATTTTTTTATTTTCTTATTTATTTTTTGTTATTATTTTGATGCTGAAATTTTTATAAAGTATGGTGACATGGAGATATTTTGATATTCTTTGGGTATTGAGTGACCGCTGATCTAGGTATATGTATGATATTGACATTGATTATATATTTTCTCTAAATAAACATACTGCTGCATTTTAGAAATAAATTTTAAAAATATGACTTCACTTAGTATAAATAAACACATTTGATTAAGAATTTCATTAGTTTACAGATTATGCAAAAAATCAGGTGATATAAAGTTAACAAAATAAATATATATATTGATTGCTGTTGCTTACATATTTTTATTTTTAATACATAATTAACTTGGAAGTTTATAAAAATGATAATAAGGTCTGGATGGCTTACAATATATATATATCATAAGTTGTTTTTGTTACCTGTGGACAGAAGAGGCTTCACTAATATCTTCTCCATTATTGAGTTGTTATTTTTAACCTTTTATACTTATATCATGAACCAATTGCATTCTAATTGCTTCTGGGATCATGATCATTGGTAGTTCACTTACCAAGTCATTTAGAATTGGCTTTTGGGATGATAATAATAATATTTTTTTTTTGGGGGGGGGACAATCATCTGATAAGATATTATGTTAAAAAAGCATTGATCCAATGAATTGATGTTTAGAAAAAAAATGTTAATGTATAGCAGTTATTTATATACAATGTTGTTCAAATTCAACGCATAATTACAAGGACAATGATAACTCAGCTACATTTTGTTCCAAGATATTTAAATAATAGTATAAGATATCAAATAAGTGCTCACATTTTGTTTTCAATATTTTAGCTACAATAAATATTATTTACTATACAGTGAAGTGGTATAACTATTATATTTAGTATTAAGGCTCTTGATTGTAACATAGATTTGTGGATAATATGAATGCTAAATAATTAAAAAAATGCATGCCTACATAGTACAGATATTTTAACATATATATTTATACATCCATCTGTAATTTATTTTAACTTAAAAATCAGTCCATTAAAAATGACAAATAATACATACATCTACGAATATAACATATATAATTGAAATTATTTTTAATATCATGTTTATAATCAAAACAAAAATATGCCTGAAGCATTGTTTTGTGCAAGTGTATGGATTTAGTACACAGCCTCCAGACCATAGTGATAATTTTGTATGCCTGCCTAGAGGTTTTGATTTTTTCAAGTAAAGAATAAAGTCATAGTTTGATTTAAATGCTTATTATATATTTTAATTCTATCAATAATCTTGAATGTTAATATTATTTGTTTTTACATCACTATATGCCCATGTGTTTTTTAAATATAAGATGTAACAAAAAATGGTCTTGCAATAGTTTGATCTAATGTGCATGTTCTGAGCATTCATATCAAACACATGCAATTAGTATGCAATTAGTTCTCTATTATTTTGGATGTGGCCCTCAGATGAATACAGTTCATGTATTATTTAAAGCTAGGAAGCCTTGGCTTAATGATAAAACTTTTTTTTATTACTGAATAAAGGAAAAGTCAACATATTTTTTTTAAAAATGAAATGCACCGTGTTTATTGTAAACAATAAGCTATAAAGATCTAAACTAAGAATGTTTAAAGCAATCTTTGATTGATTTTAAATTAGCAATTCTCCTCTCCATATTTTTAATAATAGTGATTGTTTATGATTCTAAATATTTTAATCTTTTCAGAGGTCTTACCACAAGATTAAGGTAACCCTGATGATAAACTTAATTTCATTCTTTTGCAGTTATTTTCAACATTTGATCATTTTGCCTTTATATGATGACAAAAATAGGAATTAAAATAATATTATATTTTTTTAAAAATCATAAGATATCAGCATCATATAAAGAAATCTAAGAAGCTAACAATACTACCTTGTAGTTTTTTGTCTCAAGCCGAAGAGCATTTGTGAGAGTTTTTGAAGCTAAAAATCTATATTTTTAATGATTTCTTCATATATTTCTTTATTTTCACAAAATATTTGTGAAATATTTATTTTTTGACAAATTATTTATGATTAAATATATTATTCAAAAGTATTTGCTTTTATAAATAAAGCAAAATTAATAATAATGATAATATATAGCAGTAAGTTATAATTGGTATTAAACCACTAAACATCACATAATAACTATTTCTTATGCTTGCTCATAAGTGTTATTAAAACAGGCAAAACTCTCTATACAGTAATGTCACTCAGTGCAAGCCAGAGTAATCAAATTTGATTACTCTGGCTTGCACTGAGTGGCACTACTGTATGGAGTGTTTTGCCTGTTTTAAGTTATATATTGGCTAAAAAATTGAACATCTTCATAATTATTATAGTTTTTACTTTTTATCATTTTTAATAATTATAAATGGAATTTTAAATTTTAATACAGAATTTCATTGCTTTATGCAATCTTAAAAAAAAATAATTTGGGTTTTAGAAATGAAGTAAAAATAGCTTTTGTTTTGTTCATATTGCAAAATCTATTGTTCTGATTATATATATCACTTTGTTACCTTTGTTTATATAGTTGAAATATTATTTTTAAGAATTCATTTGAAAACTTATATTTTAAAAAATAATTTAAAATTTGTGGAAATATAATAAAGAATAAAAGTTAATTTATTAAAATAAAAAGTTGTAAATTTAATTTAAATGACTACTAGGGATTCAAAAAATATAAAACTATGAAAAAGTTAATTGACTTAAGGAAGTACCTATAATAAGATTTAAACAAAAAAAAAACATTTCAAATAAAACTTAACAAAAAAAATACTGTACTTAAAAATTTTGGTTGTTTTCTCATCCTTGGTGTTCGCCTTAAGATGTCGCTACTTCTAGGTAAATTCCTAGAAATATAGCGTTTCACCGGCCTTCACTCAACCAAAGAGGAATTTTTCTATATTATAAATGCAGAAAAGTCCTCACATTATGTAGGACGGAGGAGGCGGTGACAGAAGTCAACACAAAGAGACTTCTTTTTATGATAAAACACAGAAAGAGTTCCCGACGGCTGCCGGTTATGGCTTTTTTTCTATGCTAAAAGCAAAGAGAAAGAAATGCCTTGATCGGCTGAGCGTAGTAACAGATTTTGTTCATCATTTTCTCATAATAGTAGAATATCTATTCTCTCTGTAGTTTCGGGTGAGAGTGTGTGTATTTGAAGCGGTCGTTTTTTTTTAAAATTTGATGAGACATCTATTTTTTTTAATGTGTTGTAACTTATTTTAGTTTAATAATAATGTCCTGAAGATTCCATTATGAAGGGGTAACTCAAAAATTGCTTTTAAGGGTGCGAATGGGAAAAAAATTAAAGGATCACGCGAAAAGTACCGTTTTCGCGAGAATTCATCCATGACCAGTTACTTTTGCTATATATATATACGCACAAACAAAAACAACCCACTGTCTAATTATTAGTAATTATTTGTCTGAAAAATAAAATTAGTCGGGTATTATTATTTTTTTGTTTTGTTACATTTATTATTTCAAAATAAGATTAGTTTTTATATCTACACACTAACAAAAACAACCCAGTTCCTGATTAATTACTGTCTTTTTTAAAAAAAAAGCACATTCAATGGGGTTTGATTTTTTTCAATGGAGTCTTTGAATTACGGTTTGTTTGTTTTTATATATACACAAGATTTACAAAAAAAAAAAACCACTTTTGGATTAATTACTGTCAAAAGAAACGCAAATTAGTCGGCTATCATTTTTAAATTTAGTATTTCAATAATGGTACCCTTTTTATATAGACAGACTTAACAAAAAACAACCCATTTTCTGATTCATTACTGTCCCCCCTCCCCAAAAAAAAAGAAAACAGAAATTAGTTGGTATCATTTTTCAATCGAGTCTTTTAATGACGGTACTTACTAATAGTAGTCGGGTATCAATTCTAAATTGTAGTATATAAATTATGTTACTTTTAATAGATTTAGAATTATGTCTTGCTTTTTTAATAAAATGATTGATTTACTCTTGACCAAAAATACCGTAACTTTTAAAAAAAAGACACACATAAAGTCCCAAAAAAAAAAATGAGAAACTCAAAAACAATCTAAGATTAATAAACATTGACTTATTACGTCTTGCTTTTGAATCAAATTATTGATTTACTCTTGCAAAAAAAAATACCGTAACTTTAAAAAGACACACCTAAAGTCCAAAAAAAAAAAAATTCGAAAAAGCCCCGTAACTTTAAAGACACACAAACTCAAAAACAAGATAAGATTAATAAATATTTACTTATTACATCTTGCTTTTGAATAAAATTATTGATTTACTCTTGCAAAAAAAAAAAAAGACCGTAACTTTAAAAAGACACACGTAAAGTCAAAAAAAAAAAATTAGAAAAACACCGTAACTTTAAAGACACACAAACTCAAAAACAAGATAAGATTAATAAACATTTACAAAAATGAAAAAAACTAACATCATATAATAGTATTAGTTAGTAGAATGTTTTATTACAAATCTAAGAAATCAGATCTTTTTAGATCAAATCAATCATTTAGGTCCGGCCCGGAATCGTTATATGTATATGTTTTTGATTAGCATCAACGCCATCTTAAGGCGAACACCAAGGATGAGAATACAACCAAAATTTTAATTATATAATTATTATGATATTAAAATTATATATATATGCTCACAGTATAGATAATGTTGATAAAACTGATTTAAATGCTTTTATAATATCTAAATGATCTTAAATTAGTTACATGGAACACATTGTCAAGTAATTGTAATGTGTACTAAAAAATTTGTTTTATTTTTTAGTCATATTTTTTTTTCAGATAGTATATGTCATGTCTAACCTTGCCTTTAGAAGTGGACTATTCCAGATTCCTTATCTGATTGGTTAGCACCCAATTGCTATTCAAAGGGATTAAATCCTTCACTGGGGTTCGTGCACCAAATCCGCATGTTTCCAGTAAAGTAGGAAATCTGCCATTAAATAGTCAGCCTTTTGAAGGCAAGACAGAGAGCAATTACTTCTGTCAACCTGAATGACTGAACATGATGTCCATTAAACACTCTGCCATCAGCAAGGATAATATCTCATCTCATTATCATGATGTCCATGCAGTGAGGCAAGTCCACCTATGGACTGGAAACTGCTACATCTGAATTAGAGCCAACTCAAGGCAAGCTAAATAAATAGCTGAAAGAATCTTACCAGAGTTCATGATGCAGGCTAATCATTTAGCTAGAAGTGAGTTCTGTACTCAGCTCGACTATCTCAGCATTCAATTGTGTCAACTGTATTTATTCATTTGTTTAACTCGTGTGTATATATTTTGGAGTAATAAATTGTATATATTAATTGCTAAGTAGTTATTCTTTTTGTATCTGTTGGTTTGGAAATGAACCTGTAAGCCTAACCAAACACTACAGATCTGGCACAGTTGACAGGAAATGAAGCTGTAAGTCTAACCAAACCCAACAGATATAGAACAGTCACAGAGAAATTTTTCCCTCACAGCTGGAAAAATTATAGAATAAACTACACCAGTCATTAACAGATCTAGCAAAGTCAGACATTTGAAAAAAAATTTTCTCACAGTTGGAAAAATTATAGCATAAAACATGCCAGTTTCAACAGATCTGGTGCAGTCGCACAGAAATTTTTCTCTCATGGCTGGAAAAATTATATCTAAATGTATGAAATAAATATGCGAGTGCATATTTTGCGTATTTGTTTATTATTTTTCTTTTTGAAAAAATTTAAGTTTGCCATAAATTCATTATGGTGATTTTTAAAAAAACCATATAAAGGCATGTCAATTTGAAGCTACAACCAATCATGAGAGTTTTAATCACAAAACAGTGACAAGGTTTGCTCTAGTGGTTTAAAAGCTTCATTGAGTACTTACAATAATGTAATTGTAAAACAAAAATAATTACAAGTGTGGTTACTCGGAAAAAATAAAGATAAAAACTACAAACAGTAATATAAAATTAATTACCAGTGGTTACTCAAAAAATAAATACAAAAATTGATTTTAAACAACTGTAACAGTAGTACAAAATAATTATGATCAATGACTCGCATAAATAAATAAAGATGGCTAAAGCAATCAGCTCTATGGAGTCTTTTGATCTGGCTCAACCTGAGAGCTGTCTAAATTATAAACAGTATTTGATTTTTTACCTATAGGCTAAAAGCCTGAAGTAAAGATAGCCACACTAATGACCATAATAGGTCCACAAAAGTACAATATACTCAAGTCTCAATCTATGGCTGTAACCCCAGCTGAGCTGGATTTTGACAGAGTGTTGACAGTTCTCATAGAGTATTTTCCTCTAAACCCTTCCCAATAATGCAGAGATACAATTTTAATCCAACATACAAAATCAGAATAAAACAGCTAGAGAATTTTCAACACAAATCCATATATTAGCCTTGAAGTGCGATTTCAAAAATGAATGAAGCAATTCATGATTGTTTTATTTGTGGCATAAACAATCACAATTTGAGGCTGAAAATGTTAACGATTCCAGACCTAGATTTTGAGACAGCAGTAGCTCAGGCAGGACTAGCAGAGACAATAGTTAGTCAAGCTACCCCATTAAAAAGGCTTACTAAGTATGAAGTGCAAAAAATTGAGCAGAACACTGGGTCACCCAAATATGCAGTCAGTTCAGAGAACTCAGTATCAGCCCATGGTTTTGTTATAGATACAATGAGAACATGCATACAGAATGCCTGTACTGCAAGGCAACTTGCACATTTTGCAAGTGAGTCAGACATATAAAGGCGGCATGTCTGCAATTGAGAAGACAAACAGCCAAGTCAAAAATAGAACACCTATTCCTAAAGACAATAAAGGCACTTATAAGAAACATAAGCAAGTTGCCTGTATAAACCATATCAGACATTGAAATGTCTGTGTTTATACACACTGTCATAATTAATGATACACCAGTCAAGATGGAACTTGACACAGGGTCAGCAGTGTCTATAGTTTTAAGAAAGACCTGGGTGATCATTAATAAAAATAAATATAAACTGTAGGTCAATATCAGACAATCAAGGAAATAAAATCAAACTGTGGGGTCAAACAACAGTTAAAATTACTATTACCAACAAGAATGAGACACCTATCACTGATAGTGGCATCAGGTGATCACAATAATTTATTAAGCCATGACCGGTTCAGTCACTTAGGGTTCAAAGTGACCAAAGTCAAACAGCTCACAACATTATCAGAGATGAAGTCTATTTACTCAGAAGACTTCAACAAAAAGCTAACCATGAAAATGGATGGAAGCTGGAACACCAGAATTGCCAGGACTCTGCCAGTACAGCACTCCACTCCAAGCACAGTAACAGGGAAGACTCCTGCAGAACTGTTATTCAACAGACTCTTAAGAACTATGCTATTGACCCTGAAACTTGATACCAATCTTGAATGAGAAGATAAAAAAATAAAACTTCAAATAGGGACACAAGTACTCTGTTGTAGGTACTATGGGATCACAAAATGTATACCCGCAGTGGTGACTCAAATAAAGAGTCTCTACACTGTCATTGTGCAAACAGAAGATGGTCATCATCATCATCATTGCCATCACAACCAGTTAAGATTCAACCACACAGAAGCTAATAAGAGCAGTGGTCAACCTGGGATGAGTATCTCAAGCAGGGAAGATGAACAGCAAAATCAAGACAGCAGCAGAAAACCAGAAACAAGTTTATCAAGCAAAGTAGATGAAGACAGGAAGAGCAATCAACCAGAGAAACCAACCAGGCAGACAATACGTCGTCCAGTGCATCTCGATGATTATATCCTCCAGTGCTAATTTTAGCCGGAGGATGGATGTCATATCTGACCTTGCCTTTAGAAGTGGACTATTCCAGATTTCTTATCTGATTAGCTAGCATCCAGTTCTATTCAAAGAGATTAAATCCTTCAGGAGTTCGCGCACCAAATCCGCATGTTTCCAATAACGTAGGGGATTTGCCATTAGATAGTCAGCCTCTTGGGGCAAGGCAGGGAGCAATTACTTCTGTCAACCTGAATGACTGAATGTGCTCTCCATTAAGGATAGTATCTCTTCTTATTATTGCGATGTCCATGCAATGAGGCAAATCCACTTACAGACTGGAAATTGCTACATCTGAATTAGAGCCAACAATGCAAGCTAAATACATAGCTGGAAGAATCTTACAAGAGTTCACGATGCAGGCTAATCATTTAGCTAGAAGTGAGTTCCATATTCGACTTGGCTATCTCAGCATTCAATTGTATCAACTGTATTTATTCATTTGTTTAAATAATCAATAAACATCACATGACCACTCCTTCTTATGCTTGTGTATAACTGTTGTTAAACCAACCAAAACTCACTATATATATATTACTCTAGCTTGCTGTGTGTGGCAATATATATAGAGTTTTTGCTTGTTTAACTAATGTGTGTATATTTTTTGGATTAATAAATTGTACATATTAATTGTTAAGTAGTTATTCTTTTTGCGTTTGTTGGTTTGGAAACGAACCTGTAAGCGTAACCAAACACAACAGTATATAAGTGAAATAATGGGTAATGACACAACTGATATGGATATGGTGGCTTCACTAAATATGTATTTTATCTTTATCATAAAATGTTCACGTAATTATAAGTTTTATGTATATGTACTTGTCTGATGTTAGTAATGCTATTATATATATATTTCATATTTTCATGATTATATGATGTAAATAAAGTTGTTGTTTTTGTAGTTAAACTATGTATTATTTTTTTTTTTCATATGTCATAGCATCGGCCGGGACGCGAACCCACAACCGTCTGCAACCAACTACTTGCTTGCAAGGCGGTTGCGATTACCTCTCGGCTAACAACGCTTGACAACTATATATTATTTTATTTAAATTCACACTCAATTTCATTATTATTTAAGATCTAACGTTCTTCATTGAGACTTTAACCTTGATAATGATGAATGATATTTCATCGAAATGTCAGAAATTTAAACAAAATAATACACTATTTAATTAAATAAAGACTATTTGTATATTGTAACCTCCTTAATGTAGATTACATTTATAGTTTTTAAAAAAAGTGAATAGAAAAAGTATTATACATTTTAAAATGTACAAATTATTTATTTAAAACAAAACATTAATGTATTGACAAGTTAGAAAAAAAATAATAATTGCAAGAAATTAAAAAAAGTATTTTTTTATCGTTGAATAATAATTGAAAATAAAATTAACTATTTTTAAAATATTAAGTTGCCATAGAAATTTGGACATTTGCCAGTCAATGAATAAAAAGAAACAATATGTTCAGCTTTCAAACTTGTAGGGATTTCAGTAAGCTTCTTTGTGCTGTTTATAAAATTAAAACCAGGAAAATAATTTTGATTCTCACATATGCATATATAATGACCATAATGGGGTAGAACTTAGTGGGTACACAACTCAGCTATTTAATAGGATAGAAGAATTTACCAATTAAATGTTATAAGAAGAAATTATCCAAGAAGAGAAAAGTTTAAACATATTCAGTATATCTGATTACCTCAATTATAAGGCACAATAATCAAAAAGGAAATTATTTATGGAAAAATAGCCATGTTAAATAATTGATAAATTTTAACATAAACTATGATCCTTATGGTCAGAGATCTCAGAAAATAATAAAAAATAAGGTAACTGGGTAAGAATTTTACAATAACTTTTTTGGGATCAATAATAATTAAAAATACTTACTGTCATGTATGTTCCCTATTGTATTATGTTAATCTTGTAAATATAAAAGTTATTCTAAAGAGAAAGTAATCAACCCTCCACACATGTGATATACTATAATATTCAATTAGTAATGTTATATTTTTATTTTATGGTATTAAATAAAATTATTTTTTTAGTTAAGAATTTTGTTTCTCACAAGTTTTATCATGTGGAGACGATAATGATCAGAAAATATGGCTGGATCTTGTCTAATCATTACTTTTGACTATTATTAAATTAGTTTAATAAAAAAATTGTATAGTTACTGCACCACGTATGCAGTCACTCATTGGTATTTTCCTAGACTGAATTAATTTGAACATATTTTTTATATATTGTTTATGCTTTGTTATGGTGATTACCATTACATTTGGAAGCCTATCTGAGATAATCTTGATCCAAAATAAACAGAGATTGAACACAGTTCAAATTTTAAGATATTTCTTTATTAGCATTTGGATGTTTTTTTAGAAACTTACATTATTTTAAGATTTGTAAATCATGAATATGGATTTAAAAAATAAATAAATAAACCATTGAAATATATAACGAATAAATTATACTTGATCAAATGAGAAATATGATAATTTTTTTTATTGTTGTTGTTGTGAAAAAAAAAATAGGCAGTGATAGTGATAGGAACACGTTGGTAGAGATAATAGTTAGGCAAACAGGTAAATAAATAACAAGGCATTGAAAGTAAAATAGATATACGGCAGTAATAAAGAAAAGCTGCAAAGTAGAAAGAGATGTGTGCACTCTAATTTCAAAATAAGTAAAGGAAAAAAAAAAATAAAATTAAAGTTTTTATTTTTTATTAATCTCTTGTAGAAATAGTTAGCAACTAACTTTATTATAATTTTTTATATATAACAATAATAATATATGATTATAAGAATCAAGACAAAAAAATGTAGGCACAAGGAAGTAAAACCAACATTCCTGAGAGAATTTAAGAACATGTTAACAGAAATTAAAGGCCAAGTGGAAACACAAAAAGAACTGAAAGGTCAAATTGAAAAACAGTGAATATAAGAAACAACAAGTTGAAGGACTGAAAGGTCATATGGAAAACCAAATTGAACTAATAAAAGAAATAAAATATGATAGAATCCAACTAATAGAGAAAATCAGAGAATATTATAATGAATATAATGTACTAGAAATAAAGCTAAATCTGATATAGTTTCAGAATCATAATGGATAGAAACTAGTCTTAATACAAATAAAACATGGAATTAAAGATACATGACAGAGTGCATTAATTAAAGATAAGTATGATATTGATATTATTAATAAGTTTAGAGTTGACACAGAAGCTTTGAATGGTGCTGTCTATGTTATGAATGCTCATCACAAAAACACACATAATGTTAATAAGAGTAAAAAATGAAGAAATGAATAATTTAGAAAATGAATTAGGCTATTTAAATATTAGAGAAATAGCTGATAATGAAGATCAGTTTAAGAGAATTAGATATAGAACTGTTCTGCCTAGTATGGCTTATAAAATAAAAAAGTACCAGGAAATCAGAGATTAAAAGTTAGGGTACAAAAGAAGAGAAACCTAAAGTTAAGATGGTTAATTAATTTAGACAAATTGTCTAAGAAATTATTAAATGTAAAAACTCACTACATGAAAGCAAAAGTAAAAAGTAGAGTCAGAAAACAGGGAATAAAAAATCCACTTATTCAGGAAATAATTCAGAGTGATCATAAGATCAATAAAATAATTTTCAGGTCATTTCAAATAAGGATCTATGTTGGCTTCTAAGTTGACAATCCTGGATTTGTAAAAAGACAAATGTTTTAGGGGTAAAAGTAACTATGTAAGTTATAAAAGTTAAATATAAAAATTGAAATTAGAGTTAATAGTTTATGAGAGAGTTAAGATTTGATTTACTTTCAGTACTGATGATAGATGGAGAGTTTGTCATTATTTTTCTCATACTTTTTGGTATGTAGACCCTGAGACTTCAGTCATGGCAATCAATCATTTCTTGAGTATTTGCATATTTCTCCTAATTAGCCTGCTTATAGTAGAATGCCCTAGTGAATGAATTTTTGGAATAAACCTATTTCTTTGAAATATTGTTGTAATTCTTCTGGTGAATATTGATGCATTGTCAGATACAAGAACATCTGGAAAAGCATCATAATAAAACATATCTTGAAGAGTTTTATTAACTGATTGTGATGTTGGTACACTTTTCACTAGTTTAATTTTTGCCCATTTTGATTTTGCATCAGTGATAAATTAATACTTTTTAAATACACCAGCATAATTGATATGAATATGTTGTCAGTTTTCATCCAGTTCCTCTCAAGAGTAAAGTGGTACTTTTAGAGGACTGTATCTTATGTTAGAGCATATACTACCAGTTCCTCTATATTTTTATTGATGTATCCAATGTGGATCTTGAAAAACAGTTGACTATAGTGATTGTAAAACCATAATAAATAGGTCTCTAAAACAATATTGTCAATAGTAAAGTTGATTTTATCAGTTATTGATCTACGTGGGTTTCTTTGTGAATTGTTTTGTAACAAATGTTTCTTGATCATACTGAACCATTTTTTTTTTGCACAATTGATAGACGTTTGATTGACTATTGTACCAGTAACTCAGATAAAAAAAATTAATTCAGTCACACTTTGGGAAGTCCTTTTATTGTATTGGTAACTCGAGTGATCGATCACCTTTAAATGCCAGCAAACAATTGCAAATTTCGTAGTCGATCTAAAGTAGATAATAATCGAGATGATTGAACCTAAAACAGGTTATTACTAAGCAACTAATACATATAAAATTAAGAAAAGAAATCAGATTGTACTGACTTAAGGCCTTTTCAATATAGTTTTTTTAAAAGTTTTACAAAGTATAGTATTATGATAGTATTTTATTTTTTTAATACTTTCATTACTGATCACAATGGCATGAAATTGTAATGTTCTCTCTCTGTCAAATGGTTTCCCTTTAAATGTTTCGTTTTTCAAGATCAAACAAAGTCAATAGAGGCACACATTATTCATAGGCGTTTTAAATTAATGCTGGGTTAGGCACCGACATTCGAGTTCAGGAAGCTCCAGAAAAATATCTACATAGTTTATGGTGAGTTATTATACTTTAGTCCCTAACAATGCATATTCTCTGGCTGTATCAACAAATGATCCTTGGGTTTCATATTTCTGACAAGTATGATTTTTGTTTCATAAACTATAGTAACTATGAAATATTTTTTTAGCCACGTTAAAAGTTCACAAAAGCTAAAAAGTTTATACTACCAAACTCTCCTGTCCAGATCAAATTAAAATAACAAATGAATGAATAATAATCTTCCGCAAAATGTGTTCTCTTTATATTTTCTCTCATCAATTTTTTTCACATTTTTCTTTTCTTTTTTTAATTACAAGTATACAATCGATCAGTAATTAAAATACTGTAATAAATTGACGACTTTTTTATCTTTTGATTATTGTGAGTAGATTTATTTGCTATAAGTAAATCTGATCAAATTAAATTTTCTTTTTTCAAACAAAAATTGAAATATAATTATTTCAATCTCTTTTTTTTCTTTTAAGCCATCTTACATGGATTTAGAGAAAAGTAATATATATGTTTACATGGATTTAATTTATTTGTTAAAATTCATTTTAATAAATGTTATAAGTTTTATTTATCCACACAAGATGCTTATATATCTATCTCAACCATGCCCACACATTTAAAATAATAACACTTTAAATCTAGAACTTTTTAAATAATTTTTAACAATTGAGTACACGCTTGCTATGCTGGATGCCCATTATACTATATTATCAATAATAGTATTTTTAGTCATAATTTCATTCAATTCATTGATGTTGTTGATTGAGTGTAACATGATATATGTTTTCTTATTGTCAATATTTTGTAGATTGATGCCAAGATGTCATATCCATATTCAACCTAGCAATACAGGATAAACATTTGGTACAAAAAAAACTTTATCTGGAATTTATACTCCTTTATAAAAAATGTTGACATTGATTTAATTATTTAATATATCTTGAATATTATATTAAAAATGGTTCATTTGTTGGCAATAATAGTGCTTTTAAGTTAAGATGTACAAATTTATTCTGAAGTAAAAACATATTCTGAAGCAGTGTTAATGTTAGGGTTAACCTCAATGTTGACCACAATAAGATTATGTCCATTGAGCTTAAAAAAGGCTGATTCTAGCATTTATTGATAACACATTGAACACCATAAAATTTCAAGTTGACATTGTTGCTTATATAAGATAGTTTGAGGATGAATTATTTTTCTTTATTTTGACAAGTGCTTTGAGGTGTATTTTTATCATGTGAATACTTTTGTCACATCCCACCCATATTATTTTTGATACATTAATTTGATAGATTTTTTTCTACATGATTTCTTTCATAGTGTAGGCAAAAAGTATCAATGCCCAAAGAAATGAAATCGAGTCTTGCTTTTGACTGATTTTTTTTTATGAACTTTGCTCTTGAAGTCTTCTTGAATTTCAATTATTTTGTTTAATTTTTGATATGGAGATTGATAGACTAATTTGTTGATATCTGAAGTAGATGGCATTGATAAAAAAAAATTATCTTAACTCTTTGGAATCATCTCATAATGTTTTCAGTTCTATTATTTCTTGAAAACTCAAAATTTCTGAATCAGACTGTAACAATTGTACAGATGGTATTATTTTTGATGCAGCAAATGAAAATCTCAACAATCAGTTCTTTGCATTCACATGGAGAATTGAATTCATAAACTTCATATCAGCTTGTAATGCTATGACAAAATCTGCAATTGACTGTTGTTCAATTTTGATAAGAAGTAATATGCAACAAGAATATTTTTCTTAGGTCTAAATATTCTTCTGGCATATTTATTAGTGACTTTTCTGCAACAAAACAGAAACTGTTTTGAATGTTTTTGCACCTATTGGATTTAATAATAGCACAATGCTTTTGATTATTATTGATAAATTTTATTTTTTCATAATTTTTAAATCTTTTTCTGTACAGAAAAAGTTTCTTTCTTTGGATCAAAATTTTCAAAATTGGGCAACAATGTTGGGATTATGATGAACGGGGTCCAATTTCCCCTGTGGAAGACTGATCTAGTTGCTTTTCTCATTGAAATTGTAGTAATTGTTTATACATTTGTTGTTGTAACTCAAAAACTGCAAATCATTGGCATCCATGCTGTTTAATGAATATCAGGTTTATAGAGTAAAGTATAATACACAATTTTTCCCCTTCTTTTAAAATAGGAAATTTTTATTTTATTTATTATAGACTAAACTATAATGCAGTCTAACTTACTATAATGCTAAATAATATATACAAAGTATTATAAAATTATTAGTATAATATTTAAAAAATATTTTTTTTTTGTATATCAATCTTTATTTATCTTTTTTAATGCTGAATTTAGCACTGATAATTCTTTACAGGCTGAATAGTTTTGTTTTTTTAATCTTGAAAAACTGAGTTTCATATATATAGTTCACTAATACCATATTTTACCTCATCACTAAAATTATTGCGGCTATCCATACTTTCTTGATATGTTTGAGAGGGCATTTGAAATGAAAGAAATGCATTCAGATAACTGATTTATTATTTTAGAACTGAAATTTTAAAATGAAATGTTGATTAGTGACAACACTGGTCTGTATAAATTAACAGGAATATTACATTCAATTACTATAATTTTTTTTTTTTTTTTTCCAGATCCAACAATAAAAACAGTTAAATTTGATCTTCCTAAATGCAACTGGAGTCTAACAGATTCTGGAGAATCCATGGTTATTATGTGCTCATTTGTTCATAAATGGAATTTATCAGCTATTGATCTTTGTAGTTGTGAAAAAAAACAGACTATGAATAGTTTAGTTAATGACTATCGGATATAAAGCTATTACTAAATTTACCTCTTGGCTGGAATTTCTACAAGTTTCTTTATATCTTCTTAATATTAAGTTGTCGAAATAGAAATGCAAAATAAATAATTTGGATGATTTAATTAATTAATCTATTTTAATTATTAAATAATTTTGGATTTAATTTTGAGGCTACAAACACAATGAAATTAATTAAATCAGTACTTTGGTATTATTCCTGCTCTGATGTAGTACTTTGGTGACATTATTCTAAGCTTGTGATATGTTTAAAATAATGCCTCCAAGGAATGTGCATACAAACTTAATCAATAAAATTTGTCTGAAGGTCCTGTAGAGGCATTATTTTAAAGATATCACAAACTTAGAATAATATGTCCCTGGGAGTAATACATCATACCATGTGTAGTATGAAAGTTCAAATCTAAAAAAAAGATTAGATATATTCAGTATGAAAAAAGGAAAAAATACATTATAATACTAATTGAAAAACAAGTAATTGTGATTTTTTAATACAACACTTTTTGTAAATTTTTATTACAACACTTCATGTCATCAAAACTATCCTTGCCCCTTCCAGCATAATGCTGCACTTTGTGCCATGACAAGTACCCAGCACATGCAATACCAAACTTCAAATCTAAAAAAAAAACCACATCTAATTTCCAATGATGGAAAGATAGATTCATTATGGAAAAAGGAGAAATATGAGAAAGAACCCTGAAACATTTTTTTAAATGCCGAGCTGTAACAAAGTTCTAGCTGTAAGTTTAATGTTATATTTTAATAACTATTTTTTTAAACTAAAACATATATAAAGTTTTAGCTATAATATTTTTAAATATAAAATTGTATTCCTTACAAATGATGTGAATGGTGTATTATATTGTGGAGAATAAAAAAAAAATCATGCAGTGAAAAAAACCATTTAATATCTTCTAAAATGGAAAGGGTCCATTCATTTGTCATGGATTAGTTACACCAGAATTCTTGGTTGTCATGACTTCAGAAATGAAAACTTTGAATAAATATTCATCATCATCATCATCAACCATTATCAATACACTGCAAGATGAAGGTCTCTCCAAGTTCAATCCATCTTTTCCTATCTTTAGCTTCTCTTCTCCACATCACCCCTGCACACTTTCTTATTTTATCCATCCATCTCACATGTAGTCTCTTTCTGGGTCTTTTACAATCTCTTGGAATCCAGTTTAAAATTTCAATTGTCCATCTATTATTCTCTCTTCTAACAATATGTCCATCCCAACTCCACTTCAGACTTTTAATTTTTTCAATGAGCTCAGTAACACCTGTTTGTTCTCTTACCCATACATTGTATTTTCAATATTTTCTTGTTACACCCAACATGCATCTCTCCATACTTCTTTGAGTGGTCTGAAGTCTTTGTATTGCTCTTCTATTAAGTGTTCAAGTCTCAGATCCATAAGTAAGAACTGGCAAAACACATTTATTAAAAACCTTCCTTTTCAAACACATAGGCATATTTCCTTTTAGTATCAAGTTATTTCTACCAAAAGCACTCCAACCAAGTTTAATTCTATGATTAATTTCATCCATTATATTCCCATCTGTATTAATAATCTGACCATGGTATTTATAACTGTTAACTTCTTCTAACTCATCATAATCAATCTTTATTTTCATATTTTAAGAAAATCTATTAAACATTACTTTAGTCTTTTTGACATTTATCTTTAGACATACTTTCCTACTTTCATCTGATAACTCCTGCAACATTTCCTGTAGCTCTAAAGCATTATTTGCAAAAACAGCTACATCATCTGCAAAATCTAAATGACTTAAATAATCTCCATTTACTTTCACTCCTTTTAATCCACAAAATACTTCTTGCAGCACTGCTGTAAAAAGTTTTGGAGATATGGAGTCACCTTGTCTTATACCCTTTTCAATATTGATTTTCCTACTATCATTATGTAATCTAATTGTTGCTATTGCATTTTTATAAATATTCTTTAAAATATGACAATATCCTGGATCTACATCTTGATGATCCAATGCTTTAATCACTGAAGAAATGTTTATAGAATCAAATGCCTTTTCATAGTCTACAAATCCTAAGCATAATGGCAACTCATATTCATTTGTCCTTTCTATAATTTCTCTCAATACCTGGATATGATCTACTGTACTAAAACTACTGTTAAATCCAGCTTGTTCTCTTGGTTGGTGGAAATTCAGTGTTTTCTGTAAGATAATTACAACTTGTCTACAGAAAACACTGGGAATAAATATTACTGGATGCTAATATCACCGGAGTAATACATCATATCAGGTATAATACTAAAATACCATTAATTCTATTATCTACTTGTCAGTTTCCTGTAGTGCATGTGCATTCGTTTATTAATTTAAATGAGTCGAATAGGTCTTTATGGATATAATACTACGTTTTTAGTTAAGATATTAGCATTTTATGAATCTTTAACAAATGTGCAACTGTTTTATTTATATATACATGTTACATGTATTTAGTACAACTTATTTTTAGTTAGGAATGAAATATAATGCATTTTATTGTTTAGTATATAGGGTATATGAGCACAGACTTTCACACGACCCACCGTAAAACATATTTCAATTAGTATTTCTTAACTATCTCTCGTATGACACATTTTGATATTTTTGTTTTATATAAATAATATGTAATCGGTATTTAAATATAATTTAATTTAATCACATAAGCAAGCAGAAATGTACTTTCTACACTTGGTTTATTATTTTACATAAAATAATGTTAATAAATTAAATGCATCTATAACATATTGACGTCTGTACTATCCTCAAAATCCAATTCTATATTTTTATTAAGATTATTTAAACTGACCCACATTTTTAAGCTAATAATTAATAAAACAAAATATGGCAAGTTTTTATTTTTTTTAATCTAAATTAGTGTTTGTTATGTTTGGAGACAAGAAATCGCTACTCCAAATATATGTAAAAACAACTGCGAGTCTTAATATTTAAATAATGTTCATTTGGTTTTAAAATAGTAAAAGGGATAAGTAGGTAACAAGAGTTAATCAAAATAATTCCAATTAATTATTTCTGATGACGCAAGTCTAAACGTTCATTGTAAAAAAAAAAAATAGAAAAAGGTTGTATAATCAAAAATAGCAATAAAATTATTCTACTTCGGGGGAGATAACTTTATATTCTTCACTGGAGCTAGCAATTAGTAATTAAGAAGATACTTTATCTCCAGACGTCAAAAGCGGAAATATCGGTATAATATAAAAAGAAATAAGAATAACACATGACCCTCTTTTGGAATTACAATTTAGTCTGGGCCTTACGATAATCAACGGACTTAGAGTGAACAATGCATATCACATAGACTTTTCATTATTTATGTAAGCTGTAGAGCCGTTGCACGTTTTATTAGAATTATATTTAGAAATATATTAATTGTATATTTAATACCCAAAATTACTCATATATATATATATTCTGTTGTAAAATAACTAATTAAAATAAAATAATTAGAATTTCTGTGGCTTGTACTGTCGATTTAATTAAGACCGCAGAGTTAACACTGCTGCTACATAGAAAAAAAATACTGTACAATCACAAAAAAAAAAAAGAGGAACTGGCTCAAAAGCAATATAAGACAGAAAGAGTTTAAACCCTCAGTTAGTGGAAATGCAATATGTGAAAGATGTGTAAAATGGAATAGGGAGATATTAAATCAAACAAACATTACTGAGTTTGACACAGAATATCAGTGATTGATATATTTACAAAGCACAAATGGAAAAAGCTTTATTCCTAAATGAAATACTAGGAACAAACACAAAAAAGACAGCACTTCTGTGTCTTAAAATGCAATGATAATGTAATTGGTAAATAAATCATATAAACCAAAACCAAAATATTTAACTACATTACTTGTTAGCAAAACAAAGGTGAAACTATAATAAAGTATAAAATAGTAAAAACATGGTCTTATGAAAGTGTTTTAGAAATGTTATTAAAGCAATTCCTGTAAAATATATGAAAAGATAAGTTATGTAAATAATTTCTGGCAGAGAAAGTTTGATTCATGTTCAAGTGATTCAAAAAGAGATCATATATGAAGAAATCAATAAAATATCAGATTATTTGTATCATGTCTGTGGCCTACATAAAACTGTTATATTTGCTTTCACCATTTTTATGCCATCTACTATAAGCTTTAATAATTAACAGATGCCAGATAATAGTGCTTAATAAATCCTTCCCTGTGCTATCCTATCCAATACCTCTAAGCTCACTAATTTATCTAAAGTGCATGATTCAGACTTGGATTTTTAAACACAGATAGCATGGTTGAAAATATGGTAGTTGGTTGTATTTTATTACTATATGAGTTTCATCTAGTTTTGTGCATATTGTAATTTATTCATATATATAAATAATATATATATGTAAAATAAAATTGAGAGCAGAAATTGATAATGATTCAAGCATATGGATTGTTTCAATTAAGGACTGGAATAGAATAACAGTTGAAAACAGAACAAATCCTCATCTAAAAATTATAATTAAAGGCATAAAGGAAATAATGTGAATATTTTAGCAGTCATTAAAATTATTGTTAATCTAATGGACAAAAAGAAAAATGTAAATACAGTATATATTTTGTTAAGAATCATAATTGTTTTCAAAATAAATTTCCCAAATTGTTTAGTGAGAATAATAGAGTAATAAAGACAGTTGTGATAAATTTGCAATTGACTGAAGAAGCCTAATAGTTGTTTGCAAATCAAGAAATACACTATATGAGCTGAGAGGCAAAGTAAAAGAAAAATGGTGAGCTAGTGAGTGATGGAATATTCATCTCCACTGATGTTTAAAATGGGTAATTATTATTGTGATATCAACAAAACTGAATGAAAAGTTGCACATCTGCAGAGATTACTGCATCACAATAAATAAAGTATTGAAAATAAGACACATCCAATTCCAAATATTAGGGAAGTTTTGGCACAATTGCAAAACTGTAAACATTTCGCCAAATGACACCTTAGGTTAACTTTTTGCTGAATATAAATGAATGAGAAGTTAGCCATCATACTCACAATAATAATACAAAGAGGATCTTGTTAGATTCAATAGATTGTCTTTTGGAATTGCAATGACTCCAAATATTTTAAGGCAAAAATAAATTATTTTAAAAGACTAACAGATATCATTTCTTATGTTGATGATGTTTAATCACAACCAAGTCAGAAATGGAATTAGGCCAATGCTAATGAAAGTTTGTAATAGATAGTTCAAAACTTATAAAAGTATGTATAGAGAACTGAAGAAAATTGATTTCTAGGGCATATTATAAATTAAAGTAGGAAGTGGGCATCATCTAATAATGTCAGAGCAAAAACGTGGTAGTTGAGATAGATTCCAATTTAAAGTATTATGTTAAAAAATGTTAGGCATGTCAAAAAGAAAGCAGTGGAAATCCAAAAGTATATACTTCATGGCCTGAGTCATTAGAGCTCAGCAGTAGATTATATGGAATCATTCAGAAATTTTTTTTTATTACTATGAATAAATAAAGATGGATAGACTGCAGGTTTATAAAAAAATACCAGGAGAAAAAAACAATAAACAAGCAATCACAGGATTCTGGAATTTCTGGTCTGAAGATATAAAAAAACCACCAAAAAAATAGGGAGTTCTATTAACTATTACCTAGAATCAGAACAAAGATAGTACAGAACTTAAAGAGGGTGATAAAAAACTAATGCAATTCATCTCATGAAGCATTACACTCAGTGTTATTCACAGTGTACAATGTCATCAACATCTGGTAAAATCCTATCAGAGCTATTAAAAAATAGAAAACAGGTTATAATTAAATTTTTAGTATTTCAAAATGATAAACTGAAGGTTGATCCACAAATTAAATGCAAAATTAAAATAAATGACTATGTTTGAGTAAGAGAGTATCTAAAAAAGGTCTATAAAAGGTTAGATAATTGCTAGGAAAAATAGTGTTAGTTTAGTCTGAAAATGGGATAGCATAGAAGAAATGTAAACCATCTCCTTCTTGATATGATCAATGGTATCTGATAACAAATCAGAAAAAAATTGTGCTATGGGATTAGAAGAGATGTCAACTCAAGTGGAGAAAAAATCAATCTGAAATGTTGGATTAAAGATTTATCAAATGAGCAGCCAGACATGTCCTAAGCTGCTGAAATGGAACAAACAAGAAGAAATGATAGCATGGAGCACACTGATAGTTAATAAAATATTTTTAAAAACTACTTGTATGATTAGTGGAAGCAGGATAGATATTCTGAATTTTGGAGTGGAGATAAGTAAATAAGTTATGTCTGTAGAGGTAAATTAGCACAAAACTTTAATGCGTAGATAATTGCAAATCTTGATATTTAATTAATATTTAATTAATTTTACAATAAGTTAAGCAAAATAATTACAACTAATTACTTTTGGAGACACAAATCTGAAAGTTTATTTTTAAGAAAAGAAAAAGAATATGTAACCAAAAATAGAAATAAAATTATTCAACATTTAACACAAAGTTAGTATGAAAAAAAGATGTACCTATTGTACTCTTCAACATATCTAGCAATTAGTATTTAAAATCATCTTATCCTAAAGTCAGAACCAGAATTGTGAGTGTGGTTTTAAAAGAAGACATCATAGGACTCACTCTTGGAATCCTGGATAGTCAGACCTGTATGGAATCCATACACCTTGGATAAACTATGAAGATTATGTAGACTTTTTATTATTTAAATAAGCTTTAGAGCTTCTATAGATTTTGTTACAATTATACTTAGAAATATATTTATGTATACTTAATAACCAAAGTTAGTCATTTATGTATATACAATTACAAAATAACTAATTTCATGTCATGAATGCTTTGTTAAAAAAAGTATTTAGAACTGTATTGACTTGCACTATCAATTAAATTAAGGTTGCACTATTAAATACTGCTGATATATAGCAATAGTACCCAATGACTGTTACAACTTACCTTGTAATGTTATATACTTCTATTATCTATCTTACATATAGCCTATTTAAAAGTGAAAGCAAATATGTTGATAGTTCTCAGACATGTATATGCAGATTGTACTTCTATCCTAAACTGAGTCATAAGCTGAGATACCATCAAATTAATTTCTATTGAAAATGCTATATGAGTAGGAAGAGACACATGAGGGTTAAAGTGAAAAAGTATTTTAATTAAACAAATGTATTATCATGTATATATTGAGATGGTTATGTGTCACATGGCATGCAACAACAAATTAGTGTGTGTATATATTAAACTGGGTCCATTTAAAAGAATGGTTTCAGTGGGTTTTAACCTTTTTAACATAATTTAAAATTTTACGTTTTCAACATTACATAAATAGACCAGCCCTTCAAGCAGAGGGGAGAATACCATTGATAGCAGAGCTATCAATGATACCCATGGTCAGACTGAGCTATGCAAAGCATAACACAATCACATTTCCAGACTGTGTCCCACCTTGACTGCTAGATTCAAATTCCTACCATCCAAAGCATTTTATTTGTTTAGAGGTAAACCTCAAGCACCAGCTAATTACACTAAGTAATTAATATGCCTGGATGGTAGGCCCATAATCCAGCACTTAAAATATCCCATGACTAGCTCATGCCCTGTCTCAGGGTCCAACATATTTACTTAACACATAAAGTAACTTATACAATAATTGACTGGTGATGCAATGACAAGAGAGAAGAGAATATAGACAAAGTAACATTTAAGGCAAACATTAATATTTAATTAAACACACACACATTCAATATAACACAATAATATTGAAATTTATATATAAAATCATATAAGTAATTACTCAGACTAAATTATGATAGTCCTTCATTAATTAAAGTTCATTCATTTAAATATAAAGTGTCAATAGACAGTGATAAAGTATTTTTACCTAAGTTTTCATTTGTGTGTATTTTCCAACCAGTTGGCTTTCTGGTTCTTCATCGATGGCTTCATGCCTTGTTTCCATTCTGTGACTCGGCAATGGGAGAGAATAGTGGTAACATTTATTTTATGATTATGGCATCAGTTTCAAGCATTTGTTCCAGGTGGAATAGTTGAGGTTTGGGGCATGAAGCCCTGTCAGACACATCCATGGCTTAAGCATCTTTTCCATTAATGCTAACTGTAGCAGTAATTGACTGTCTTACTACTGCATTCCAAATATCTGGGTCTCTAGTTGTTTGGATTCTGCATTCGTCCAAATTGATGAATGATCTAGAAAATTGGAGTGTCGACTGTATATCATAAGCTAGACTATATCACAAACCAGACTAAAAAACAATAAAGAGAGCAGCTTTATATAATTTTTTTTCTCTCCTATTGTTTCAATCTCTTATCATTATTTTTTAATTTAGATCTTATCTTGAAATGTCTTTTAATTAATTTTACATTTCTGGTTATCTTAATCTTTTGCTCACATTCATCTAAACTATCTTGATAAGATAGTTTACAGTTTTTTTTTAATTAATACAATTTAATCAGCAATCTCTTAAATTAATTACATTTTTGAAAGTTTCCTTTTACAAACAAATTTTTACAGACTAATTTTATTTTAAATTTTACATATTTATTTAGCTTTTACTTTATAAAAGTTTTTTTTATATAAAAAAAAAAGAGAGTAAGAAAAAAAAAGTTTTAACTGTTTTTTAGTTCTATTATATATTCCTCCCCCCCCTCCTACTAAGAAATTTTATTCTATGAGAAAACTATGATGCAGTATTTTTATATTTAAAATTTTTTTTTTAAAATCTTTAAGCCATTTGTAATTTATTTTTATCTTCTTTTTTTTAATAAAAATTACAGACATGTACCACTGCTCAACAGCAGTACAATATATAAAGTTGAAAGAAAAAGTAGAAATAAACGCAAATAAATTTTTTTTGTAAATATTTGCTATATTACACTGGAATAACCATTAAGAGTTAAATAATAATTTTGAATTTAAAAAAGTATTATAAACTAAACATTTTAAAGAGTCTATTTAATGTTTTACTCTGACTTTGATAATAAAAACAAGTATGTTTTTATGTTACAATACATATACTGGTAAATATAGAGTTCCACTATCTATTTTAATTAGATTAGGATTTTTAAATTAAAGCTTGTATAACATATTTAAATAAAAATCCTACAAAGATGTTCTTGAAAGAATTAAGAAATAATTTAGATAAAAAATTTGTACTTAATTAAGATGAATTAAAAAGAAAAAGTCATTAACTTTTTTTTAAAATCAATAAAAAAAATGTACTTTTAATTTACTGTTTTTTTTTTAAATTCAGGGGGAATGTGACTTATTCACGACCCTGGCAACAATTATACAGCATTATCATTATTACTGTAATGGTAAGAATTATCTCTCCACGTAACAAAATCTAGAACACAGGCAAAATACACTAAAGCTGATCGAACCTGGATACTGGATCCAGAAACCAACCAACATTCAATCCTTTCACCTCTGCTCAATGATTTAATACCTATGGATGACATTCCTCAACTTACACAGACACTCAATTTATCCTCGGTCCGGCAATCACCCTCGGTGGAACAAGAGACTCATAAATTAACTAGTTTATCACTGATTTGGTCAGACATATATACATATGGTTAAGTAATTAATTATACAACTTAATAGACTGATCTACATATATATGAAATGGTGTATGTGCAATTAAATCTAGAGTTGGATAAAACAAATTCATGGATAATAAAATATGAAAACAAGTTATAATTTTAAATATTATAAATTTAATAAAACAATAACAAATATTAAATCAAAACATACAAAATCATGTGATGGGAATGTGTGATATTACTGCTCACAGGCATTATCTTACTAATGAGATTAATGTTACCTATCTCATTATAAGTGTTTAATAAAGTGTAGTGCGGTATTGGAGTTTATGCCTATATTAATATGCCAAATTTCTAGCTCTTTTGTAGTCTGCTAGATCATATGGAACTTTATAGCCAAAGTTATATAACTAACTATAATAGCACTCCTATGGTGTCTATCTAT
Source organism: Epiperipatus broadwayi (assembly GCA_028023455.1). NCBI lineage: Eukaryota > Metazoa > Onychophora > Udeonychophora > Euonychophora > Peripatidae > Epiperipatus > Epiperipatus broadwayi. The sequence goes on from JAQFVV010000062.1 coordinate 2,950,055, forward strand.
ACAAAGTTAAATCGAGCATGTAATTAGGTTCACAGATACACAGGTTAGCATGTTAACCTAGATTAGGATATACTCTAATGCTAGAAAAGCATTTAATATAAAAGGAGAGAAAACTGGTTTATGATAGGTTTACCTATATTCTCTATGGCACATATTAAAATATTAATAAAGCAAAAAGGTGCGAATGGGTCATTATTCATGGGCTTCAGTCTCAAAGACTTGGTTTGCCCTAAAACTGCTCAACTTGCTACAAATAGGAACATTAGTAGTTCAGGGAGTCGGATAAGCATTATGGATAATCTAGGCCCTTGTGCCCTAGTTCTAAAAGTGTGCTTGAACCCGACCAAAATGGATGAGAGTGACCTCTGCCAGCAACTAACTCATCAATAATCATGCAGCAAGCAGATAAGTGTACATTGTGTACTTTGTAAGGACACATTCGCAACTTATCCATACATATAATGCAAATACGTAATTTTATATTAGCGTGCCTTAAAATTAGATAGCATCTATTTGCATATCTATATAATCCAGTTCTCAAATTTAGTATTTCAAATATACTACTTAGGGACTAAATTAATTAGTAACCTAGGTTAATATTATTACCTGCATCTCAACATATATAAATCTAAGGAGGGCAAAGCATATTTTCAGGGTAATTACGCATAAAACATTAAAATATGCTTTGAGAATATCTCTATGGCTAGTTCCTATGATGGCGAGTTACATATATAAGTAGTTATAATTCATAACTAGAATTAAGCAAAACTACATAAAATAACTAGATAACTGATTATTGTAATATTAATACCCAAAACTTAATCAGTAAAATAATAATATGATCTCGAAATAGCGAGTGAGAATGAAGAATAATAATTCAATTATTTAATATTTATTATAACAAAGATTTGAAATTATCTTCGCAAATCGATAAGCTAAAATTATATTTATAAATACTTGCGGTTTCGAGTCATTTGGCATATTAAATACATATGATATTAAAATGATAAAATCATAGAATAAATTGAAAAGATTTAGAAATAGGCATAAAAAGACCCCAGGAAATTATACATTTAAAATAGATTATTAGAGTTTTACATTTTAAAAAAGAATTCGAGTTTTACATTTTAAAAGAGAATTAAAGTTTTACAATCAGGCAAGATTTAGAATTTAACAATCTTCTTTGTAGATTTTAGTTAAGGTGTTTGGAAAAGGCATATTTAACAAATAGCTAGCTTTTAAAAGAAAGAATTGAAAGTCACAGTATATAAACAGAGCTCTGAGAGAAAATTTACCATTCAGTTGTTTTCCATTGCAGTTAATTTTGAAGCACTTGAGAGGATATTAAGATGACATTTTTGACGATGATTTAAGGTTAACGGAGATTTACCATAGGCTGCTTCACTTTGCTGGTGTATGGCATTAGGTTTTATCAGACCAAAATTCTTCTCCATCCCCAGTCAAAGAGAGGGGTGACTTATTGCCATCCTACTTGATCATTTTGAAAGTAAAACTGGTGTAGGTTCTGCTTATAACTCAATATATATATATGATCGAATACTTGGCAACAAAACTTTTAGTATTTATACTTTTCAAACTCTGGCCATCTGTTAATTTTTATGAGCTTGAATGTAGCTGAAAAGTCCATTTATTTATTTTAGCAAAACATATTTAATAGTTATAACCAGTAGAAAAACTCATTTATTTATTTTAGAAAAACATTTTTAATTATAACCAGTAATTGAGATTTTGTTTTCCTGCGTTATTTTGTTATTAAGATTTTATATTTACAAATCAAGTACACACTATTTTAGGACCAATGCATGACCTACTTTAAAATCTGTTTACAAGATCAAAGGTTATTTTGACAAAGTTACTTTCATAATTAGTCGAAGACTAATTTTATAACCATACGTGCAGAACAACAGGAAATATGCGTATATGATTTCAAAAATACAACAATAAAGTTGACTAAATAATTTAACTAAAATATTTCTTAAACTAGAAATATTTATAAAATGACTTTCTTAAACTAGAAATATTTATAAAATGAATTTCTTTATAATATATACCAACAACATAACAATAATTTAAACTAAAATATTTCCTAAATTAGAAATATTTATAAAATAAATACATATCTGTAATCTATACATATACTATTAAATTACAGACATACCACTCGTATATATATATACATGATTCTGCATATATAATAATTTAATGTTATTTGAATGGGTACTATGAGAAGGTTTAAACCTGGCATATGGATAGATGTGTGGGTAAAATAAGTGAAACAGGCAGATGGATGAAACTGACCATTTCATATCCCCAAACTTACTTTAAAAAACAAATTAAAAAATGCCTTTACTTAATCTGAATTATTAATGATCAATAATCAAATCTTGGTTTTTATCCAAATGACCAAATCCAAAATTCCACTCTTGCCACAGCATATCTCAATGTATCCCATGCCTTGCTTAGCTACTACACTGACGCTCCACCCCAACAAAAAACTTATATAAGGAATATAGATAAAGTAAAAAAAATTTCTTTCTAAACTAATAAGATAATGCAATTTTGTAAAAGGAAACTATATCTACAAAGTGTAAAAAAAAAACAAATATACAAATGGAAATATATGGAGTTAGTAAACTCCAGGGTTGGTTAATTTAATTTACAAGGGAAAAGGTAGGGGTTCTATCCATGTATTTATAATTGTTTAGGTAGGGTCCAGGGGTTGATTGATACCTGGTTTTAATTTAGGAGGATAGTAAACTCCTATGACCATCATCTTATCTTTCAACACCATTGCCATCTTATCTTTTGACACCCTCTTATCTTTCCACACCTTGTTTTTCCACATCCTGTCCTTCTGGCTCAGCCTTTTTAAACCTTTCTTCTATAGGTCCTAGCATAACCCATTTAACTTTAATCTTGCAGTTTATCCTTCCTCCCACACTTGTTTTATAACCCGATCTTCAAACTCTTTGTATAGGTTATGTTCATGTTTCTGTCCCTTATTGTCTACTCTTATGACAGCTAGCCTATCTACTTTACTATTACCATCTATCTTTCCATCTATCTTTCCAAAATGATCTTCCCCTGACTTTAAATTTTCTTTCCTGTCTATTTCCGTAGGAGTATTTCCTGCATCTGCCTCTACAAGTTCTAACTTGTCCTTATGCACCTTGTCATTTTTTTTCTTTATATCGCTTTCCTTTACATTTTTTCTCCCAACTATCTTCCCATAACCATTTCTATTTTCAAGCCCCTTGCCTATTCTTACACCATGCTCCCTCAATATTCATAACTCAGATGGATCTTTTTCAGTTTCATTCTCTTCCTTAACTTCTTGGTGAATCTCTATTTGTTCTACCTTTTCACCTAGTAATTTGGCTTGAATTACTATCTCTGCCTTTTCTATTTTTTTTGTTGGAATATATTCTACTTCAGTGATTATTTCTGAAAGCAGTTTTTCTCTTTCTTCAATCATTTCTAAATCAACTTTTAATCTTTCTGTTCCATCACTTCCAGCTTCCAGCTTTTCTGCTCTCCTTAAAGGCTCCATAATTTCATGTATGATGGACACTATTTCTTCCTCACTTAATGGAATTAATTTAATAGTTTCCTTTCTCATCACCATGGCCTCTTTCTCATTAGCAATTTCTACCCCCAATCTCTCCAAAGTACTTGGCTCAATCTTTTCTTCAATGGCTCCTAATTCAATCTTTTCCACTGGTATATTCATCTTTATGAATTATCTTTCTGTAATTGATGTTATCTGTGCCTCACCTGTTCATCAGGTCCTGCTTCTCCTTTGGAAATTTTAAAAATATCTCTTAGTTTTTGTGCAGGTGGGCTCACATTTCTATAGTTTCTGTTATAACCTCTATTTCTTCTTTCTTAGTCTCGACTCCTATTTTCACTTCCTTTGGTATAATTTGGGTTGTAAATTGTACAGTTTTCATAGTCTGCTCTAATTCAGCCATATACTTTGGTTCTTCTGTTTTATCCCTTTCTTCTTTCACTGTACCATTACTATCCATGATATACTTGGCTAATTCAGTACCTTCTTTCCTTATTCTCATCTCTATCTCTTTTATCTCTGAGGCTGTCTTTTGGAAATTTGATAGGCAATCTGCCTTTAACCCCCCTAGACTTTCTTGTTGCCCTTTGCTTTCTCCCCTATCTCTGGCCGGCAATTTTCCTTAACTCTGATCTTTTGCCCCCAGACTTTCTAGGAGTTTTGTCATCGCCTGTCAGCCTTCCCCTTTCAATTTCTGACTCCAACCTTTGGCCCATTGCCATTATTTTTGGTTATTCTCTCGAAGTAGGGAGAACATGGCAAGAAAATTCACATCCATGACAGGTTGTACATTTATGTCTGGTTGTACCATGGAGGGTTTTTTAAAATATATGGGGCTTTCTACCCTTTTCTCCATACCAAGACCCATTCTTTTGTTATATGGTCTCTATGAATCCTTATTTTTATATTATGATTGAAAAGTTTTACAATATTATATTAATGTGGCTCCTCACCACTCTTCCTCTCCGGAAATGGCATTACCTATGGTCCCACTCTCTAATAGTCTCAGCCCACTCTAACTTACTCTAACTTGCCCTATCTCCATTATGTATAGTGTCATACTTAACTCCAAAACAATTTAGTTAAATTACAATAGTTATGCCCAATATGGTTATTAAATTTTTTCTGCCTGACATATATATGGTTCATAAACTATAATATTAAAAATTTGAAAATATAAGCTATATAAAATTCATGAATCAATATTTAGTAAAATAAAATTAATTCTTACCAAGTGCCTGTTTCTTTTTTAAATCAACTGCAATCATTTCTACTAAAAAGATAAAAAAAAATTCATAAAGATTTATTATTGTGTTTATTGTTATCATTGCTATGCCAGTTTTAACTTTATTTGAGTACCCATACAGTAACATAGTTTATTGATCTTGTCCAACTGGTTTCATTGTCCATATCCAACTCAACTCTTTAAAACTTTACACACAATAAAAACCTTGGATCTCTTTTACCATTATCATGCTTTTCTCACTCCTGATGACAACATTTATTATGAGAGACATATAGTCTACTCAGGCGCCAGTCAATCAGAGAGCAAGTAAAATCAAATTTATGCACATAATATATCAAAAAAAATCTTTAATTGTTTATTAGACCACTCTAGTAATAATGAAATATTTCACTTCAATAGCCCCAAGTGCATATATCAACTCTGCACCAGCAAAAGAGAACAAAAAATTTCATTTGACCTTTCCAGTATAGGCCAATAAAAAAATATTTTACATATATATAGTATGGGAGAAAAATAATATTTTATATCCACATACTATTTTATAATTTCAACTCTTGACTAACGAGATTTACGATTTGACAAAGTTTGAACCCAAACAAAAAAACATTTTTATTAATACATGATATATCCCATGTCAATATATTATAAACATACATATATCTAGATAACAAAAGTTATGGCACATATATAACAAAAAAAATCTGGAACAATTTCATATATATAGTTACTGACACAGAGTGTGAAGATATGGACCAACTCAGTGTATATAATAGATTACTAATCCCCAATAAAGTATTCAAACCCGGACAAAAAATTCTACACGAATTAATGAGTCAATATATATAAATAGTTATACACACACATACGCGCATATTCAGTGTGTGAAATAACTTGATGGACCATTTGCTTGGACATCCAGAATATAGTAAAAAAAAATTATATCACATATATAAAAAACTTTATATATCTTAAAAAAAACTTCTGTTTTTTTTTTTTTAAATTTAAACCAAAATTATCATTTAGGTAAATTGCATGTTTACATTATAAAATCCATATTGTCGTGTTAAAAACTCGGAGAAAAAATCAATACACACTTTTTTTTCTTTTGGGAAAAAATTTAGTACACACACATATATATATCCCCTTCCACCTATTTCTCTCTCCCTCTGCCCACATATATTCAATTAACGGTCATGTAAAATAATTACAGAAATCACACATCTGGGCATCTATAATTTGAGAGAAAAAAAATGTACATATATATATTTCTTACTTCCACATATATCCAATTCAATGCTATGGAAAATAATTATTGAATCCGAGCAAAAAAAAACTAATACATATATATATATATATCTTTTCCACTCATGCGCATTCAATTCAGTGTCATGGAAATAATTAACGAACCCGGTTCAAAAAAAAACTAATATATATATATATATTTTGAGGAATTAAAAAAAAAACTTTTAAAACTTATTCTACTTTGGAGACAGAATTCGGAAAAAAAAAATTTTACTCGGGATATATGAGTGATTATACTATTGGAATCCCAGAACTGGGAGAGAAAAAAAATTTCTACATATATCAATTAAAGGGAGTGTGGGTATACTATCCAAAGTTCGTAATTTACGGTGTCAGAACTCAGGAAAAAAATTATACACATATATATGCACATCTCTTCTCTCCACATATATTCGGTTCAGGGCTGTGGGCAATAATCAACAAGGTCTCACGTATGGCAGTCTAAAACCCAGGAAGAAAAAATTCACATATATGTATATAGCAAACGTGCTTTCAGTTGTGGGCCGTGGGAGTAATCCAATAGACTCATGTTTGGACGGCCAGAGCCCGTAAAAAAAAATTTTACATATGCATTTTCCCTCTCTCACTCCAAGATTCATTCATGGTTTGCTCAGGGTCATGTAAATAAGTAACTGCCTCACGTTTGGGTGATCAGAACCTGAGGAAAAAAAAACCTATGTAACGGTAAGAATTGTCTCTCCACGTAACAAAATTTAGAACACAGGCAAAATATACTAAAGCTGATCGAATCCAGATACTGGGATCCAGAATCCGACCAATGTTCAATCCTTTCACCTCTGCTCAATGATTTAATACCAATGGATGACATTCCTCAACTTACACAGAGACTCAATTTATCCTCAGTCCGGCAATCACCCCCGGTGGAACAAGAGACTCATAAATTAACTAGTTTATCACTGATTTGGTCAGACATATACACATATGGTTAAGTAATTAATTATAGAACTTAATAGATTGATCTACATATATATGAAATGGTGTATGTGCAAATAAATCTAGAGTTGGATAAAATGAACCTACAAACAATAAAATATGGAAATGAGTTATAAATTTTAAATATTATAAGTTTAATAAAACAATAACAAATAATAAATCAAAACATACAAAATCATGTGATGGGAACATGTGATATTACCGCTCACAGGCATTATCTTACTAATGAGATTAATGTTACCTATCTCATTATAAGTGTTTAATAAAGTGTAGTGCGGTATTGGAGTTTATGCCTATATTAATATGCCAAATTTCTGGCTCTTTTGTAGTCTGCTAGATCATATGGAACTTTATAGCCAAAGTTATATAACTAACTATAATAGCACTCCTATAGTGTCTATATATACAAAGTTAAATCGAGCATGTAATTAGGCTCAGAGATACACAAATTAGTGTGTTAACCTAGATTAGGATATACTCTAATGCTAGATAAGCATTTAATATAAAAGGAGAGAAAACTGGTTTATGATAGGTTTACCTATATCCTCTATGGCACATATTAAAATATTAATAAAGCAAAAAGGTGCGAATGGGTCATTATTCACGGGCTTCAGTCTCAAAGACTCGGTTTGCCCTAAAACTGCTCAACTTGCTATGAATAGGAACATTAGTAGTTCAGGGAGTCGGATAAGCATTATGGATAATCTAGGCCCTTGTGCCCTAGTTCTAAAAGTGTGCTTGAACCTGAACTAAAGTGGATGAGAGTGACCTCTGCCAGCAACTCATCAATAATCATGCAGAAAGCAGATAAGTGTACATTGCGTACTTTGTAAGGATACATCTGCAGCTTATACATATATATAATGCAAATACGTAATTTTATATTAGTGTGCCTTAAAATTAGATAGTGTCTATTTGCATATCTATACAATCCAGTTCTCAAATTTAGTATTTCAGATATACTATTTAGGGATTAAATTAATTAGTAACCTAGTTTAATATTATCACCTGCATCTCAACATATATAAATCTAAGGAGGGCAAAGCATATTTGCAGGGTAATTACAAATAAAACATTAGAATATGCTTTGAGAATATCTCTATGGCTAGTTCCTATGATTAGTAACCTAGTTTAATATTATCACCTGCATCTTAACATATATAAATCTAAGGAGGACAAAGCATATTTACGGGGTAATTACAAATAAAACATTAAAATATGCTTTGAGAATATCTCTATGGCTAGATCTTATGATGGCGAGTTAAATATATAAGTAGTTATAATTCATAACTAGAATTAAGCAAACTATATAAAATAACTAGATAATTGATTATTGTAATATTAATACCCAAAACTTAATCAGTAAAATAATAATATGATCTCGAAATAGCTAGTGAGAATGAAGAATAATAATTCAATTATTTAATATTTATTAGAGTGAAGATTTGAAATTATCTTCGCAAATCGATAAGCTAAAATTATATTTATAAATACTTGCGGTTTCAAGTCATTTGGCATATTAAATACATATAATATTAAAATGATAAAATCATAGAATAAATTGAATAGATTTAGAAATAGGCATAAAAAGACCCCAGGAAATTATACATTTAAAATAGATTATTAGAGTTTTACATTTTAAAAGAGAATTCGAGTTTTACATTTTAAAAGAGAATTAAAATTTTACAATCAGGCAAGATTTAGCATTTTACTATCAGGCAAGATTTAGCATTTAACAATCTTCTTTGTAGATTTTAGTAAAGGTGTTTGGGAAAGGCAGATTTAATAAATAGCTAGCCTTTAAAAGAAAGAATTGAAAGTCACAGTTTATAAACAGAGCTCTCAGAGAAAATTTACCATTCAGTTATTTTCCATTGCAGTTAGTTTTGAAGCACTTGGAAGGATATTAAGATGACACTTTTGACGATGATTTAAGGTTAATAGAGATTTACCATGGGCTGCTTCACTTTGCTGGTGTACAGCATTAGGTTTTATCAGACCAAAATTCTTCTCCATCCTCAGTCAAGGAGAGGGGTGACTTATTGCCATCTTACTTGATCATTTTGAAGGTAAAACCGGCATAGGTTCTGCTTATAACTCACTTAATATATATATGATCGAATACTTGGCAACAAAACTTTTAGTATTTATACTTTTCAAACTCTGGCCATCTGTTAATTTTTATGAGCTTGAATGTAGCTGAAAAGTCCATTTATTTATTTTAGCAAAACATATTTCATAGTTATAACCAGTAGAAAAATCATTTATTTATTTTAGAAAAACATTTTTAATTAGAACCAGTAATTGAGATTTTGTTTTCCTGCGTTATTTTGTTATTAAGATTTTATATTTACAAATCAAGTACATGCTATTTTATGACTAATGCATGACCTATTTTAAAATCTGTTTACAAGATCAAAGGTTATTTTGACAAAGTTACTTTCATAATTAGTAGAAGACTAATTTTATAACCATATGTGCAGAACAACAGGAAATATACGTATGTGATTTCAAAAATACAACAATAAAGTTGACTAAATAATTTAACTAAAATATTTCTTAAACTAGAAATATTTATAAAATGAATTTCTTTATAATATATACCAACAACATAACAATAATTTAAACTAAAATATTTCCTAAATTAGAAATATTTCTAAAATGAATACATATCTATAATCTATACATATACTATTAAATTACAGACATACCACTTGTGTATATATATATATATACGTGATTCTGCATATATAATAATTTAATGTTATTTGAATGGGTACTCTGATAGGGTTTAAACTTTGCATATGGATAGATGTGTGCGTAAAATAAGTGAAATGGGCAGATGGATGAAACTGACCATTTCATTACATTATAACTGAAAATGCAGAATACAAATCAGCTTCTGCTGCCAGTGTCATAATGGTAAAGTTTGGATACACATGGAAGGAAAGAGACTGATTTTTATGCATTTTATAGCCCATATGTACACTACACAACCAGCATGAAGTCTATCAAATTACAGAAATTAAATGAAGCAGACAAATGTCAACATTTACTTGGTTTATAGCTTTCCCAAAATGTCAATGGAACATAATACTATTCTACTATAGACATGTTTATAATGGACCAACTTCTCAAAAGATTCCAGTATTAATGAGCTTGCTGAAGCATTGCCTTGCTATGACTATATGTATGCTGATTAATCTATAAGCAAAGAAGTAGAAATGAATAATTTTTGCAGGTCAAAATATATATATAACGTGTATAGAGCTGATTATTAGAATGTGTTATATGTGAACAACAAGATTATTTTAAATACTTTGCAGTTAAAAACTTTAAATTCCAAGATTTAAAAGTAAACAACTTTTGTCCTAAAAAGAAAAACAAAAATCTTTAAAGAACAAAAAAAAACTTGCTAGCATATTTTTAGAGATGGTTATACTATAAAAGAAGTAATTTATATATATATTTAAAAAGAACTTTTACTTACCATTAGAAATAATGAATTAATTAATAACTTTGTCTTGTAAAAAGATAATAGTAATACACACATATGTGCACATTGCTTATATATATATGTATGTTTTTAACATTGAATCAAATTATATCTTGTAAAAATATAATATAGTTTAATAAGTTATTTTTAACTAATATGAATGTGTGTCATGTAAACCCATATGTATTAAAATCAGTCATCAATCAAATACATGTTGAAAGTAATTATTATGCACTATAATACTGAATTTTTATTATTGGTTTATAACAATTCAAGTGTTAATTTTAAATTATTATATAGCATATCTGCATGTTTATATACAGATCTGTTTTATATGAACCTATTAAGATATATGTAAATTACAATGTAATAACATATTTTTTGTATTCTAATCAAATTCAGAATGCTGAATTTCTAGCACACTCAATAAATTTTAATTTAATTTTGTTGTTGTTAATAAATTTACATTTTATTAAGTTATTACAGTGAATTTATTTAATTCTAGAATAGGTTTAAAACATTATATGTTAGTATTGTCTTTTAGTCACATTAATAATTATAGAGCTTTATGCTCACTGAGCTGGATTCATGCATAATGGTCAGTTATATAGATTGGGGCTTATGTTTAGTGTTATGAACATTCATCCAGTTGATGATGATTTCATTATCCTTCTGATGCTGGTTGAAACAATGGGATATCATTTAAAGTTCATACACTACATTTTATTTATAGCCAGAGGACATTAATGATGATCAGCATATTTTAGTATCCTAACTGAAGCTGAAAATATGTTTTGCAGATTTGTGCTTCACCTAGTGCCAATTATATAAGCACTAGAATAAGTTTGAACCCAAATTATATATATATAATGGACACATCTCAAGCAATAGGCAGTAGTATATATAATGTATAGATACATGACTCTAAATGGATCTATACCAGGTTAAATATTGTGGTAAATTAAATAGACTTTAATTTGGTAAATTATTAAGAACATTTAGTTTCGTCTCCCCATTCAACTTGCATATGCATATATGCATATGAGAATTAATATTTATAAGTTATAAAATTTTGTAATTTTATAATATTTTATATTTCAATAACTTTACTAGTTATATGTAAAACTAACCAATGTATAATATATATCTAATTTATAATAGTTTGTAATATTTATAATATTTTGTAATTTTATTACCAATAATTTGTAAAAGTAATTTGACATTTTAGAGTCAAACAATGTAATGAGTTGATCTTAAAATTTTGTGGGCCATTGTGTCATTCTATAAAATGTATGGAATGTTATAAATACCAGAGAGATTCTTCAATTAAATTTTATTTGACCATTGTTCGGTCTTTTTCATTGCCGTGTATGGAGATGTAGGGCAATTAGGTTAAATTTCTTGGCCAATTGATCCATTTTTCATTACCATATATGGAACTGATCAACTTTGAATCTCAACCAAGTGTCTAGAATTTGAAACAATGGCCAGCTTTCTTTAAATATTTGCCTTGCATATAAATAGTTAAATTTTGGCTATCATTATTATTCTTGTTATATTTTGATATCGGATAGTTGGTATACTTCACATAAGTTTGCATTGTGAAGTAAATCATGTAGGAGTAAAGGAGAAGACTGTCTGCTTTCCCATACCTCTGGGAAGATCATCTAACTCACTATGCTGAAGTCTGGAACATCTAGACTATTCAGTGATATGCTTCCTGAAAGTGAATCTTGAATCTCTACAAAAGCCTGTTTCCAACCCAAACCAATTTACAATCATGATCCACCAATTACCTACATCATGTCCTCATGCCCAAGGTAACATCTACATTGCTGACAGCTAATGAACTCCTAATTAGTGAATTATTCTAATTCTAAACTATATTGTAAGCCTTTCTTTTATTTAGATCTTAAAGCTGTTATATAAATGTTAATAATGTCTGTACAATTTATTCTAATGCTGTGTAAGTTCTTATGTTTTGGGTGTGGTGATTTAGAATTAAGTTTATTTTCTCTAAGTTCGTTATTCTAATTTATTTTGATATGCCAAGAATGTATAAATCTTGCAAATGAATTTAAACCCATGTTTTTTTTCCTAGTAAATTATGGAGATGTAAATTTCCTTTAAAGTTTGTTCTTATAAACTCACTCAGTTTTATATCAATTATTTTATAATAACTTTAATCTTTAAATGATCGGAAGGTCTTAAGTTTATGTTTAATTGTTCTCTCTAACTCCTCATCTAATCATTAAAATTGTTTATCAATTTAGCTAATTAAATCTCACCAGAAGTGAATTTAATCTTACATATGTGTCATCTATGATTTTATTTTGTAAATTAATATAAGTTATCTGTGCAATGATCGCTTGTAGAAATGTAAGGAGATATTTTAGAAATGTGGGGAAAAGCAATTTCTTCCCTTTTAGTTTTAAATTCTGCCCTCTTTTGTGCATTTTATTAATCATTAGTTAAGTGCCTAGGATAGTTTGTATTTAAACATTCCATTATGCAGGAGAGCATCCTATAATAAAGAGATGTTAATTAATTTAAGGTGGGTGTTAATGACACAAACTATTTATATGTTTTAGGCATTATAAAGGTATTGTTACAATCATTATTTATAAATTTTCTTGCTTTGCCATGTATTTTGGGATCTTCAGAATGACCAATCCCACTCTTCATTATCCCTCTTGAAGTAGATGCATTTCCTACTAGGGATCTTCTTCTGGCCCTTCCAATGAATAAGTGTATGGGAAACATATGGATAAACTGTCCCAACATGCAACTTGTGCCACCATTCTTCAGATATATGGCTTTGGCCATCATGTAGGCATATTTCTTTCATACAAATATGACAAAGCCACTCAATGGCATCTTAAGTGACTGCTTTGCTGTATGTGATTGTAAGCAATAACATGATACTGCCTTTATTATTAGTAGAGTTATTTATAAATCTGCAATGCTCTCTGTCACTCTTAATCATATATTGTTTGCCATCCATTCAATTTAATCCTCTAGATCAGATTATGAATTACAGCTTCTTTTAAACTAAGCTACCTTACTCCCATATATCTGTGTGATCTCCCAAATAAATCCTTACTCACACACACACACACACACGTATATATATATATATATAATGACTAATGAAACTTATTAGTGTGAATCTATAATATTTTAAATGAGGGTTAAGCTAAAGTGTAATATTGATGCGGTTAATTTGCCAAGGATAAAATTTACCTAATTAATTTATTTTATCCATGGCAAATTAACCACATCAACCACCATCTATGATTAACTGCACAAACCACTCTGGTTTTATATCTGTAGTAGTTTCCAAAACTCTGGATTTTGTTGTGTGAATGTCAAATGTGACTGTTACATAGGATTTTTTTCCTGGGTATGGTGCCCAAATTCTTGTTTATATAATCTGCACCAAGCTGGAAAAGCTAAATAATTTGCCTGGTCTATAGTGGATTGCTTTCAAATCCAGTGGCAAGGTTGATTGTTGATTTTATTTTTGATCATTCATGACAATAAATGATTATTATTAACATATGCAATGCCAGTAAACTTATAGTTGCTTTATTTCTTGCTGATCTCTCATAACTCATCATATTTTCCATCACCCCAGGTTTACTCCTGATTTCTCTAAACTATTATAAATGGCTTATCAACTATGGGCCTGATGATGATGAAGTACTATTGGTGGTCATTACTACAAAATTGTTTCTCAACTTGAATCTCAAATATAACCACGTATAAGAAAGAGAAAATGATGCATTTTATGCAAAATTAATATTAAAAAATTACTATGAAATATATGGCAAGAATATTGATGATTATAAGTTATAGAATAGTGGATAATGTATATTTAGGAAGATTATATTTTAGTTGAATAGAAAATTTATAATTTTGGAGATTGGATTGAGATTTTGTCTTTCAGAGTTTGTTTAGCTGTACTTTTAGTTTTGATGATGGTTAGAGGGTTTTGTCATTGGCTTGAAGATAATGTTTTTATGCAAATCCAATGAGTGCTTTTATCCCAGGCATTGCATCTAGCCATTTCATATTTTCTTTTGTTTATATGGTGCTGTTAATGTAGTCCTGCCATGATCTTCAGCCTCTAAGTATCCAAGAAAGGGAGCAAGGCATAGTTTTGCATTTACCAGTCCCTAAGACTGAAAGGAGTAAGGCTTTGCAAATTTTTTTGCATTTTATTTTATATTAAGGGTGTAGTAGCTTATAGTATCTAAATTGAGGTAGCTCTCTTGATGTTCTTGCTGAATTGGGTACAGATATCTGATGCTGCTGCTAGTGTCATGATGGTAGAGTTTGGATTCATATAGAAGTAGAGTCTGATTTTCTGTGTTAGCCCATGTGTGAATTAGACAGCCTGCATAAAATCTACCAAATTATAAAAACTATATAGAGCTGAAAATACCAACACTTACCTGGTTTATACCTTTGTTGAAAATTTCAATAAGAAATTATACTGTTCTACTATAAACATGATGAAAGATTACCCTTTCTAGGATTTTATATGTATGTGGATTTGTTTATATGCAAAGAAGTACAAATATATTGTATATATATATAAAGTGCATACACCTGGTGAGTAGAATGTGTTATATATTGAGAACAAGATTATTTTAAATACTTTGCTGTTAAAATCTTTAAATTACAAGATTTAAAAATAAATGACTTTTGTCTAAATTATTTAACTAAAAGTAAGATATGTTTCAACTTTTATTTTATTAAAAAAAAAAAGCTTCAAAAATTTTTGAAGAACAAAAGAAGTTGCTAGCATATTTTTAAAAACAGTTACAATCAATAGTAATCTGAGAAAAAATAAAAAAACCTTTTTTTTCATTTTTTTTTACATGTCATAGCCGGCATGCGAACCCACACCTGTCTGCAACCAATTACTTGCTTGCAAGGCAGGTGCAATGACCTCTCAGCTAACAATGCTTGACAAAAAGAAAAAAAACTTTTATGAAGGACTATCAAAGAAGTAATATGTATATATTTAAAAAGAACTTTTACTTATTCTTAGAAATAATGAATTAACTTATAATTTTGATTTGTAAGAAGATAATAGTAATACACATATATGTGTGCTTTGGTTTTATGTATATATGTTTTTGACACTGAATTGACTTATGTCTTGTAAAAATATGTGGTTTAATAAGTTTATTTTTTTAACTGATATGAATGCATGTCATGTAGGTTCATATATATTAAAATTCAGTCAACTTTCACATATATGTTAAAATAATTATTATGTTCTATAAAAATGAATTTGTATTATTGGTTTATAACAATACAAAGATGTTAATTTTAAATTATTATACAGAACATCTGAGTGCTTATTTATAGATGTGTTTTATGTAAACCTATTGAGATATATATATAAATTATGATGTAATAACATTTTTTTGTTTTCTAATTGAAATCAGAATGCTGAATTTATAGCATACTCAACAGACCTTAATTTAATTTTGTTGCTGCTAATAAATTTACATTTTATTAAGTTATTCCAGTGAATTCATTCAATTCTAGAACAGAGCTTTTGCTCATGAGCTGGATTTATGCATAATGGTCAATTATATAATTTGAGATTTATATTCAGTGTTTTGGACATCCATTCAGTTGATGATTTTATTACTTTTCTCATGCATGGCCATGATTTTAGCATGCCTACCAGGCCAGTAGATCTATTTCTGGAACAAATGCTCAGTTTTTAGAATGCCATAATGGCCATATAGCTGATGAACATGAGTCATGACACCATCTTTCATCTGACAAGTATGACAGGCTTCCATTCTTCTCAGTCATCTCATATTTTGCATTTCAATATATCATGGCATATCCAGTACCTTGTTTCCTTATTATCTTCCCCCATGACATTTAGGGCCTTCCCCCTTTTAATTATTCAACCACAAGTTTCAATTTCTTCCACTGATGATAATCCAGATGATCCAATTCTTCCTCCACCCTTTTATTGATTCTTAAATCCTACTGGCAACATTCAGATATTCAGTCCCTAAATGGCAGGGCAGAGAGCCAGTAGGATTTCTGCTTAGAATATCAGTGACAATGTTTTGAACCCTGTATAGTACTGCCCCATATAGTATTTCTGGAAGAACAGACTCCAGCAGACCAACTGGCTGTTCATCATATAGCTATGATTTAGAAACTCCAAGCTTTTGTGGTTGATCACTATGACCACTTTTGATCTTAGCAAGAATGGCCTAAACTTCTGAAAGGCACAGACAATTGCTAATGGCTTCTTTTCAATGCAGAGTAATTTAATTGAGGTCCTCTTAACAAATGACTGATAAAGTATAACACCCCCACCTGTTCCCCCATCTCGTGCTTGCAATAAAGTTACTCCCAAACTGTATCCACTGCTGTCAGTCTGTACAATAAAAGGTTTGGTAAAATCTGGACATGATATCATTATCTATTTCATAAACCCTCTTTTATGACCTCAAAGGCTTGTCTTGCTCCCTAGTCCACTTCCACAATATGTCTTTTCTTAATACCCTGACTAGTGGTTACATTTGCTCTAATAACCATTCATGAAACCTATTATAAAAATTGTGTAAACCCAAGAATGATTGAACCGGCCACCTGGATCTTGGTGCAGAAAATCCTTGATGGCTATGCCTTTATATGGATGTGGTCTTATCCCTTGTGCACCCACCATGTGTCCCAAAACATCACTTCATTCCTCATTAAAGCACTTTTTTAACTTTATCTTAATTCCCTTTATCTTACACTCATCAAGGAAGATTTCTACATATCACATATGCTGTATCAGTAGTCAGTAAGGCTATCAAGACCTTGTCAGTGTACATTGTAACTATTATTAACTTCATCCCACAGCACCTGATTGAAGCATCTCGGCAGCCTGGACCCATTATTTATCAGGCCAAATGGCATTCTATTGAATTGGTATGAATATCCCTCATACCTAAAAGTCATGTATTGCCAGTCTTCTGTATGAAGTTTGATTTGCTGATAGCTAGAAGTCAAATCAAACATTGAGAAAACATTTTCCTTTATATTTAGGGGGATGTTACAGGCAAATACAATTAATAAATTTACTTGCCTAGCACCAAGACATAATCTGACCATCCCATTTTTTAACAAACAATGGATTACAGTATGGGTATGAACATTTTGAAATGATATCTCATTCCAGCATTTGTTTTGAACCTTCTCTGTATACTGATGTGGAACAGTGTAAGAATAGGTTTTTAATGGATTATCCTGCTTTAACTTAATTCACAGTTCAAAATCCTGGACCACTCTGGGTACATCTGAAAAGGCAATGGTTATATGTTTCATGCAACTGTTTGATTGCATCCTTCCCATTTCCATTTGCTATTCTAACCTCCTTTATCTATTTCTTTATAATCCCCTTCATTTTCTCTTTCTCCACTTGAAACACCCCTATTGAACTATATAGCATCAGAGTTGCAAACTTTACTGCCTCATTTACACAAATGATCTCAATGGTGTCTTTGTATTTATGCCCAAAGTCTGACCCTATCAGAGGGTCATGTATGAGAAACATTGATGAGGAATTATACATATGAGAACAGTTTTCCTCTTATTTGCAACTCTACCCATACTTGTTTAGGTTCAAGCTTAGATTTTCTGTTATTTGCCACCCTTATCTGGGCTAGCTTTATCAGAGGAGTCCGAATGCTAGGCTGATTGCTTATAATACAGGGATACACTTCTTCAGACAATATGAAAATTGATTACCAGAGTCTACTAATGCTTTAACTTGCATCTGAGCAATGGTTATCCATATCTTAGGGATAAACCTGATTAGAATAATTTGGGAGTCAGTCCTCTGACAATCACACTAAATTTCCTAAGTGTTTTCTCTCATCTTTGAAAACTAGCTCTGTTTCCCTTTCTTCACTCCATCTTCTTTATGTCCCACCTTCCTCCTGCAAATTTATTGTCCCTATTTCTACTATCAAAGACTTCCTGGTTTATGACCTTTCCTTTGAATTTTCCTAACGACTCATGTATGGGGTGCTGGATATTACAGTCAAGCACTGTTATTTAATTTAGTTCATCAAGACATAATCTGACAGTCCCATTTTCTTTAACACAATGAATGGATTATAGTACATGGATGAACATTTTGAAATGACACCACATTCCATTATTTGACTTATTTGTTGTTGAACCTCCTCCCTATACTGATGTGGGGCAGAGTGAGAACAGGATTGTCACAGATTATCCTGTTTTAATTGTATTAACTGTTCAAATCCTGGATCACTCTGGGTACATGGTTATACATTTTAAGCATCTGTTTCAGTGCATCCTTCCTGTTTACATTTGCCATTCTAACCTCCTTTATCTTTTTCTCTATAATCCTTTTTATTTTTTCTTGTTCCAATTTAAGCACCCCTATTGAAACATATAGTTTCAGTGTTGTGAAATTTATTGTCTCATTCTCACATATGACCTGTTCTGTCCCAAAATCAATGGTGCATTTGTATTTATGCAAAAAGTAAGACCCTATCAAAGCATCATGTATCAGACCATTCATGATCAAGAATACATGTGAGAATAGTTTCCCAATTTTTTGCAACTCTACCCATACTTGTTTAGATTCAACCTTAGCTTTTCTGTTATTTTCCATTCTTACCTGGATTGGCTTTATTGGGAGAGTCTGAACACAAGGTTGTTCACTTACAATACAGGAATACCCTACCTCAGACAACACTGAAATTTGCTACCAGATTCTACTAACATCTTGACATGTATCTGAGTGATGATTATTCATATCTTAGGACAAGCTTGATTAACATAATTTGGGACTCAGTCCTTCCATAAACATGCTAAATTTCCTAAGTGTTTTCTCTCATATTTGTAAGCTATCCCTGTCTCCTTTTCTTCACTCCACCTTCTTTCTGTCCCATCTTCCTTCTTCAAATTTATTGTCCCTATTTCTACCATCATAGACTCCTTAATTTACCACCTTTCCTATTTCTTGCTGATTTCTACTAACTCCAATATCTTATCAATTTCTCTTGCTAAAATACCCCTCATTCTTCATAGTATCCCAATTATTTCCTCTGGTAAATTTCTGTAGACAATTCCCACAATCTATCTTTCTGATAATCCACACACATTCTGCTTTCTCAACATGGACACTTGATATCTAAAAAATGATCGCAAGCTCCTTCCTCCTCTTTGTGAAACTTTTGGATGATGTTCTGGACTTTAATATACTCTTGCTGCCCTTCCTTGCAAAGCATCTTTTTAGGGCTCTTTCAAATTCTTGGAAAGTTTCTGGTTGGAGTAGCAGCAATTCCTACCATGTCTGGTCATACTCTTGGAAATGGCTGTGCACTACTATTTCTTTGCTATCTTCCCTATCCTGTGGCCACAAAAAATCTCTGCAGGCTCTTTATATGTTTGCCAGGTGTCTCCCTCTCTGTCCTCTAAATATCTTTATTTTGACTAACTCTTTCTCTTTGCTATTTATATTTATGTTTTTGTATTTATATATATGGCTATTCATAATAATAAACATGTTAAGCTTAACTTCCTTCCCCACAAAGTACTGTACTACCTATTCTAATTTTCTGTACTTTAGCTATTCTCCCTATCATCCATTTTATTCTATATCTTGATTCTAATTTTTGAAATGAAAACAGCAAGCAACAATTTCTTTTTTGCTTTCTTCAATGCAAATATATATAAAGCTTTGTAAATTATTTCTCAATTCTTATTATTTCCTACCCCCAACACTCTCCACTCTTCGAAGCCCCATAATAGGGAGACCATTGTAACAGGTTTATCCCTTTTCTCATTACTGTTCAATTGGTCTAATGCTATTTTTATGTAAAATAAATTATTTTCTTGCCATTGTTATTACTATTATATTTATTACTAACAAGACTTATCAATGAATGAAAACACTTAATTGACCAAGATGGCCTTAGGGTCACATAATTATTTACATTTCCCAAACAGTATATTTATGGATGTCAGCCTAATCTGATGCCATGTGCCAATCCTATGCTTGCCTAAGAATTATACTGGAAGGAATGAGGAGAGTACTCATGGCTTGTTAGCAAATGCCCAGCCACCGACTGGCTCACTCAGGATGGGTGATACTTAGACTCATAGAAATGTGTCTAGGTAAGGCAGTAAGAATCAAATTAATTCAGTTATTCAATAACATAAAGCTTGCGTATATTTTTGAACTAAATAAATAATATATGAAATAATGAAAATAGAATAAATAATAGTGCTCATATATTTGATGAACGTAATACAAATATATGTTTTTCTACAGACAAAATGGATAATTGTTAATGCACATTATTATAAGTTTAGAATAACACATGTATTGCATTTGGATCCCTGGAGAAAGTAGATTTTTCAGATTTATAAACAAAGTGAATTTACTCAGGGAACATTGTGGCCACAGAATTAGTTCCAAATGTATGTCTGGTCCTTTTTAAATTTCCGATGGCATGGTAATGAGTCATGATACTTGCAGAAACATAGATGGATAGATGTGGATTCTTTTAACTATGAATGGTTATAGGATCATGTAACAGTTTTGTTTCTTCATGAAGCAGTGAAATACAATCCCAGAATGCTTACAACTTTACCCCAACTGTTTCATATTAGTTGGAGAATATCCTATTTCTTTCTAAATCAGTTTACAGAAATGTCTGATGTTAATTAAATATGGCAGTGACAATAACAGCATAAAAACTAAACTGGTTTTCTGATTTTTCTATTTATATCACCCTTTCTTGTTTTTCTAGAAAGTTCCATTCTCCTTAAAAATATTCCGTATTTTTTTTATCTTATCTTCTGGGATCTGAGGTCTGGCTTCTTTTGTCCTATTTTTTTTTTTTTTACCAAAAAACCTTTTAGCACTTTTTTTTTTTTCCAAAAAGTTTCATTAAACACTTTTAAAAAAATAACTTAAAACAATACCAACGTAAAAGCATTCCATAGATAAAAATCTGTTTCATTTCTTTTTTCCTCATTTACATATTTCTTTTTTTATTATTAAAAAATACAACAAAATTAGATACAAATCCTTTTCCAGAAGATTCTTTATGTACTTTTGAATATACATATACACACATATATATTTTATCAACATAAATGAGCACAACCTGCCCCCTTAAGCCAGTTTTAGCTCTTTGTTTAATCATAAAAACATTAACATATATGCAGTAACCATATCTATATGTGCATTGCTACAGAATCACTCAAACTTGCAACAGGGTTCAACCCTGAGTCCTGTTATAGTATTAATTGTGAATTAGTTAACAGGAAATTTGTGGTATTCTCTATGTACCATAAAAATAAAATGAATATGGAGATTTGTAAGCAATATAAGATTTAAACACAAAAAAATCATTAAATGACATGAAGACTTAAGGTCTGGTGTATTAAAATTACTAAGGAGATACATTCAATTGCTAAATATGGTCACTTTCCATCTAGTTTTTCTTTTCTTTTTTTGATGTGTTGATAGTAATATTTGGATACCATTTTTTTTTACATTATTAATAATGATAATATTTTGAACAAATGTAAAAAATGATTTGATTTTAATTTTGAATAATAATATAAAAATTTATATTACTGCATTTAATGATATACTCATGGTAACAATTCATTTAAATTTTAATAAACATGTTCTTGAATAAAAATAAAAAATCTCACTAATTATTGATTATTATTCATTCACTATATTAAAAATACTTTCAAGCATTTTGTTGAATTGGTTCCTCTCTGTCATAAATGAATGACTGTCAGAGATACTACAATTTTAGATAATCAAGAAGTATTAAAGACAGATTTTATTACCACAAAATAAATCAGTAAGTATTATGATTTGCATGATCAGCATTAAGCTTAATGCACATGCGCTTTGTGGACTTTAACTATAAATGAATACTCTCACTTTCCAAATACAAGATAAAGTCTTTGTGAAAAGTTAGAATGAATCCATCTATTCTTTCAACCCAAATGTTTAAGTATGGGCAAATCTTAAGTATTTGGAAATGAGAGCATGAGTGATTATTATGAATTTGATCAATTTTGGTTGATCATCAATATTTATTTGTTTTATACAGGTTCTACAGATAGAATTAGAGAAAGGCATTATTTTTGTTGAAGAAAACTCTGGAGTACTTAAATTGAAAACTAGTATTAAACAGGAATGTGTACAAATTCTCATTTAGTTTTTTTTTATTTTTATGACAGTAGTCTTTAGATAAATTTGTGATCAGTTTTTTTTGAAGAAGATATTAAGGTTCAGGGTGCAATATAATTTTGATGGTAGAATTTTACTTTTGAATTCTTAAAAGTGAAAACATAAAAAAAATTGGGCTTATAGCTCTACAGCATGTTAATGGTTGTGCTATTTCTTCTAATACAAATTATGATTTACAAAGTGTTTTTAATATTTTGAATGTACCCTATAAAAATTTTGGATTGGTAAGTAATGTTTAAAAACACGTGCACTTTATCCATCAATAATCATCATATGATTATTTTTTATGCTTGCTCTTAACTGTTATTAAATCAGGAAAAACTCTCTATACACATTGCCATTAAGTGCTAGCCAGAGTAATCAATGGATGCCAGAAACCTTGTGCATAAAATACCCATCTAGTGCCTACTCATACATACAGAGAGTTTTGCCTGTTTTAATAACAGTTAAGAGCAAGTATAAGAAATAGTCATCATGTGATGTTTATTGGCCTAAAACCAATTCTGCCTTATAGGATAGTGGTGGCTATGCTTATTAAAAAAACAAAGACATCAAAATGTATAGGCACTGAACTGAGTTCAGACCTATATGATTATATAAGCTGATGAGCTTTGATTAAAAATATAGTGCTTTCAATTTGTCTCATGGTTTTGTAGTTAAGTAGAGATAAAAGATGGATGCTGGATGGTTGCATTAGACCCTAAGATCTAGATGCAGTGCTCTCAGATCCAAGGCTTCTCACTGATGAAGGCCATAAGCCAGAAACTAGTCTAGGGATATTGGATGAGTAGGCACTAGATGGGTATTTTATGCACAAGTCTTTTGTCATCCATTGATTACTCTGGCTTGCACTTAATGGCAATACGTATAGAGAGTTTTGCCTGTTTTAATCCACCAATAATGGAAGAAAAATCTTTAAAGACTATTAGCTTGGATAGTAATCAACTTAAGAATGTGAAGCAATTTAAATATCTTGCAACTTTTTAATTAAAAAGGCAAATTTATATATTGAAGTGTAATATGATTCCAGTATGCTGGTGCATGTTATATATTAAAATATTTTGTCATAATGATATATCTACTTTGATTATATTATTCATATATATGACATAATTTTCCCAAATTTATTGTAAAGAAATGAAATATGAATCCTGTTAATTTATCTTGCTTATTGGATAAGATGGCATTAAATATACTGCTAAAAGAACATATTATCATAGGATTGAGCATATTAAGAGAATAATTAAAAACAGACCACCTAAAAAGATTTGATATTCAAAGAAGGGATAGACACTGAACTTACTGTTAGAACAGATTTTCATATGATTTGACATATTAAACTGAACAAATAATAATAGATTACCTAAAAAAATTGGTTTTTCAAGAAAGTGTTACATTCCATGTACAATTATAAATATTATTATCTTGATGAATATTTAAAAGAGGTTTAATATTGTTTGCTTTTGTTTGGAGAAAAAAGTTGAGAATAGGGCTTTTATTTTGGGAAGGATTTATTTAATATCATTCTGAAAGAAAAGTTTAACGCAGAAAATTTAAACATAGTCATTACAAGATATCAAATAAATCAATTAAACTAATAACACATATGTGTGTATATACTATTGCAAAGCTCACTTTTAACTTTTTATTACTTTTTTTTTCTAAAGTTATAAAAATATACTCATTTACAAGAAACTTCTAAAGATGGGTTTCAAAAATAAGTTTGCCAATTAAGTGAAAATAGTAAGTTTGATTTTTTGTGAAATAATAAATAACTGAATAAGGCAAAAGCCTAATGTCCACTCTATGCATTTTTAGTCCTACAATTGTTATTATTATGGGATTATTAATATAATAAATAAAGAAACAGATGGAAAGGTCACCAATATATATGTAGATATGGTGAGTTTACTGGTTCTTTCTCATTAACTTAAGACCAAGAAAACATTATGGACCCTTTTTTTAGATACTTGACAGTTTTTAACTGACATCAGTTGGGTGTTTTAATATATGTATATGTGTTAATATTGACCTTTTTATATTCATAGTCATGATATATCAAAATAAAGTATAACATTTATTTTTCTGGGTTCTGCAAAATCTTCAACCAAAGAAGCTGTTGGTGACTAAAAATGTAGAATGTTAAAAAGCTTGAATATGGACTTAGACTTTTATTCAATTATGATTTTTTAATTAGCAACCTATAATTATAAATCACTTTCAAGCAAAACAAGACTATATGTGTTGAAAGAATAATTATTTAATGTCAAATAAGGACAAAATGTGACTAAACAAAGATTTAAAAGGTGATCACATACTTTACTGTAAAGTCATAAATATTGAAAGTATGAGTGGAGGGTATTTATTCTAAATAGAAAATCAAAAAACACATTATGGAGACTGATGGTATAGCAGTGTCAAATTAGTTGTTTAACTTAATAAGAAGTACAAAATGTGGATAATTAAAGTTTATGGCCCAAAAACCTTTATTGAGATGAATGGGATTTTTACATTGACATACAGAAAGCTTTTAATTAGACTAAACATTTTAAAACTGTCCTGGCAGAAAAAAGAATGTGCTGTGAATACATTTGGGTATGGAGTTACAAATGAAAGAGGGCATATATATATATGAAATTTGTAGAAAAAAAATTTAGAATACTTTGACAAAATCAAGAGGAAAATGAATATAAAACCCTCCAAATGAGGGCACAACAAAGTTTAATTTTATTTATATTAAGACTTTTCTTCCATAGCATAAGCTTGTGGTTAAACACCTGTAGAGGTCCCTACTATCGCATTTTACATGCATCGAGGTTACAGCCTCGGTAAATATTAATTAAGACTATAATTAAGTTAAAAAGTATTAATAAGTGACAATCCTAATATTCAGAATTATTCCAATAAACTTAAAATAGAACTTGCACTTAAGTTTATTAATTTTAATATATAAATTTTTTCTACAGTACAGGCTTTTTCATACCTGCGCTCCAATATCTAATATATAGGGGGTTTGAAGTCAGACTTTCACACGATCCTCAACTATCCACGCTATCTCATACTGCCGACATACTTCATCACACACATGTCGAAAAGATAAATAATCACCAATATGTGTAATTCGTTCTAAACCAGCACTTGTCAGTTGGTCCGAATTATCATCTTCACACATATATACAATAAATGCTCAACTTATATTAAGATAGCCAATCTTCATACTTTAATGGACAGGCTTCAATCCACTCCACCCCACATCTCTTCAGCCATCCATTTCAATGAAAATCTGATGGAACGCTCATGATGGTCAGACTTTAACAGGTTTTGTAATAATGTCTATTTAAAGCTAAAATGCATCTATATTTTTTTAAAATAATAGACAAATAAGATATTTAAAATGACGAATCAACATTATCAATAAAGTAAGTTAAATAAATATTCAATATTAAATACTATTAAAAAATTACTTTAAATTATTTTGAAAATTAAACACACAAAAGTCTACTTATTTATCTAATTATAGTCAACCTGATTCTCGGTAATTTACTTAATTTTGCATAAGCAAATGGTTTTTCATGTGTGCAAAAAGACAATAGGCATTTTCAAGAATCCTTTTTAAAAACTAAGAATAAATTTTAATAGCCTGTTCTAGTTTAACATAAATTGTTAAAACTTATTCTTCATGTTCTATTTTTTTATATATACATTCACAAATATCTTTTTAATGATATCTTTGTTGCCATTTGTCTACAAGTTATATGTAAAACATACAGTATGTAGAAGCAAATCAGAAATATTTCTAAATAATAATAATAAAAAAGTTATAATTTGGAATTATTTTAATCCTTCGGAGATCAAAAAAAGAAAGAAAAGAATAATCCGTTCTTACATCATATTAATATGTTTAATTGCATTTATTTTCAGTTATTACTTCTGTCTAATTATTTTATTATAATATTTTAGTGTTAATACTTTATTATATGTATAATTAAAAAAAGAAACTCTCAATGGTGGCACATCCCTATATATATAAAAAACAACTGTTGATAAGTAATTTTTAATTTACAACTAATACATTGCACAGGCTTAAATCTGTATTTATATATGTAATAAATGTGGGATTCGAACTCAGACTTTCAGACGACCCACTACTCTCAGTGCCATCTCATATTGCTGACCCACCTGATCACACACATGTTGAAACGATAAATAATCACCAATATACGTATTTCATGCTAAACCAGCAATCATCAGTTGGTCTAGATTACTATCCTCAAGCATATATATAATCAGTGCTCAGCTTTATATTAAGATAGCCAATCTTCATACTTTAATGGACAGGCTTCAAACTATTCCAACTCACAACTAACTCTTCAGCCTTCCATTTTATTAAAAATCTGATGATGGAACGTTCAAAGCCCTTATTAGTGCCAAGGTTGTCATCCTACCCATGATTATATATATGTGTGAAGTTAGTAATCTGGACCAACTGATGATTGCTGTTTTAGCATGAAATACGTATATTGGTGATTATTTATCTTTTCAACATGTGTGTGATCAGTTGGGTCAGCAATATGAGATGGCACTGAGAGTAGTGGGTCATCTGAAATTTACAACTATTGCAAAATGTTGCTTATTAATTCTTGCAATAGGCTGTATTTACAAACACACATATGTATATTGTGACAGTACATTATTTAACACTCACGATATAGAACATAAAATGCTTCATGACAGAACTATTGCTATGGCATCTCATGCAAAAAATGAGATATTAAAGCAGTAGCAAACTTCATGCAATAGTGTGATGTTTTAATGGTTTAAAAATGAAATATTTAAGTTCCTTAATTAATATATAATGGTTTTACATTTGCTTGAATGTATTGATTTAATTTTTTAAAACTTTAATTATACTTTTATTCAACAAATGATGCCTCTTATATTTTTTAAAATGCGATAGAAAATTTACTTATAAGAGAAAAAAAAAGTCCAGAATAGAAGCCATTACTGGATATTGCCTGCAAAAATGGGTAAATCTACAAGCATTTTTTTATTTATTTAAAATAATATGGATATAATATTTAACTTCTTATTATTATTAATTCTGGACATTAAGCAGAATAAAATTGCCTGATGAATTCTGTTCGCTATAGCACTATTTTAAACTGATATTACTTTAGTTAATAATTACTTATTCTGAGTCTACTTTTCTCTTGGTTAAATTTATTTTTTAAAATAATGAATTTACATTTTATTTTTCATTTTTCCCAATAGATGTCACATCAAATCAATCAATACACAATGATTGGAATATATTCACTTCTTGCACAAAACCCATGGGAATTTTTCATATTGTACTTTGCAAAAAAAAAAAAAAAATACATTTTAATATAATTTGAAATCTTATTTTTACATTGCAAATATATTTATTTATTTCAATAATATTTGTTTCAATAAAAATAAAATATATTTAATTTTTATATGTACTAATGTTTTTTCAATATAAATTAAAGACTTAATAAATTTTGAATTCATTTAGTTTTTAAAATAATTTATTACAAATTAATTATTATTAAAAATGTTTTAAATTTGATATAATGGCTTCACTGAAGATTATTTAAATAAAAATCAAACATTTTAAGCCTCTTTTTGATAAAATTTGAGCTTCTCTGAAAATATTAATGATTATATTAGCTTTAGTCTTAAATTTAAATTATTTTTATATATATATAATCTGAGATTATACTCAAGCATTATATAAAATCTAATTTCGCTGATTTTTTTTTTATTCACCAGTGAAGTTGTAAAAATATTATTAGAAGTCATTTATTTGTTTTAAAACTATTATTATACATTCTAAATGTAAATAATATAACAGTTGTTTAATTTGATGATTCTTTACTTTTTTTCTATTTAAATGTAATTCTACACTTAAACAGCATTTTATGCATTTAATAAGAAAATATTACAAATTTATAAGGTGTGCTGTCAACATTTGCAGTCAGATTTATAGCTCTAATAATAATGATGAGAGGATATTGTATGTTTTAAGCCAAATAAACATCACATGATCACCTCCCCTTATGCTTGTGTATAACTGTTGTTAAAACAGGCAAAACTCACTATATATATATATTGCCACACACAGCAAGCTAAAGTAATCAATGGATGCCAGAAGGCTTGTGCATAAAATCCCCATCTAGTGCCTACTCATCCAATATTCCCAGACTAGTTTCTGGCTTATGTCCTTTGTCAGTGAGGAGCCTTGGATCTGAGAGTACTCATCTAGATCTTAGGATCCAATGCAACCCTCCAGCAACCACCTTTTATCTCCATTTAACTACAAAATTATGAGTCATAAATTGAAACACCTTAATGTTTTCAATCCAAGCCCATTGGCTTATATAGTCATATGGATCTGAACCCAGTTCAGTACTCATACATTTTGGTGTCTTTGGTTCTTTAATAACCATAGCCACCACTATCCTATTAGGCAGGATTGGTTTTAAGCCAATAAACATCACATGACCTCCTCCTCTTATGCTTGTGTATAACTGTTGTTAAAACAGGCAAAACTCACTATATATATATATATTGCCACACATAGCAAGCTAGAGTAATCAATGGATGCCAGAATGCATGTGTATAAAATTCCCATCTAGTGCCTACTCAGTGCTCTCAGATCCAAGGCTCCTCACTGATGAAGGCCATAAGCCAGAAAATAGTCTGGGAATATTGGATGAGTAGGCACTAGATGGAAATTTTATGCACAAGTCTTCTGGCATCCATTGATTACTCTATCTTGCTGCATGTGGCAATATATATAGTGAATTTTGCCTATTTTAACAATAGTTATACACAAGCACAAGAGGAGGTGGTCATGTGATGTTTATTGGCTTAAAACCAATCCTGTCTAATAGGATAATGATGGTTATGGTTATTAAAGAACCAAAGACACCAAAATGTATGGGTACTGAACTGAGTTCAGACCCATATGACTATATAAGCTAATGGGCTTGGATTGAAAACATTAAGGTGTTTTCAGTTTAAGACTCTTAGTTTTGTAGTTAAATGGAGATAAAAGGTCGTTGCTGGTGGGTTGCACTGGATCCTAAGATCTAGATGCAGTGCTCTCAGATCCAAGGCTCCTCATTGACAAAGGTCATAAGCCAAAAACTAGTCTGGGTATATTGGATGATTAGGCACTAGATGGGGATTTTATGCACAAGCCTTCTGGCATTCATTGATTACTCTAGCTTGCTGTGTGTGGCAATATATATAGTGATATTGTATGTTGTTTGTATAATGATAGATAATATTTAAATATGCTAACATTTTATATGTCAAGAGCATGCTAAGCAAGTTAACATTTTATACATTTATAATATTTTCTTGTTAAACTCACAAAGCAACAATATTTATTCTAAAATTACAAAATATTTGTATTTTTTCACAAATGCATGCTTCATTGAACTGTCATGTATGTTAAAAGAATTATAGGATGATGATCATGCCTTTTGTAAGACATAATTTTATGTAGCTTAAAATGGTGGTTGTGTAAAATCCATGTCTGCCTATTTTCATGGAACACTATTCAAATACCTCATGCTAGTAAGTAACAGATTTAAACATGTGTATGGGAAGAGTTGTATGGTTAAGTCCAGCATTTGATTTCTTTTAAATACAACTTTGATTATTATATAAGAGTATCACTCCTTGGTGCCTATAACTCAATTTATGATGACCTGACCTTTATATAAATATGTAAGGAATGTACGACCCTTCACGGAGTGTATTTAGAGACTAAATATTATATTTGACACAGAACTTTAATAAAATTTAATATTATATTAACAAATAAGAAATTAACAATGTAACATAGTTTAACACAAAATAAATTAAATAAATATATTGGTCTTAGTATTTTAAAACCCTACACATACACACATACTTCATTCTACTCTATAATTACTATTAAAAAAATAAGAATAGGAAAATATATTATTAAATTTATTTTGCTGTCTAGTAGTAGCAAGATTTGTGCGCACTATACTCTTGATTTTATAACAAGTCAAATTTAAATACAAGTATAGTATATATACTTAAGCTATATATAATTAGAAAGGATTTGAATCCAGATTTTCAAGCTCCCTTCAGTCATCCAGACTCCATCTTAAACAACTGATACACATGACCACATACATGTGAAAAAGATAAATTATCTCCAATATCAATATTTTGTGCTGAAGCAGAACTCATCAGTTATTCCTGAAAGTTTGAAGATTTGCTATTTGCACTGATATATGTATATATATATGAGATAATGATTCAAACCAACTGATGAGTGCTGGTTAAGCATGAAATACATATATTGATCATTTATTTTTTTTATATATATGAGATCATGTGTATCGGTTGTATACAATAGAGTGGATGACTGAAGGAAGTTTGAAAGTCTGGGTTCAAATTCCCTCTAATATTAATCAAATTGTAATCTATATAGATACTTGTATAATAAAAAAAATTAATTGTACAGATAATTATATACATGTTAGAAAGTGTACACATATATACTGCTTTGTTCAATAAATTATTCAACAAAAAGTAATAGCTAAAAACCCTGATATTTATTTTAATTTAAAATAAAGCAGTAGAAGATGTGTGTATGTGTATGCTACACCTTGATTCATAGGCTAAGTCAATTATATTTTACAGTAAGATTTATAAGGAATATGATAAAATATTAGATTTTAAAGATGAAGATAATTATAAATATTAATAATTACAAGGAAAAAAAATTCAAATATTTATGGAATAAGATTTTTTTCAATATATATTTTAAATTTTATAAAATTTTTAATTATTATCTACATTTATACTTAAATTTTAATTATTTTGTGAGATATTGATGGAATTGTTGATTCTAATAGTTCTTTTCCAGGTCAGTTCTCTTTACAGTTTTGTGCAAGAAGTTTCTTTTAATGCCGATTTCTTTAGCATTTTTTATGTTTTTAAAAAACATTCAACATATTGTAGCAAGAAATATATTCTACCACAGGGTCAATTATTTTCTGAACTCAGAATTTATCAGGCAGTATCAGTAATAATTATCTTCTTAGTCATTTTGAATATTTAGCTCTATGTTTTTCCACATTTATTGCAGGAATATATCACTGATATGAAAATAATATTGCAAAAAAGAGTTTTATTAGCCAATCATTTTGATATTTTCGTCTACATTGAAGTATAGTAAATTTAGAAATCCAGATGAATAATAATAAATTCTATCTGCTTTTCAATTTGGCAAATGCTAGTGAATTAGCATTTCTTTCTTCTAATTTTTATCTACAGCTTTATCTTCTGTAATGATGATACATAAATTATTTGGATAATCTGAATAATCGAAAGTCCGAATTGGAAAAACAAAATTTGGCTACAAACAACACTCCTATTTATATTAAGTTAGTTAGTTACTCATACAAATCATGTTATTTGGAAAATATGTTAATATTTATCAGAATCCAATAATTGCCCCCCCCCTCCCTTTTATTATTGTATGTAACCTTAAATAAACAAAATTATCCTTTTTCCGATTAATTCTTTTATGTAAATCAAATATTGTAAGATTTAAGTTTTAAATTTAATTTCAAACAATTTTAATGTATAATCAACCTTAATAAAATTTATTCATAATACAAATATAATTACAAAATTGTCACATTAAATTACCTTTTCACATTTATACTTCATAAAAACTAATATTCGATTGGCAAGCAGAATAATTTCGTTCTCAATTTTTTTTTTTTTGTATTTAAAATAATATCCTCCCAAATAAGAATAAATATTATTTAATTATTTCAATTTTTCAACATTTATTTTGAATCAAATCCTAAATAATCACTGAAAGATATCAATCAAGAGAAACCATTTTAATTGTATTTACATGTTGGACTATTTTCATTATCTAATATTAATTATTAAATTGATAAAAAATCAAGTCATATGACCTAATTTTAATAAAGCTCCTATTTACAAATGTTATACATAGAGTAAGTTAAAAACAAACTCTTATGAAGCTTCAAAAATACCCTCAACCTCAGACCGCGGTTTCTGCCTCTAGCGTCATCAGTGAGGTGCTAGGGAATAAAAATACTAGAACTAGTCCAGCATTTTATCAATGCCTAACTATTGAGAAGAAAATCTGAAACTTTCAGACATTTAAATGTCCAAAAATCCAGCTATCTAACTCAAATAGCACCTCACTGATGACGCTAGAGGCAGAAACCGCGGTCTGAGGTTGAGGGTATTTTTGAAGCTTCATAAGAGTTTGTTTTTAACTTACTCTATATATAACATTTGTAAATAGGAGCTTTATTAAAATTAGGTCATATGACTTGATTTTTTATCAATTTAATTTTAGTTTTTTGCTATTAATGCTTTGGCGATTTTATATTGCTAGAGCTATTAATATATGGTGTATCTGAACTTAGTTCAGTCCCATACGGCTATTTGAGTTAGATAGCTGGATTTTTGGACATTTAAATGTCTGAAAGTTTCAGATTTTCTTCTCAATAGTTAGGCATTGATAAAATGCTGGACTAGTTCTAGTATTTTTATTCCCTAGCACCTCACTGATGACGCTAGAGGCAGAAACCGCGGTCTGAGGGTATTTTTGAAGCTTCATAAGAGTTTGTTTTTAACTTACTCTATATATAATATTAATTATTGAATGTCTTTAAAAACATTTAACTTTATTTAAATTTTCAATTACATACAACTATTAGTAATAGCACACAGATTAATAGCGAATGATATTCTTGTCTCTACTTCAAGTATTGCTGGCCTAACCAGTAATAGCACTAGCATGGGAATCAAAAAATGATCTTTAGATCCTTGAATATTGAATTTTAAGTTGAGTCCAGCTTCAATTTTCATGCTAGTACTGTCACTGGTCAGACCAGCAATAACTGAAGAAGAGAGGAGAATAATACCACTCAAAATGTTGTGTATATAGTAATCTGTGTGCTATTATTAATAGTTGAATGTAAATGAAAATTTAAATAAAGTTATTTTTTTCTAAAATTCTATAATTAATATTAGATGTTGGAAATAATCCAATATATAAATGCAAGAGAAACCACTCCACATTTATATAGATGATACAAGATATCAATGTTGCATATACATATTTTTGTGGTTTATGTTTTTAATAATACTTAAGTTTGTCAATGCGCAGTAATGTTGAATCTTTTATAATAATTTGAATCCTTTCTTTCTTTTATATTTCATTACGTTTTTAACTCCATTATCTGTTATATTAAGAATTGGCTTAAATACCAGCACAGCTTATAATATATTGTATAAATGTTATCATGGAAACTATCTCAATTCCTTCTCACTTAAAATAAAAATAAAAATGATCATCCTTAAATTTAACTAAAGTTTAACTTTGCCAATCCATTTCTTTAACATGTTTTCATTCATTAGGGAGTCTTCTTTTCCATCCTTACTCTAATTTGTTTTTTTATTTTTTATTATTGCTTGTATAGCTACTTTCTTTACATGTTAGTATTTCAATGTTTTAAGTGCAAGCCAGTTAACTTTACTCTTTTGTGGCTTTAATCACTAACCATCATGTCTATTGTCATATCTTTGATACAAATGCTCAATATTGTATGTAGTTTATATTTTCCCTTAATCATTTTCAGGGCTGTCAAACAATACATCAAATATATATAATGAAAGTACCACCTTTTGCAATATATATTTTCTGAGTAAATTTATTTTTTTGGAAATCCTGGTTCCTCTTCTTATTTTTCTCAGCAAAGTAAATATATTAAACATTGACATGCATACTCCATCATAATTTAACTCATCAGTTATGATAAAAGAAAATCAATACTGGCAGTCTCCTGCCAAAAAATTAATAACCCACAATAGTAATACTAATGTATGCCACTGCAAGTAAGATCATGAGCTAGTCCAATTAGACTAATCTTGTTTATACATACACATATCGTAATGATATGCCTAACAATCTTACTTATAAATATCAAATATTATTCAACTAGCATACTATTCATTGCTATAAAGTAGTGTTGTTGTTTTTTTAAAAATGATTAACTAAAAAAAAAAAAACCCCCCAGTGTTTTCAATATGATAATATTAATATTTTTGCTCACTAAACTAATCTTTGACAACTTAATTTATCTTCCTAAGAAATTAAAAAAAAGTCAATAATATTTAAAATGATGCACTAGAATTAAAATTGATATTTATTTAATATATTTTATAACTACTAAAACAATACATTTTTTAATATGGAAAAATTATTATTTATTTATCCTAATTTCAATAACTACATTTTCAATCTAATTAGTGATACAACTTTTTGGCAAACTATTTTTTAGTCATATGGTTTTTAAATGAAAAAACATTTTAGTCAATTTTTTTTTTGGATTACATTTCTGTGTTCTTTTGAGTGCAATTTTAATTCTACATATTGATGTTTTGAATTTTAAAATATATATATATTTAATAGTTTTTAGTAAGTAGAAAGTTACCTTATTAGATTAATTCTTATGTTTCATAAAATATGATTTTATATAATCACAATTGAATAATTGCTAAGCACTTTTTAATTTTTAATGCTTTATATAACTTTTTTCTACACAATCTCAAAAGGAACATATATAATTTGAAATATATAATGGTCATTTTAATAAAATATTGGAAATACAAGAATATAATTTATCTTTATGCATTTTCTCTAATTGTAATTTGACATTAATTCTCATCTAAATTAAAAAAAAATATGTTCACAATTAAATGCAAAATTAGATAGTTATAAATTATGAAAAGAGTATAGATATGGTTGCCACTTGAAATACAATATCATGTGCATTTAAAAGAAAATGGCTACATTTAAAATTGAAAAATGACAAGAATAATAAAAAAAATAAAAATAACAAATTTATCCGGATAGTTGTTGAGGTAATTATGTTCCAAAACAAATTTTTATCATGACATAAAAAATTTAAAAAAAAAAACACTTTTTTTTTCTGTTTTTAAAGTGTTAAAAAAATAATAAAAGCATAATTACACATATAGTAATATTTTTTTAAAAAGCTATTTTTAATTTATACATATATTAATCCTGAAAAATATTGTTAAATATTCATTACCAGTTTTTTAGATTTTTTTTTTTTTGCCAAATATTTAAAAAAAAAAAAATTAATGTGAAAAAGAAAGCAAATATTAGTTTTTATATTTTTTTAGTAATATTTTGAACTTTTATGCTCATTTAATCCATATTCTTATTAATATTTTAAAATAAATATACTGTTTTTAAAAACATAAATAAAGTTATGAATTAAATAAGATTATTAAAAGTTCAAATTTTATGTGGTAAAATAAAAAAACCACATTGTAAATTTTTTTAAAAAGCTACAAAGTTAATGTCTACTTTCCCACCTTATATTACTTTTTAAAAAATACATGAGTAAATGCTATTGTATAATACAATATAAATACAACAGTAGTGACTAGAATATATAGAGTATAAAAAGGCAGGATGATTCCAAAATTATAAACTAAAGAATTAAAAATAAATGGAAGCTATTTAAATTATCTGAATTTTGCAAATAGCGATGGCAATTGGTTCTCCAAAACTCATCGTTAAACAAGAATATTGTATACAAAATACATAATTATAATGGGGGTCTATGGGGAAAAAATTGGTCAGTTCCAGTGACGTAAAATATCCATATTGGTTTCCAAGCTCAAAGATTTTCTTGATTTTTTCATGACAATGATGACTAAATGCGGTATCTAAAAAGAAAAGTTTTATATCACTAGAAAAAAAAATGCATATTTTCACTTTAAAAAATACAGAACAGCAAACAGAAAGAGAAACTAAATTTGAATTTAAAAGTTTTTATATTCTTTCACAGAAGTTTTTCATCGTAATGAAAAAAAAATCCATACTGAAGTGCTTTTTTTAAAATTTGTATTACAATATATATTACTGCTATACATTTATGTTTATTACTTATGTGAAATTATTCAAATTAAAACACAATGTTTAATTATTAATTATTTAATTGAACACAAAGACTTATTACTGTACTTCACAGTAACAAAATGCTTAATGCTTATTGTAAAGCAGTCAATTTTAGAAAAAAAAAAATCAACTTATTTTAAAAGTAAAAAATCTAACTTCTAATTTTCTAAAACATACAGCAAAGTTTATTTTCTTTTATTTTTTTTACTATATTTTTAGTAATGTAATAATCCCCCCCATTCATGTAGAAGAAAATTCATTAACATTTATTTTAAATAATCTGTTTTTCTTTTAAACTTTTCTAATTTGACATTTGCATTTTAAATTTTTTTTTGATTTGAAACAACTTGAGTATAAACAACATTTTTTAATGAAGTTACAAAATCAATAATTATTTTTACTTAATTATCCAGGTGTTCTAAAAATATATTGTAATTAATAAACAAATGCACACAGTTTAATATTCATATTTAGTGTTTTCCTGAAAGTTTGTGATGATAGTATTTTAGTTGTCCTGTACCATATTTATATATTGGACTATTTCATCATCTAATATGTGTTGAATGTCTTTAGAAAAATTAAACTTTATTTAAATAATCCAAGTACTGTACATTATATTTAAATAAAGTTTAATTTTTCTAAAGACATTCAACACATATATACAGTATTATAGATTCAGTAATTATAGATATTTTAAGTTTATACATTCTATAGTGAAAATACTGAATGCAGCCACTAACGTTATGTTTTATGAATAAAATATTATATGTGTATACAATTACAGCAAAGTAGTCTTGCATTGGTGGTCGAGAGGTCAGTGCAACTGCCTTGCACTTGCAGGCAGTTGCCCGGATTGCGGGTTCGCGTCCCGGCCGATGCTATGACACTTAAAAAAAAAAATTACAGCAAAGTCCTTACCTGTATACATATTACAATAATATACTTTTGCTTTTGGGTAAAATGAATTTAAAATACCTATATCTCTGACATCATCAGTGATGCAAATTCAAGATGGCTGCCAAAAAAAATTTTTTTCAATTTTTTCCGATCATTATAGTGAAAAATCGATTGTAAATTGAAGTAGTGGATACAAATTGATGATGATCGCTATTGTGAAATATTGCTAAATAGTCAATCGCTAAGCGGGGTAAAGGTGTAGTTGCTTTTGCAAATTAACTTCAGTTTCAAAAAATGGTATGAGTTTTCAAATAAATGCAAGAAAATAAGATTATAAATGCTAAAAAATTGTTAATATTGGTTTAATGCATGAAACAATCATCAAGCCTTTTTATCAAAAATAATTAGGATTTACAATGATGACATTTTTGCCTTGTATGGAATTAGGATTTAATAAAATTTTAGGCATAAATTGATTAAATGAATATATTTTAGCTAATGAAGACATTTTAAAATGTATTATTAATGTACTTTATTATTTTATATCAGTGTTTCTCAACTTTTTCAGAATTATCACCTCTTTATAAATATTAGAACATAATATTGTTCTCTTCTCTTTAAATTTATCAAATATGATGTTTTTTCTTTTTTTCTTTATGTTTTTCATTTATAAAAAAATTCATACATAAATCATTTATTTATTCAAAATACAAAATTTGCAAAAATGACATAAATTCTAAAATTGATATCTAAAGATAAATTATTATTATTAATATGACCCTTGAAGCTAATGAAATTGAGCTAACTTGTTTATATTTAGTTTAAAACTAGTTTAAAATATTAAAATGATCTCAAATCATGATTCTTTTGTTTGAACAACAACTGATAGCATTAAATCCTTTTTCTATGAGATATAGTTGTAAATGCCACAATTAGCAATTTGATTTTATTCTCCATAGTTTTCAAACTCATTTCTATTTTTTTTAACCCAAAATGTTTCCCATATTATCTTGTGGATAACTTTAATGTCATTTTGCAAGGTGTGCAGGCATCATATTTACATCCACATTAAATAAATTAAGAACACAATTTGGCATTATTAACTTTTTTAGATCTTTAAAGTAAATGCTTGTGTCATTTTTTATGTTTTTTAGATGTGTGCAATGTATTTCCAAATTGATATCCTGGATATTTTAACTTAATGTATTAAACCTGGAAATAGCACTAAATTTTTATGGCTCATATGATGTAGAGAATTAGTGTTGTTTAAAAATGATGTTTAATAGTTACATTGTAGCTTTAACACAACTCCACTATATTTTTATATATGTTTTAAATGAATTAACAACATGATTTTGTAACATTTCAGTATTAATAGTATTTGATATATAATTGTATTTAGAAACTGAAATATCACAAGATCACTATTTCTTATGCTAGCACATTACTGTTATTAAAACAGGCAAAACTCTCCATACAGTAATACCACTCAGTACCAACCAGAGTAATCAATGGATGCCAGAAGGCTTGTGCATAAAATCCCTATCTAGTGCCTACTCTGGTTGGCACCGAGTGGGATTATTGTATGGAGAGTTTTGCCTGTTTTAATAACAGTAATGTGCTCACATAAGAAATAGTGATCATTTGATGTTTAGTGGTTTAACACCAATCCTGCCTCATAGGATAGTGGTGGCTATGGTTGTTAAAGAACCAAAGACACTAAAATGTATGAGTACTGAACTGGGTTCAGACCCATATGACCATATAAGCTATTGAACTTAGATTGAAAATATTATTGTGTTTTCAATTTTATTCTCATAGTTTTTGTAGTTAAGTAGAGATAAAAGGCACTGCTGGAGGGTTGCATTATATTCTAAGATCTAGATGCAGTGCTCTCAGATCCAAGGCTCCTCACTGATGAAGGCCACAAGCCAGAAACTAGTCTGGGGATATTGGATGAGTAGGCACTAGATGGGAATTTTATGCACAAGCCTTCTGGCATACATTGATTTCTCTAGATTCCTGTGTATGACAATACGTATAGTGAGTTTTGCTTGTTTTAACAACAATTATACACAAGCATCAGAGGTGGTGTTCATGTGATGTTTATAGTTATAAATAAAATACTAGAGTCAGGATATTGATTGAAGGCAAAGAGCAAAAGCTACCTGAAGTTGATGCAAAACACATCTCAGGGGCATTTTTCTAAGGTCTTGCATTAATTTTTTTATAGAGTTAGTGTTCAACATTATAAAAATATATTTATTTAAATGCAATATTTTCAAAAAGATAAAGTGTAAACAAAGAATGCATAATAGTTTCAGAGATTTTAATTATATTATTGATCATGTTTTGATTCTATATTTGTTCTATATTTACTCAATCTTTTTATATCTATAAAGATGCAGATATTAAGAAAGTTTTCTGCTATTAAAAATTCACTTTTGTCAAGTGTTGGTGGCCTAGCAGTTAGCATAGCTGCCTTCTAAGCAGCTGGTCCAGGTTCACTTCCTGGTCAATGCTTTGACATATTTAAAAAAAAAAATTCACTTTTGATTAGAATACAAGATTATACAATTATATGTTAATTTTACTTGTAAACCACTAGTTATGCAAATAGATGCTAATCCAAAACTTCTCCACATCAGGCAAACTTCCTCATTTCTTTCTAATCTCTTATGATCTTTAAAGACTGTATGAAGGCTTCATTTATCCATATGTTGTTATCTTTTTTTATATTAGCTTCTCAATTTTTTAATGTAAAACAATAAGAAAATTGAATTATTTTTCTAAAAAAAAACAAAAAACATATATAGTCAGTGTTACTGTCTATACACTGCTGAATGAATCCACATGTCAAATTTCTCAAATGATTTTTGCCTTACCATGCAGTAACTTACTTTTTTTGTTTAGCCATTTCAGAATTAGCTAAAATTATGGATAAATTTCGGCTTATATATAAATTAAGTTATTTTAAAATTATTTGCTTCCGTTAGTTAAAACTAATTTGCTATACATAGCCACACATTCAATGGTAATAAACACATTTATTAAATTAAAATATTGAGTACTAATTACAATAATCTCACTACATTAAATAGTTATAGCATTCTCCTGCCACACACATTAAGTAGGATTTAAATCTGGGTGAAGCATCTGCAAGGAACTGAGATGCTACCAATCAAGTTCAGTATTGTTTTTTAGTCAACTTAGTTCATCATACAATAATGATAGTAAATAGTTTTAATTATTTTTTAGCTAGAAGATTAAAAAAAAACCCAAATAATTTTGGTGATCAGATGAGGTTCAAAGAACTAGCCATAAAACAAAACATTATGTATAGAAGTAATTCTGTATAGCACATTCCTTACATTTTTACTTCATTTTTTACATAAAATTGATTTGAAAATATTAAAATTTTTAGATTGTTAGGAAAATGAGATATAATATAGTTCATACAATAGTTTATTAATGGACTGAAATACCATAATGTATTATAAGTATTATTCATTAAAGGCTTGATGAGAATGGGAAAAAAAATTATGTTATCATATCTATTTAAGACAATGATTACTCAGTTTTCAATTACTTTTTCATTTAATTTTTATCTAGTATTATAAAACTAACTAAGAGAAAAGCTTATTATTATTATTATTGGCTGCAGAAAAGAATTTGCTGTTAGCCGAAG
Organism: Epiperipatus broadwayi; assembly: GCA_028023455.1. Classification (NCBI taxonomy): domain Eukaryota; kingdom Metazoa; phylum Onychophora; class Udeonychophora; order Euonychophora; family Peripatidae; genus Epiperipatus; species Epiperipatus broadwayi. Next base: position 2,991,578 of record JAQFVV010000062.1, read on the forward strand.
TACAGAATCTTTGATTCCTCTTTGAGGTCTTTAAAAAAGCAAGCATGGGAAATTTATAATGCCCATTCCAAATATTGTTGTAATTGCATCTGCTATTATTATTTGATTGACATGAATGCTCACCAATATGCATCAGCCAGCACAGTGAGTTTACTGACTCTATACTTCTGAGATGATAGATCAAGAAATATAATAGTCTTTTTGTTAGTTGCTTGACAGTTTTTAACTGAAATAACAATTGTGTTTTCTTAAAGAAAGAATAAATGTGTGTTTGGTGTCTGAATGATTTTTTTAAAAAATAGGCATTTATAATCCTAAGAGAATCATGGTTGTTATTCTCAGAAGACTATAAAGTCACCAGTTGGTGGCTGAAGGTGGATTGTACTAAGAATTCCTTGATTACAGATTCAGGTTACCATTAGATGATGATCTTCTATTTAAATAACTACAACTGAAAATCACTTTCAAGTGAAGAAAGATTGCATAAATTGCAAGAGAAGTTGATTAATATTAAATAAAACATTGTTGGATTTTGTAAAATTGGAAGAAAAGATGAAGAGATAAGTGAAGGAAAGAATTGATTTTAAAAGTGGACATATGCTTTACTATAAAATCTCAAATATAGGAAGCATGAGTGAAGTGAGATCCATTATAAATAAAAAGTGGGAGACCAATATTGTGGAGATTGATGGTGTATTAGACAAAGTGATAAGAAAAATTATTCATATTAATGAAAATTACTAAATGCAAATAATTCGGGATTATGCCTCAACAAATTATGGGAGTATAAAATGCTTTTGATCAAACCAAATGATATTTTAAAATTGTCACAGAAAATCTTAATTGCCAGAATTGGTAAACAATTGAAAGATTAATATGTTGTGAATAAATTTTGTTATGGTTATGGAGGCAGAAATAAAAAATGACACAGAATTGTGGAATTCACATAAAAAGGATAACTGTATATTATGAATTTCTTCTTTAAAAAAAATGCTAAACAGTATTGGACATGAAAGCATCTACATGAAGATGCAACAGAATTAGATTATATTTTGACCAGCTGAAAATATGTATTTTAAGAATGTAGTGTTCTCAGTAGAATCAGCACAGAAAGTAATCACTGATTTGGTAAGATGTAAGGTACACATTAATGCAAAACTAGAAAAAGAAAAGCTACTAAGAAACTCAGTATTAACATTAGATATTCCTATCCTTTAGAAACACTTCATTGACTTTAAATTAGAACTTTGTGACTGAAATCAATGAGATGATAACTGATAATCTATTAGCAAGAAATATATCTAGTACCAGAAAGCAACAATTTAACAGTATATTTATTACTGAGTTAAAGAAATGGGTACCAAAAAATGTATGAAAAAAGGAGTATGAAATTTTTTTTAATGATCCATTAAAAACAATATTAAAAGCATTCTTTAAGTCATCTTTTGATATGGTATAAATAGCATAATCATTAATTTACTGTAAATCTAGAATCCAAGGAGATGGTGTTATTATTTTTGCTTTTAATGATTGAAATTAAAATTTTCAATATCAAACCTGTATTATATCTCGATTCCTGTCTGATTAAGCCATCTATAAACAATTCCAAAAAAAAAAAAAAAAATTGAAAGCAAAATTGGAGCAAGTACATATCCCTGTTTAACATCAGTTTTTATTTCAATTGCCCCAAATTGTGCATTCTCTCATTCCATTATGTAGCAGCTATATAATACAAATAGATTTTGGTTGACAATCAACTAATTTCAAACAATGCCATAGATATGCATATTATAATATTGAATCAAATGTCTTCATCAAATCAATGAAAACATTATATAAATCATTTCTTTATTCCCATAATTTTTCTTGTAAAATCATGTCTATACTGCTTCTTGATTTCCTAAAATCGTGAGTCGTCTATAACTGGAAGAAATTTTTTCAATAAAAATCTTTAAAGTACTTTTAGTATAGTGAATAATGATATTTCATTATATTTACCACAATCTTCTTTATTTCCATTTGTTTTAAAAATTAGAATAATAAAAGATTTCTTAAGCTTGCATGTCACAACTTCATGCTGCCATATATTCCTAAAAAATTCCAATATTTTTGAAGCTAACATATCACCACCATATTTTAAAACTTCTCCAGGTATTTCATCAGGATTTTGCAATCTTTCCATTTTTAAGATTACAAAAAGCTGTATTAACTTTTCTAAGCTGGATATCTTTGGCTAAATTAGATGTAATGGATATATGGTTAAAAATTATTATTTCAATTCTTGTAACATTATTCAAAAGATGATCAAAATAATCCTTCTACCTGTTCAAAATTTCATTGACATCATATAAGAGAGTGCCATTTCTGATTTAATAGAATTGCAATACTATTTCTCAGGTCCATGTGTTCCTTTCAATACATCAAAAAAGGATCTAGAATGATCACAATCAATGAATATCTGCATCTTCTTTTTAGTTTAAATCTGCCAATCATTTTTAAAGCCTCCTTGTCAATCGTTGGACTTCTGACTTAAAGACTTTTTATTTGTTAAATGTGCCACATTTAATCTATTATTTTTCTAAACAAAAAATATCACATTTCCCTTTAATTAAATTTCTAATAAACTCATTGTCAGAAAAAGAGTCATGATTCTTCTTTTTAGTAAACCCAATAATAGACTTACTTAATACGCTTTAAGAAAAATCCATACTTTAGTAATATGATAGTCTAGAACAGTGTTCTTCAACCCTTGGTCTATGGCCCGGTGCCGGGCCACGGAACTTTTCTGCAGGTCCACGTGCTTGACGGGCAGTAAAAAGTTTGTAATAATAAATAATAAGAGTTTAAACTTTTAATTAATATAGCCAATTTTTATTTATTTTTTCATCTCATTTTTACCCAATTAAAAAAAAAAGAAAACAGAACGAAAACAAAATCTAATCAATCATTCATAAATTAATTTGTTTTTCTAGTTATCACAGATGTTTATTGGGGGAGGGAGGGGTAGAATTAAATTTTTTATTACTTTTCTAAAAAAAATTAAAAAAAAGTTTTTTATTATATAAACTCCATATATATATAAAACTTTATCTTATATATTTAACATTGTTGTTTTGATCAGTTATAACAATTATGCTTATCTTTAAAAAAATTTCTCTATAGACTTCTGTCGGTCTGCGAAATCTTATCCTTATTTTTGCTGGTCCGCGGAACCTTATTTTTATTTTTACCGGTCTGCAGGTATGAAAAGGTTGAAGACTACTGGTCTAGAACAGTGATTGGTAACTGGTGGTCCATGACATAATTTTATTAGTCTGCAAAGAAATTCAGATATTATTTAAATTCGCTAAGTTCATTTAATAAAATTTTTAAGTAAAAAGTAATTTATTGTTTAAACTGCATTTATTATATGTAAAATAGAACAAGAACTATATATTGGTAATTGATTTGTTACAAAATACTACTATGACTTGCAAAACATCTCCTTCAAATTGTTTAATTAACCTCTACTCTGTCAGTGACACAGAAAAAGTAACAAAATAAGAATACAGTCTGTACAATTGAGTAGATATCAAATTTGACTACAGCACACCCTTGTATTAAAATTATTAATATATAAATAAATATATATGTATATCATACTCAATGCTTGAATTAATTTGTACCTTTAAAAATTATGTTAGTGAGTCACATATTCAAATTAGCAATTTTAGTGTTTAACAGCTATTAAAGTTTAGTATGTACAATAGATTTTTTGTAAAGAATATCAATTTTCTGTGCGAGTATAATTGGAATCATATCTACTTTTTAATGTAACTATGATTTTAATTTTGGTGCATACTAATCTATGATCTGTGCAACAATCTGTGCTTGTGGGTGTTTGCTTAATATGAATGTCTTTTGTATTTTAACTTCTAACTATAATGCAATTTATTAAACACCATTGTTTTGGAGTGTGGATGCATACATGCTCCTTTATTGTGTTTTTTTTTTTTTTACCTAAACAAATGGTGATAATCAATCAATGTGTTGTGCTTAAATTCTATAATAACAAACTATTTGAATTCATAGCACCAATGCCATTAGTTCAAATAACTTTTACTCAAAGTCTACTATCTGTACCAATATGTGTGCTAAAATCTCAATAAGAAAAAAAAAAGATTTTTTTAATGATACTGTTGTAATAATACTATATATTAAAGAATACAAGCTTTCCCACTTTGGATTCTCTGAATCGGAAGTTGGAGCATAGACATTAATAAAATGGGCATAAGCTTTATTGATTTTTAGCACCATCAGCTTTTGATTGATACAATGAGGAATTCCAACAATAGAAGATACTAAATTAAATTTTACCTCAAATCCACCACTATGCATTAACTTTTCACTGGCTGACTTTCTTAAAAGTTGTATCCACCTATCTATTGTATTAAACATTCTTTCTCTAGGAGATGGGTTTCACTAAGTTCAACTAAATCAATCTTAAATCATGTCAGCTCTTGGTCTTAAAGAGTGTTTTTATAAAATAAAATGTGCATATTTCTTGCATCTATGTTGAGAAAAAAACTTAGATTTGTACTACCGCTGCCTCCTGCTTCATTTTTACTACTAAATATTATTACAACTCATTATTTTTACTGTTGTGGTGAGTAATCCACTAAACATGACCTAATCAGACTGTGTGAGACAGCCTATTTTTAGACCACATTTTCTAGGCCCTTATACTTCTATGGGATGCAGGGAGATTGAAGATAGGGCTCCCTAGACATACAGTTTTTCCCAGCTGAAATTTGTCTCTCATTGAAATTCAGTTCCAAACTGACTTATAAGTGATTGTATTTCCTTGATGAAAGATATCAATTAAGGACTGTGAGTCTAATAAACCTGTTTCCATCAATTCTTTTTTAATTTTCGAGGGCTTGAGTTAAAAAAAGAAAAGGGAATTGGAGTTTGAAATGCTGGGCAAGTAGTTAAAGGATGAAAATATTGTTGCACAGATAATCCCATAGGCACAGTTAGTATAAGATGTTTGGTGGCATAAGAGGCTAATGACGACAGGACTCTATAGTAACTTAAGTGATTAAAAGAGAAAGACTTCTGTATGGGAAACAATATCTAGCCTTTGATGAAGCAACATCCTGTACGACAAGACAACAGGCGTTTTTGGTTGGGCACTGTTTATATCTTATTCGTAGTTGACCTTCATATCTAAAGGCCATTCCACTATCTGTCATCCATTAAGTCTGCCGATAGCCTAAATACAATACTCAACATTTTTATAATAATAATTAAATATTGAAGAAGAAAAAAAAGTAAATTATATTAATAATTATGAATTAAATGTTTTAACATTTTTATATAAACTATTTAAATATAGAAGAAAAGCTAATTATATATATATAAACTATTTAAATATTAAATAAAAGTAAATTGTATTAATAATTATGAATTAGACATTTTAAAATTTTTATGTAAATTATTATTATTTTTTCCTACACTCATAGCATCGGCCGGGACGCGAACCCGCAACCCGAGCAACTGCTTGTAAAGCAGTCGCGCTCACCTCTCGACCACCAAAGCAAGACAAAAAATTATTTTTATTTGTATAACTATTTCAACAAATTTAAATTTCATTAATTTTTGTTATTTTTTAAGCCAATAGAGGGCTTCTTAGTACAATGTAGTGACAAGGATAATTAGCAAGTTTTTTTTTAGTTTTATCTACTTCCACAAGATGTCACATACTGTCAAATACTGGGGAAAAAATTAAAGAACTCGAAAAATGATAAAGCGGATAAAAATGATGGATAGTCTCCTAAAATTATAAAAAATAATGATGAAGAGATAGCTGTTATTGAAATGTTTTGACAATGTGGCTAGAGATATAGAAAGGCTAAAAAATAAAAACACCACAGCAATTAATATTTGAAAAAGAAGAATAAAAGAAATATATTGCAGACTGTTGACAATATAATCAGTAATTAATAAAGTTTAACTAGAAAATTAATACAAACATTTTGGATGAAGTATATGGGAGGTAGCTGAAGAATAGAGACTGCTCATTCATCGTCGAAATAAGTTACAAAATAAATAAGAAAGAATATATAAAGAAAAAAATATTATATGGGCATCTTAGCTGCTGCAAAACTTAATATGAGATTACAGCTGGAATATAAAAGCAACGCATAAACAATTTATGAATAAAAAAAGCACAAATTCATTTCGTAAAAAAAAAAAAAAAAAAAATTAACAACAACAACAAAAAAGCTGAGTATGTGTATAATAGATAAACTAAACAATTTCAAAAAATAAAAATAAAATTTCAAAATATGTAGATAAAGCTCTAAATACCAGCTTTGTAAGTAAGCCACACACTCATGTTCTAAAAAAAAAAAAAAAAGAAAGAAAAAAGAAAACTAAGTGAGTGTATAAAGTAATAAATTCAGATAGATATATATAACGGCAGAATTTACTTTTAATATTTAATTGTTAATTGCTTTAAATGAACTTACAAAAATATTCCAATTGAACAAAAGTCCTTAATTTCATTCTAGTTACTATTGATTTGCTAGCTCACTATCAGTCCTTACAAATATCTTTTTTAATTGATTATATATTATTCATATGTATATAATCTTATCTTTTTTTTCCAAATTGTCTTCCTGCATTAATCATTATTAACATATTCTAGCTTTCTATTTTATACTGACTTAAGAATTTTATATATAAATTATTATTTTACAATATTTTGATCATCAAACTTTTTATTAACATTATTTATTTTAAGTATCTTCGATATTAGTTTCATATAAAAGCTTCAATGATCCTATCTTTCCTGAAGTGAAGTACTTATATGAAGACTAGCAACTTCCAACAATTTCATCTAAAGTTATAATATTAATAAAATATAGATGTCCAACTTTAAAAAGAGTTATTAAGCATTTTATTCTAGACACTTAATCTGTCATCGAAGGGTGGTGATTTTCAGTCTTCTCATGGACCACCCAACAATTAGCATGCAATAGTATGTCAAGTCAATTGACTCTACATGAAAAACATATTTCTTCTTGGTGAACTCCTGGTTAAAACAACAAATTATGAAATCTACCTTTGAATAAATTATTTCTAATAAATTGCACAGTTTGGATTAAAAACTTTAAATTTGTGTTAGCAATCATTCTGCAAGCTAATCAATCATCAACTAATATTACTCTAACCAATTGTAATCTTAAACAATGACTGTTAAATATATTTTGCATTGCAATCTGTGTATTTAATTTAAATAGAAACACAAGCTCATTATAAGCTTTACTAACAAGTGGAATTATCCTAAGAGATGCTGCCGTGTTAATTATAAACAGTAATCAAAGCTATCATTATTTGGTTATCATTATTTGGTTAAATGATGATAACCAAAGAATTTAAATCCAGCTATATACAATACACTTATATTGTTATTATAGTTATCATAAAATACCTATTATGATTATAATATACTCAACCATCATCAGTTATCTTGTTTACCCACCCTGCTCCCAAGTAATCAAACATCTTTTTTTTTCAATTACAATTAAATTATATTTATTTTTTATCTTTTATTTCCTATTTAAATTGGCTAACTCAAGTCTATATTGTTATATGTAATATTTTTGTATTTATTATTAATAAAATTTATTGAGTCTGCATTATTTTCAAGCATAATAGACTGCCAATTGTGGAAAGAGCTATTGAGCATTTTATTTTATACTACTTCTCTTATTTTTTGAAATAAAAATTTTGCCAACGTTTCTAATTGTAATATGAATAGGTCACTTCAAACCAAAATGTTTATTTGTAATAATTAAAAACGGAGGTTACAATTAACTTTGAAAATTTTAAGGTTTTAGTTAAATGTATAATATCATTATGATTCCTACATAATCATTGAGTACTGAATAAAGTTTACCTTTGAAACTTAATAATAATAATGATAATAATACCAACAACTATAACAACAACAATATTGAATGATAAGCACAGTAAAAGATACTATATCATCTTAAACTCAATAATCACTTAAAGTTTAAAATAACAAAGTAAAAATTATGACTATAATCAATTTAAAATAAAACTAATCAGTGTATATATGGTTTTTTGCTTTAAATTATTGTTTAAATCATCATTTTAAAAGTAATAATTTTATCAACGATAAAACAAAGGAAAATGGCGACCAGTCAATCATGTGATTCAATGATTGGCACTAATATTAATGATTAGATTTTGTTAAGTTTCAAAATCCATTACAATTTATGCAGAAATTATTAGTAATCAACAATAAAGTGCAAATGACAAAATTAATAAATTTTCAGCTCATTCTAAAACTAATACAAGATTTAGATGGACAAATGAGATATTCAACGATTAGATCTCATTACAGTTCAAGAAAATCAGACACCCCCATCTTTGCTAACTGGATAAGTGAAATGGTTGAAGTTACTAATAAAAATTTAATAATTCGATACTTGAGCACTTATTCACATCATTTAAAAGATTTCCCCCCAGATCTATTATAGTATCTGCTACAGACAAGAATATCTCTACCCACTATGCTTTGGGATTCTATACAAAGTATGGCTGAGCACCCAAATCCTAGATACCTGGCAATTCAATTTTTTGAAAGCTTGCAAAAACACAGATTTTAAACACAGGTCAAAACATTGAATAAATTTGCACTTATAACAGTTGATGAAATTGTCAAAGCTTCATCATAGGAATGCTTAAAAACACTCTCTTTGTGTACTCACTTAATGACTTCCAAAAAATGATGCAGCCATTTGGAAAAGTTAACCTATTTAAATGAAGCTATCTAAAGAACAAACTGATACCAATAGCAACCAACAGTTTTGAATTCAGGTTGCAACTTCTGCCAAACAGTGATCCTAACAATATTTCTACACAGATTCTGGATCAAGAAGCAATACTGGGTTTATATATTTGAGTCTTGAAATGACAATGTTGCCTTGTAGTAATCGAAGACATCTTGCCAGCCAATGCTTATAAGAAAAAAATTTAACAACAAAGGCATCTGATAAACAATTAGACCCACAAAATCAACAATTGAATGCTTGGCCTTAATAGCAGTACTAACAATCAAAATTAACTGCTTTATATAACAATTACAAATCAAGAGGGTCTTCATAATGACACAAACGATGATTCTTCAAAACAAGTTTATCTAAATAACTGCACCAACTTCTCATTCAAAAGACAACCAACTATTCAAATCCATTGAATTAAATAAGATTATGGGAAACAAGTCTCCACCTTCTCAAAATTTCCTCCTCAACAAAATCTCAATACAGATAATACCACTTCTCCCACTAATGAGCAACACTGCCACTACCCCTGTTAAGAATAAAAGAAAAATAGATCAATCTAAGAATAAAGAAATCAAAAAACCAAAGACAATTGATATTCAAAATATCAACATCAACAATCTATCAGATTATATTGATCAAATATCCATGGAAACCAATACTTAACAACAATTCTAATTAGAAAATAATTAAAACTAGCAACCCTTATTAATCATTCACTAATTAGTAGAGTATAGTACTAAATCATATAAATGTATATAACAAATAAACCTCTCCCTACTAATCTAAATAAGATTAAAATCACTTCCCTAAATATTAGGGGAATCAACTCCATTGTAAAATTATACCAGTTAAATTAGTGGATAGATGTTATTCAGTCACATGTTTTTGTACTGCTAGAGCAGTTCCAAAATTAGCCCTTCCCAATATCTAAATAAATAAGGCTTCTGTACATATTCCAGAGACACCTCATCACTATCAGCTGGAACCAGACTTGTTATAGCTACAGCATGTTCCTTCACAACATTTAAAAGTCTTTATATTCTCATTTATTAATTACCATATTTTACCATTGTATCATAGCAATCAATGGCATATTTGTATATATTCCTCCTGGTCCAAGAAATATAGCCAGCCTTATCCTTATTATTAATTCAATGATTGGAACTTCTACTCATATCACTGTATTAATGGGTGACTTTAACTTTCAAGACTCTGAATTTATATCAAAATGGCTTTACTAGCTTGTCACCCCCCTCATGAGTGCACAGGTTTTCTATCCAGCAACACAGTTAGCTTTCATAACAAACAGTATACCAACCTCATTGACTTGTGCTTCTATTCACCAATGTTGCACAAGATTAACCCTGCTCCTCCCTGTGATCACTCTGCACAAACCACAATTAACTTAAATCACATCCTTATCACCAATATATGACTAGAAAGTGATACATGAATTCTTCCATCAACCATCACCGAATCTTTGTTTTCAGAGAGAGATATATAATGTTATGTAAATTGAAAGTATTAATCATTGACCTAATACAAAAATATCTTGAAAATGTAATTTGGTACTTATGTAGTTTGCCTGCCAGAAAACTTGACAGCCATTTTATTTTAAATTATCCAGTTTCAGGGGCTTTCAACACATGGTATAAATAATATGGCTGTCTCTACATTAAAGTATTCAATATTTATGTTTTTTTTTATTTATTAAAATGATAAAGAAACATAAAAGTCCAAAGTGTTGTAATTAGAAACTTTTTAAATGCAAATGCAGTAAAGAAAATAAAACATGATTAAGCAAATTATGAAAATATTACACTGAAACATACAAAAATTCAAAGGATTGTAATTAAAAAAATTTTTTAATGTAAATTCATAACACTATCTGTAAACTAATCTCAGTGCACTCTCAAACATTGTTTTGGAACTTTCTAACCATATTCCTTTCCAAACAGGTAGATGTTTAGAACATGTTCGCACATGTCACCGCCATTGCATCTCCATTTACATATAAAGTGTAATATCATGATCATTATCACATACTTATCAGGTGGGTACTATAATTTTGAAAATATTTCACAGCATCTTGTTCTGTCAATGAAAGATTCCAAATTTTAATCATATTTCCAAAAATGATAAGGCAAAAAAGAAATAGTAAAAATATCAGCAAGTGTTAACAAATGTCAAACAAAAAATAACATTAATTTTAACCACATGTTATCTGTTTGCCTCATGTTAATATTTGGACATTATGTTGTGAATGGAATTTATTTAAAAATGTATTTAAATTTTTTAAAATTAACATATATAGCTTGTTAACTTCAAAAATATTAACAAATGTATTCTAAATTCAATGTTAATTTTAAAAAATTTGAATACATTTTTAAATAAAATCCATTCACAACATAATGTCTAAATGTTTACATGAGGCAAATAGATAATATGTAGCTAAAAAGTAACATTTTTTTGACACTTGTTAACATGTGCTGATTTTTTTTAACATTTTATTTTTTGCCCATCATTTTTAGAAATATGACTAAAATTTGGAATCTTTCATCAACAAAACAAGATGCAGTAGAATATTTTCAAAAATTACAGGATTGTGCCCATCTGAAAAAATATGTGAAAATGGCCATGATATTACACTTTATATGTGAACGAAGATGCAGTTGCAGTATCATGTGTGAAAGTATTCTAAGTGCCTATGTGTTTAGAAAGAAACATGGTTAGAAGGCTCCAAAACATCATTTGTGAGTTCACTGACATTAGTTTACAGTAGGTATAGTGAATTTACAAAAAAACAAAAACAAATTAATTAAAACTCTTTGGATTTTTATATGTTTCAGGGGAATATTTTTAAAATTATGGGATAGTAAAAGTTATATCTGTCTGCATCTTTGTTATAGTTTGCTTAATCATGTTTTATTTTCTTTACTGCATTTAAAATAAAAAAAGTTTTTTAATTACAACCCTTTGAACTTTGATGTTTCTTTATCATTTTAATAAATAAAAAAAATATAAGCATTGAATACAATAACTTGAGCCAGTCTTATTGTTTGTATCATGAGTTGGAGGCCCCAGAAAATATATAATTTAAAGCTGTCTGGCAGGAAAACTACATAAGTACCCATTATTTCCTTTAACACTCACCATACTACATGACAATTCAATTTTTCCTCTTGTCAACTTGCAATAGCTGATGGGATTCAAAAGTGAATAGCCTTGGCAAATACTAGCCATCATACTTATCAACAGATATATGAGCTTATACAAATATGCAACTTAAAGAGTATCTTACAATCAAAAAAGTAAAAGTCTGTCTCAGTCTACAGCACATGTAGATTCAAGGATATATTAGATGGGCACAATGCCACCCCTCCAAGATGGGAATCCCAATGGCACTGAAAATCGAAAAGGTTATCTATGTCAGTCACAACATGATCATCCTATTTGCCAACATGTCCAGAAAAAGTTACATACACATCCTGTTTTCAAACCAATTCCAGACTACTTTGGATCTCCAGAAATGCATGACCATTGATCAGTTTAATGATAATCTGGCATCCAGTAACACAATTTTATATTTTCTCAACTTAATCAATTTACTAACAAATATCTATGTAATCTTTCTAATTATCTTTCACAAAAAATATATCCATCTAAAGGCTTATATCTCATAGCTTTGGTTCAATTCATCAAAAAGCCAACATCAATATCTAAATTTTCTAAGGTTTGGCCTCACTCCATGGGTCCATTAGCTATAAAAACCTTCAAAAAAATCATAAAAGACAAATTAGAGATGCACTTGCTTCCTCTGATTTCACCAATGCAGTTTGCTAAGAAGGGTTCATCAACCACACAAGCTTGACTTATGTTTAAAGCAATTCAAAATGGTGTGAAAAAAAGGAAAAATATGAACTCATGATTATACAGATTGACATTGATGCAGCCTTTGATTCAGTTCACATTAAAACATTAATAGATATATTTGCTGAAACTACAATACCAACTACATTACTACATCTAATCATCAACCTAATACTAAGCTGTGAGATACAAATTACTTTTAATGGAAGAAATTTAAATTTGTTCACTTCTACTCAAGCCATTTTCTAAGGATCACCACTAAACTCACTTCTATTCACTTATTATACCAATCCTCTTCTAACACAAATTTAGCAGAAAATAGCTGCAATCTGTATTCCCCATATAGAACAGTTTATCTCATGTACTGTATACATGGATGACACATCTGTTGTCTTTCTTCCTTCATACAAACAACTTCCAATGCCTCAAAAATATTTCAAAACTACACATCCACTCACAAACTAAAATCAATATCAACAAAACTGCTTTTTGGTCAATTTTATACAAATAAACTATGTACAAAAACCTTTAAAGGAAAATCCACCTCATTTCTTGACTTTCCATTTTATTTGGAGACACATGGAATGAGGCAAAATGTACAAAACAAACTTAAGAATCACACACTAAAAATTACTACTTCCTTATCCAAAGCATATCTTTCCATTTATTCAAAAATATACTTGTTCTAACAAAGATAAATTATTACACATCCATAATTAAATTCACAAAAGTATTTATATCTACCATTTCATCCCTTTGCAACAAGCTTCTATGGAGAAGGATGGTAGGTAGGTACCATATCTCATAAATAGCTTAGTCAATCATTTACTCATATGGATTGGGACTTCATAACATTAAAACCTTCAGAATTCAGAGGACATTTAATCTACTTGCCTGTACTCTTAATTACTTCAGAAAACTTCAAAGTCTAATTTCCATAACATCTACTGACAAGCCCCCACCAACATCTGGATATCTCACATTTGTTATTAAATCAATACTAATTATACACATTTAAATACCTATACATCCTGTTGGTAAATACATCTACAGGCAAATACACCCTTTGCTATACCCCAACACTCTTTCTACTCCAAATTCCTTCGTGTTAGCAATCAACAATAAACAACTATTACACAAATTCTGGAGATGACCACTTGAGCCAAAATTATTTGATTTTCTAATCTGACTTAACCTGCATGCCTTGTCTACCATGTACTTTATTAGTTATTGATGGCTGGACAAATACATTGATCCATTCTGTGGACTGTGCCATGCAGCTAAAGAAATATGATAATATATTTTCTACTAATGTCAAGCCTTGAACAAAATTTGTGATCTCATTGTAAATACATATAGACAACCAAAACTCTCAATTCAGCAAAAAATAAACTCATATCAAAAGTCTACCACACCCACAGCTTGGACTAATACATTTATACAATTTGCATTTTGGTATACTCCATGTACATTTATTCTTGGAAATAATACCAGGTGACATCCATCAACATTTATAAACAGACTTAAGCAACTTAAGGGTAGGGATTCCAGAATTTCTTCTCTAGAAAACATGTGGCAACTTGATCCCATCTTCAGCAAACAATGAGCCTCTAATTTAAAATGATACAAAAAAAAAAAACTGCACAATAGTTAGTGTTGCCAGTTTTTATATATTGAACTATACTTTAGCAACCTGAAGATAGACCTTAAAGTTTTTTGCAGATATAAATGATTGATGTAACTTTAAATACTGAAAACCCAAGAAAAAAGAAGATTACCCCTGGTAATCAAACTTATGTAATTTTTGTAAACAAAGTTAAATTATTGTTGAAAAAAATAATAATAATAGTAGTAAAAGTAGAAGTAGTAGTAGGAGTAGTAGTAGTAGGAATAGTAGTAAGAGTAGTAGGAGTAGTAGTAGTAGGAATAGTAAGAGTAGTAGTAGTAGTTGTAGCAGGAGTAGTAGGAATAGTAGTAGAGTAGGAGTAGTAGTAAGAGTAGTAGAAGTAGGAGTAGTAGTTGCAATAGTAGTAGCAGGAGTAATAGCAGTAGTAGTAGCAGCAGTAGCAATAGTAAACCAGCTACTCAAAAATAAATAAGGTCATTCCAATTTCAAAAAAAAAGAAAAGGAAAAGAATTGGGAAAGAAAAAGAAAACCTATTCTAAATGTGAGTTTTGCAATGGCTATAGAAATGAATCTATGAAACACAAATATATTCACATATAGTACTTTCTGGTCCAATTTTCTGTTTACTTGCTATTTTGATATGTTGTCTTTTAGTTTGCTCAACAGAAAACTTTTCTTTTTTAAATACTTCAACACTATGTCTAATTATAACTCTCCAATATATTCTGTTCTTTGCCATATCTTCCCAATGAAAACAATTGACATAGTACTTTTTTAGAAAGTTTATAGATAATTATTCTAATATAGAGGTGGTCTATTACTTCTATGAATCCTATGATCAAATTTATTATAGAACATTCTTTTAAGAAATCTTCAACTGTTCATTTGTTTTATATGACAAATCCAATAAAGGTGTGATTTTATAATAGTGGACTCAATCGTGTTACTTTCTGCAAGCTTAAGAATATATTGATTGGTCTTACAATTTTACTATTGTATTTTTGTTTTTAAATGACACTTTTCAAATACCTATATATTGCACCTTTGATTGTCCAAATTTTGCATCCATACAAGAAATTAGGTAAAATAACAGTTTTATATACAGATAACTTAGTTACAGTAGTTATTTCTCTATGTTAAAATTCTCTATCATTCAACTTGATAAAAACAACAACAGCATATTGGAAACTCCATTGAATCTCAACATCTAAGTCCACTTTTTTTACTTATAAAACTACCAAGGTATTTAAAGTGCTTTACATTCTCAAAGTGATAACTATGCAAGATGAAAGTTGTTGAGGATTTTTCTTCCATCATTAGCTGATAAAAAAGTTGAGTTTTTATGAATATTAACTAATATATCAAGATCATGTATACATTGCATTTAGAACATTAAAATCATTCTGTAAGTAATTCTTTGAACTGGAAAAATAGCACAACCATCAGCATAATGTAAATTCTGAATCCAAAAAGTTCTTATTTTCACTTTTAACTGATTCAAATTAAAAATTCCACCATACTTTTATCATTGTTTGATTAAGCCACCTATAATCACCTCCAAAAACCACTGTCATAAAAATTGAAAACAAAGTTGGAGTAAATACACATCTTTGTTTAACATCACTTTTCATTTCAAATGCTTCAGACTTTTTATCTGGGCACCAAATTGTAACTGATAATGCATAAATGATTCTGACCATTTAGGTTAAGCTTAATTTTTTTAAAAAACTTGGTTAGTCACTTTACAAGATTTACAGTAAACAAATATATCTTTTAAGGAAGCACTATGCAGATGTGTATTTATAACTAATCACAATAATATATCAGGGTTTTACTATAATAAAGTGTAACTGTGGATTTATGAGAATAAATAAAGCCTATAACATTCATATATTTCTGGCTAACAAGTCTATTCTAGGCTTTCATATGATATAAATTCAATTTTAATTATCTCAGAGTTATAAGATTAAAGTATAATAAATACTATTCTTAACATTTTAAATCTTCAAAAATATAAATTATTATTATTGATATGATTAAATAACAAAGGACATTTTATTGTACTTAATTCATATCTTAAGTAACTAAATATTAAGATGAAAATGGTGTAAATGTATCAAATGATGAACAGTATTTCTTATAAAGAAGTATGCCTTTTAAATAACATATAATAATTATAAAATTATGCGATCATATTTATTTATACAATTAATAGATGATGAGTATTAACTAATTAATGATAAAGAAAGATAATTATCAAAACATATAATTAATTTATAAATAATAAGTCATAAAAAAATTTAAATAAATAAAATAACAATAATACTAAGTTCTCTACAATGATAATAAAGGATGCAATGTCTTTAGTCAAGAAAATAATTCATACTTTACTGATAACTAAATGTGAAGTGTATCTTGACATGATTTAAAACAAAACACTTGATTGAAGAGTGTTGTTAAAATCTACTCAATAGACTTAATTATAAATAATGAACAAACCAAAATAATGTTTTATTGATCTTTAATTGAATAATAAGATCTGTTTCTTCTAGATATCTGATTTATAAACTTAGTTGTTTCATACAAGAGCAATACATTAATCCTACTTGTAATATTCTCTTAAAATATGGCTTTAATTAAACTGATGCCAAGTTAAACAAAAGTAATAACATAAGGAAAATTACACAATCAGTTTGAGTAAACTAATAGTATTGGAATTCCAGCTCAATATGTTATAGATAATTGTAATAAGATTAAAAGTGATAATTATTTAATTTAATTAAGTTTTTAAACATTTACACTGTAAAAAATGATCAAAATATACTATAATAGCAAGTTACTAATGTGCAAAGAAAAAGAAAATTAGTACAAGTAAAATAATATTAAAAAAATTTTTAAACCATGTTTTTATGTAAACAGCTGACTAAAAAGTAATCTGACTAATAAAGTAATTGGCCTCAAACATGTCTCATTTCATAAAAACATTAGAGGCCTTTTTCATTTTTATGGCTCAAATACTTTTATGAAATAATACATGTTTTTTAGTTAGATTACTTTGTTATTTTCTACTTTTTAGTTGGCTGTTTCCTTAAAAGCATTATTTTAAAGAAATGTTTTTAATATTATTTTATTTTTTACTTTTTAGTTATAAATAAAACATAATTTCAATTTAAATAAAATAATTTTCTTTATCAAGCTCTTTTTATTAAGTTTCTTGTTTTCTTCACATGAGAGCACCTGAATCAATAATTTTGACAGTTTGATTTCTTCATTTTGATTTTGGAAATGAAAATGTATAATTCTTTAATCTTTTTTTGACACATTTTTTTTTTTTACAAAATATTTATGAAATTTTGATTTTAATAAAAAATATTTACTTTTAATTAATTAAATATGAGTTAAATCAAATTAACAAAATTTTATTCTACAAATGTAATATTTTTGTTGGCTCAGTAGCTAAGGATTTTTCATAGGATGTGAGTTCAAGTTCTAAACGGGAACAATTTTTTTTCCACTGTTAAAAATTTAAAAAAGTGGATATCCTGATAGAAACACAGACAGAAATGTGGACAGATTAACAGAAACATGGACAGGGAAAGTTAATATAAAAGCATTTAATATTTATTAGAAAACAGAAAAGGTAACAATGAACAATGCATAATGAAATGATGATGAAAATGCTATTTAAATTTGCTGCATGCACACACACACACACAACATAGAAAGAAACCAAATATAGTGCAAGAATATCAAGCAATCATAGACAATCAAAAAGTTTTTTTAAAAAGTTTACCAATATAAGTTTGAGTAAATTTAATCTTTTAATTAATACTCACTTATTGATGGTAGAAATCCACTTATTAGCATCATAATCAGCTTTTTTTTAATTTTTTTTTTCAATAAAAAATTTGAATTACACAAATGATAACATAATGATCAATATATTCAATGATAAATGATTTTCATTTAACTAGTATAGGAAAAAAATATATGTGGACACAATAATGAAGTGAAAATGAGTACCTTTGAGCACAAACTGATAATTCAAAAATTAAAGAATAGAGATGAAGGATGGATAGACATATTACAAAAAAAGACATTATTATTTCAACTAGAGCTATTCTTGAGTGCTTATAAAGTATCCAAAAATATCTAAAAAAAAAGATTATAAGGTCATAAATGAGACAAAATATTTGTTGTGAAAAAGTCTGAGAAGAAAATTGGAAAGCATAACTCCATAATGATATTTTCCATTAATTCTACTTAATTGCACAATAATTAATATAAAAAATAATATAACAAATCATATACTAAATGTATGGCAATTTTCCAAAATTTGAAGAAAATGTACACCTATAATATTTTAATATAGATTTACTATAACTTGAAGTAAAACATTAAGGAATTTATTTTTTAAGAAGCTGTTCTATAGACAACCAGACAACCATTTAACATTGGTCAGTAAATGATTATTTAGATATCTTTAAGTAGTGTGTGAAGAAAGATGGAAAATTATTCAAACTCTCTTTACCCAGCAGTTGGAAAGCCTGATGATTATTGCCTTCTTGTTAGCTATTCTTCTATGAGGGGCTGTTTGAGAAGCCATTACTTTTCAATTGAGCTATTTATTGAAAAGGCCAGCATTACCTTTAGAGTTGTGTTATTTTTTAGGCCTTTTAATAGCATTATCTTTAAAAATAAACTCGTTATTAAAAATATACTTACTTTGAGTTTGAAGTTAGAGATATGTCTTTGTTGATGTTCACTCTGAAATTAACAATTCATTATATATAATCTTCTTTTAAACTTACATAATCTGAAACTCTATATTGCCACATTACAGTATATATACTCATGTATAGATTATATATATTATTAATTTTTTTCAGATGTTTTTCTGATTTGTCTTTTCCAACTTGACTTATTGATTTATAAATTTGGAGACATGCTAAAACAATTAGACAGTGATAAACCATAACCATGTGATAGCATGTGATAATGTGCAATGATGATTCATTGCTTATAACTGAAACTATTTAAAACATTTGTAGGTGGAATTAATAGTGTTAGACAATTAAAAGATAACATTGATAACTTGAAGAATGGGGTGGGATATATATATATATATGAAATTGAAATTAAAAAAAATCAGAAGGATTTATTACTTTGGGGTTCATAAAAAGTTTGAGCATTGGACATAACCAAATTGGGAATGATTCATAAAACCTTAATCTTTAGGGTTGTTCTTTTATTCTAGTACTACACCAGGGCAAAGGTCATGTGAGACTGTCTTAAGTTCTGTACTATGATTCTATATTAGCAGCACATGGGGTAATTGAGAGTTCGTGTTTAAAATTACTTTGATATATTCTCTTTTGAAGTTTTTTTCTCAGCTTTAATGAATTTATCTTTTATATTGGCAAAAGGTATGGAATGGACCTAAAAATTTGATGTTATCTTTTTTTTTTTTTACTGTTAATTCGAGAATTAAATGTTTTTTAGTTTGAGAAGTAGGTTCATGATTAATACCAAAAACATGGGGAAAATTTTGGAAAAGTTCTCACATTTTTGAAGTATGATAATAGAGTTTTGAAATGCGTCAATAAAAAAACAAATTGATTTAGTATTTAATGAAGTTGTATTTATTTTGTCAAATCTTTGTAGCAAACTGTCAGATATTTTTCAGCTTATAATAAAAGCAAATAGAAATAAGTTCACTGAAAATTTTTTAATTACTATTATTTTTTTTTGTAAAAATAATGAATTCTATTTTAGTTTTATTATCATATAAAGGTAGGAATATTAATAGACAAATTAATGTGATGAATTAAGGTCTTCACTTTTTTAAATTGCTGAATTCCATATAATTATACTATCATTCTTTTTTTTTTTGTAATTTTTAAAACAATTTTTATCTTATATTAATTTTCTAGCTATTTCTAGTTAACTTGCAATCTTCTTCCAAGATTTGTAATAGCATGCTAAGCATTAATAAAAGCTAAGTTTAAATTATATAGACTATCTTTTCTGTATGAATATCCAGAATATTGCAATTATACAGAACAAGAGAAAAAAAATATTTGGTTTTGGATTACATTTTATTATATGAATATTTTCATCAGCCTTTAATACATTCTAATTTTTTTTTTTACATATTTAAAAATGATTCTAAATATAAATATTTTCCAACATACAAAACCTTAAAAGTTATATATAAACATAACTAATAAGTATATATTTAAACATAGCTGTTCTTTTATCTGACTATTCTTAACTTAATATATTGACTAATTTATAATATATGTTAAATAATTTTATATATACCATATAATAATATTAATATATTCTTAAAAAACTATTTTTTTTTTTAAAAAAAAAACAATTAAACAAATCTAGAAATTATCATTAAAAAATAAATTATTATTAGATAGCTGATGATTGGTGACGTTTTTGATTTCTATATCCAACAATGACATCATTTTTCAAAAAATTCAATTTGAATATGATTTTTTAACATTAGTAATACAAATGTGTTTGTTTTAATGTTTTATTTTTTTAATTTAAAGTTCTTAACTTGGTCTTTAAAGCTTTGAGAGGGAATCACACTGACTAATGCTGCTTGGTTTTTATTTTATTTTATATATCAAATGCGTTGACCGGGAAGCGAACCTGGGCCAGCTGCTTAGAAGGCAACTATGTTAACCATTAGGCCACCAACGCTTGACTAATGCTGCTTGGTTGAAGCATCTTTTTTTTTTTTAAAAAAAAAAACAAAACAGGTTTCTTTTGGGATAAAATAGAAATATATATAAAATTTTTCACTAAATCCTTAAATTTACACACAACCAATTCAATTGTCATCAATGACTACATTTTTTCAAGGCTCCTATTATTTTAATGACAAAACAATGGAAGAGTAAAGAATCAAAGGATTCTAATTCAAATAAAATTTTAAACAATTCAAATGAATTGCTGAATTCAGCTTTATCACACTACTTTCTCAAATAATCACCGCTCTTCTTTCTTTATTTGTGTACATTATTTATTATTAATAAAAAGCATTTTAATTGGATTAGGCCATTACCATCAGGCTATGGTAAAATAAAAAAGGAAAAAAAAACCACTTAACAATCTTAAAGAGTTTCTAATCACTTAGTAATATAAAATAAAAGAAGAAAAAATTAGGTTAGAAAGAAAGAATTAGCAATGTTAAAAAGAGTAAATAAAAGATTATTTAATATAAAACTATAAAGCAGAATATAATTGAAGTGGGCATACCGTTACATTATGAAAGATAAATTAAAATGTTCTGTGGCAGGGAAAACAGTAGAAGAAACAAGAAGTTAATTGACGATCTTAAATACAACCGATTAGCTATGAAAACTGAAAAAACAAACAAACAGAAAAGCTTAAACAATGTTATCAAAATAAATTTCAGATAGCCATTAACAATGCAGACACACACGTCTGTATCGGTTTACATTCATAAGTAATGAGTATTTTAAATTGCCATTACCAGACAATATATATATATCAATGTGTGTACGTTCAATGAAGGTAGTTTATGAAAGCTAATCAATAGATTTCTGTCATCAATTGGTAATACTTGACTCTCATCAGTGATAATTCATAATTATTCTCTTTACACAAATGAAGGAATGAACATAAATTTGATTAAAAAAACTCAAGAATGTTGGACAGAGAAGAAAAACTAAGTATATATAATTCAATGTATTTGCTATCTTTTTATTACTTATTTTCATATAAAACAATTTTTTTTAGACATTTTTTCTAACAATTTTATTTTCTTCTCTTTCAAACAAACCCCAGCTTCCTCACATGATAATGACAAATAAACCTGTAAATCATCCTAGTGTGGTAATCAGTAAAGTTTGGATTCCACACATTAATTCTGTTTTTTAAAAAAAGAAAATGAAAAGTTAGGAGATGAGTATATTAGAGTGTCACTTTAATTTCAGAATTTCATAAATTTAAAAAGTAATCTTAACATAGTATTTTATGCTAACCTGTGTTTTATTATTATTATTATTATCAGTTAAATACGTGGGAAAAAATTTATAAAATTTGTTTTTTTTTTCTAAAAACATTTTGCATTTTTACAAATAAAATGTCATACAAAACTTCAGACAAAACAATATATATGTATTTTAATATTTAAGTACAAGGTATACACATTTAGATTTTGCAGATGATGTAGTTGTTTTTGCAAATAATACTTTAGAGCTGCAGGAAATGTTGCAAGAGTTATCAGATGAAAGTAGGAAAGTAGGCCTAAAAATAAATGTTAAAAAGTCTAAAGTAATGTTTAATGGATTTTCTCAAAATATGAAATAAAGATTGATTATGATGAGTTAAAAGAAGTTAACAGTTACAAATACCTTGGTCAGATTATTAATACAGATGGAAACATAATGGATAAAATTAATCATAGAATTAAACTTGGTTGGAGTGCTTTTGGTAGAAATAACTTGATACTAAAAGGAAATATGCCTATGTGTTTGAAGAGGAAGATTTTTAATAAATGTGTTTTGCCAGTTCTTACTTATGGATCTGCGACTTGGATGCTTAATAGAAGAGAAATACAGAGACTTCAGATCATTCAAAGAAGTATGGAGAGATGCATGTTGGGAGTAACAAGAAGAAATCGAAAACCCAATACATGGGTAAGAGAACAAACAGGTGTTATTGACCTCATTGAAAAAATTAAAAGACAAATGGAGTTGGGTTGGACATATTGCTAGAAGAGATGATAATAGATGGACAATTGAAATCTTAAACTGGATTCCGAGAGATTGTAAAAGACCCAGAAAGAGACCACATGTGAGATGGATGGATGAAATAAGAAAGTGTGCAGGGGTCAGGTGGAGAAGAGATGTTAGAAATCAGAGAAAATGGACTGAACATGGAGAGACCTTCATCCTGCAATAGATTGATAATAGTTGATGATGATGATGATGATGATACTTTATATCCTTGGAGTTTAGATGTAATTACAGGGATTTGAAGCCAGACTTTCAAGCTCTCTTCAGCTATCCAATCTATCTCATGCATGAAATATAGATAAAATATTTCATATTTATAAAAGCATAAAGAATTAAATTGTATAACTAAAACTTCTTCATTAATAAATTAAAAATATAAGAATAAAGAAATCAGTGGTAAGTTTTTGATAAACCATGAAAATGTAAATAGCTCTGTTAATAATGGAGAAGGAAAAATAAAATAGAAAAGAGAATGATAAAAGGATCTAATTAACAAAACTTATATATAAAATCTCATTGTAAATAATTTATTGTAGCACTTTGCAAAAAGAGAGATATAAATAAAGTTTTTACATAAAAAAAAAAAAAAAATTAAAAATAAAGTTTTTTTTTTTTAAAAAATAATAAAAGATGTCACTACTGGCTTTCAAGTTTTAGATTTTTTAAAAAACTTTACGCAATGACCTCTAGAAACTAATTTTTTTATTATTTTATCTTCACGATGGTATAAAATTAGTCGCTGCAAAATTAAAATTAGGGAAATTACAAGGTAGCAAATTAAGTATACACCTGAATTAAAACTATTTATATAATAAATATGCACATGCTCATAATATACTTTTAATTATTTTGAAATTGTCGCATATTTTCATTTGTGAATATAAACTACTTCTTGGGGGGGGGGGGGGGCAAAAGTAATAATGTGATTAAAAATGATTAAATTTTAAAATGTTTCTCAGAAATAATTGTTTAACACTGAATATTTAATTAATTGCTTTAATGCAATTTTAAGTGTTGAATTCACTAATATTTTTTACATAATAGTTTTTATTTTTTTAATTTTTATTACATATATCGGATGCACATTTACAGTTATATATATATAATACACTTACTACACTTTTATAGATTTTATGATACAAATTTCTATGTCAAACTATATTTTATATATCTTTGGATGAGCCATTCTTAATCATTTATGCTTTTTTTTTTTTTAACTTCTTACTTATAAAATAAATTGGTCAAATCAAACCTACATCAAAGGTTTTACCATTAAGTAAATATTTGAATACATTCATTCTAATTTTTTTTATTATTTTGCTCGCTAGTAACTAATGCAGTTGATTTAACACAACCATATTAAAATTAATTTTATTTCTCATTCTTTCTAAAAGTCTGATACTGATCGTTATTAGACTCTAGCTAAATTAAACTCAAATGATAACTCTTTTAATTTTGTATAGTTAGTAGTAATTTATTTATATTTTAATTTAGATTGATTTATGTAAGCATAATGAATATTAGACAGTAGTGACATCAGCCAGCCAGATTAGTTTCTTATTAATGATCTTTTTTTAACAATTGTTAATGGATTGCATGTGGTATCCAGCGGTAGACCTTTCTACTATGTTCTTCAAAACCATTATACAAAGCTAACAAAAAATCAGCAATAACATGTTTAACTTCAGCTGTAAGCTAACGGGAGGCATCTTTAAATCTCTTGATAATGCTATCCAAAACAAAGTCTCACATGACTTTCCCCAACACATATTTAACATATGTATCAATGACAGTAAAACCTTAGAACATTTAAATAACCACTAGACATCACATGATCACCATTGTTTATGCGTGTATACAAGCTGTTTACACAGAGGCTAAACTTTTGATACAGTAGTGCCACTCAATATAAGCCAGAGTAATCAATGGATACAAGAAGATTTGTGCATTCCTATCTAATGCCTATTCATCTAATATCCCCAGACTAGTTTCTAGCTTGTGTTATTCATCAGGGAGCCTTGGATTTGAAAGCACTGTACCTGGATCCTAGGAGGTTTAGCCTCTATGCAAATGTTTAAATAAGTCATTAGCCGAATAGTATAATTTGAAATAAATGATGACACTTTTATAGAGTGTGTAATCCAGAGCACAGCAATAGTTAGAATGTAATTTGGAGATCGGTTTGTATTAACTGCTTATATTTATTGATTGCTCATAATTTAATAAATGATTCTAGAATGTTGTAAATTGCTATAATCAAAATTGATAGTAAATATAAAATGGATGTGTGGAAGCAGTGCATATCTGCATGCAGATATGCTTGCTTCATGTTTTTTCAAATCTAAAACTATTTCCCAGTGTATCTTATATATTTCTATATTGTAACAGGATATATATACATTACATTTAAATTTTAGTACTTAATTTTTTGTTTGTAGATATCTAATAATCAATTAAAACCACAGATGTTCAAAATGCACAAATAATGAGTTATTAATTTATTAATAAGTTTCATTTAAATATTGAAATAAAATAAGCTTAAAAAAATTATAGAATCGAAGCAAAGTTTCTAATCTTTAAGTAAATATAATAAAAACCTTTTAATCTTAAAAATAACAAAGAGAGTTTTTAACAAAAATAAAATTATAAACAGATCCTTAGGGCAAAATGACCATTAAAAAAATTATTACTAAATAGATGAGTTGAGAAATAGAAACAAAAGACTTGCTTTTCCCGCCCAAAGATATATACAAAGACCACAGAGGAAAATCTACTTAATATGTTCGATGGATCCACGCATTCCTAGATAAGATGCTTCAGGACTATAAAAAGAAAAATTCAAAAGAAATAATTAATTAGATTAGAATTTTGAATTTGTTTGTCATTGCTGAAAAGTTAAAAAAGTTATTGTCACTGTTACCAAAAATGTAATCTGTTTAATCGCACTTCTCTCGGACCGGCCAGCTAAAGACAGATCGAACCAATGGTAATGTCTTCAGAAATCATCGTAAATCTTCATAAATCATCATCATCTGCAAGAAATGGCCCTTGCATAAACTCAGATCTTCATCGTGAAGGAACAAACCCAGAGAAAGGAAAGTATAAATTATAAATGATAAAAATGAAATATAAACTCTCTTCAATTTAAAATCTCCGAACTTTATTTTTTTTTAAATATGAACTGTAGACTTTCTCTCTTGATCAAATCTGAACTTTATTTTTTATAAACCTTACAATTTTAAAAGTCTTATCTAAAGTTTAAACGTAATCTTTTTAAAATATGTATATTTTTTTATTTATGCTTAGTATAAGGTCTGTTTATAATAGGGTAGGAGTTCGTGATGGCAAACATAACTTTAAAGATAAAAGCTAATACGTATCATTATTTGTGCATTATTAGATTTTAAAAATAGGTCAAATATATTATTTGATGTAAAAACAAGTTGAATGCAATGCATGACATTAAAATAAGTTAAATACCCTAAACTAAATATTTTTTTTTGTAATAAATTAAATTAGTAAATTGTCTTAAATATAAGTTGGGTGTAGATGGCTGCTTAGACTTGTTTAAGTATATGTTAGTGTAAAGGGTTTTTGATTGCAGACTATTTGTTTCATAGTTGTGTCAATGCTGGTGGAGGAATATATGAATGTTTATATCAATGTAATGTGAAGTGTGTTAGCATACAGGGCAACATGACCAACTGAATGCATGACCCCAAAGATGTAGTCATGGCATTGAAATGGATGTGGAGTACTTCCCATGACATTGACCCCTTTCAACTCTATGGATAGGGACTATAAGTCAGTAAGTTTTCTCTTTATTATTTTATATGCATGATTTCTTTGCCAGACAGATGCGCATTCCTGTACTGGACGAAGTACATGTTCTGCAACTAATATCACGCTGTCAGATGCACATCCCTGTCAGCATGGTTTTATGCTAACATGTTCACATTGCACTGGTTGTGGATATATATTAGGAAGTGAGAATTGGCTGCAGACTTTTAGCTCTGGAGTCAAATGTTTTGAAAATCTTTTAAGTGCGTTGTCTAGGTGACCTATCTATGCTCAACATTCTAAGATTAAAAAAATTAAAGTTAAAATAATAATTATAATAATGAAACATTAAACATAATTTGTTTTATAGTAATTATTTTTCAAGTTTGTTTGTTGTCACCTATATATACGTGAATAAAATCTTTTGTGTTATTAGTACTGGCAGTGATCTAGTTTATTTTTTAAAAATCTTTATTAAAAATATTTTAATAAATATGTTTTAAACCTCTCCTACTCCATGAGATAGTGGCATGGGCTGATGGTCTTAATAAGATAAAAGTATCTGCCTACTATATAAATTTTCCAGGTTCAAATAGCCTGGTAGTGCCCTGCATGGCAGATATAGTAAGACTCCAACTTCCACAATTTACCCCGACCATTATAATATATTTGCACACCCTAGTACATGTGCATGCATGTGTATACAATTTAGACATCTTTTAAAAGTTAAAAGTTATTTTGAATCATGCTACAAGTTTTAAAAGAAAATATTTTATTAAAGAAAAGAGCATAGGAGTGGAATGTATTTCATACAATGAGAGATAGGCCAAGTAATGAAAACAAACCATTACTAAAGTTATGTAAGTGCCTTATTTCCTAATCTAGCAAAACAATCAGATGAAAGAGTTATAATTTAGCACATTTGAATGTCTACACATATTTTAAGGTGTAAATAAGGAATAGAAAGAAAGATCAAGAAAACTCATGTGGCTGCACCAAGGACTGCGGAAGCAAAATTAAGATGCAAAAGCAATTAGAGAAAATTTAGGAAAAAATCAATTAAGAGCTAACAGAGTGCACCCCAGTTGTATAAGAATGATATAAAATCATTCTGGTATATTTTGTAAAAATTATTATTAAAAAATTATTTTATTGAACATTTGCAGAAGTTTTATTGAAAGATCATAGAAGACAAACATGGCTTAATCATATATAAAATGCATACAGTACCTGAAGCCATGCATGAGTAATTGTTTGTTTCTCTGTGGTCATCAAGCAGCAGACATTTTGAAGTTTTCATTCCCCATTATGATTCAGCCACCTTTTGCGATCACTATGCTAATCCCTACATTCAAGAATCCCTTTGATAGTCTACTGAGAAGTGATCCTGAAGACCTCCATAATCTAGCTGGTAATATGTATTAAATCAGTTTTTAAATTATGTAACACATTAATTACTTTATTTGTGCAGTTTTAACTTACTCAATCTTATTTAGTATTTACATGCTGAGGTCTTACTGTCCTTAAATATTTGACACAGCAAATATTAATGTGTTTTTTAAAATTTTAGTTACATTCACTTGAATGATGGAGGGAGTTAAATTTAAATACAGAGTTGTTTATACTCCCCCCTCTCTCAATGTTCCCCTAAGACAATACAAGTGTGGGAAGATGACCTGTTTTAAAACTCTAAAACAATTTAAATAAATTGTAAAAAGATTTATTTTTTCATCACTATATTACCCCCTCCTTCCCATCATGTCAAGTAAAATTTCATTATCACATTTCTAAGAAATCATCATTTTCTATTATGGAAGGATGGTGAGTGTTTAGAATTTAATTAAATATATAAAATTTAGAAACATGTTTGCTTATTATGATTAATCTAAAGATCAGTTCATACTTAAATTTATATGTTTAAGAAAATATATATGTAAATGCATTTATGCCAAAAACCTTACCTCACGTGGTAGAATAAAGATGATTCTATTTATAGTTTTAATTTTATATTTTAACAACAGAAAATAAGATTAGTAATTCTTTAGCATTGTTATTTAAGGTTTCTCACATGATGGAAATATTGCAATATTATATAAATGTCTGTGCTGCATTCCTTATATATGCTATATGATATGTAAATTTAGAACACTGGTTGTACATCGGTAATGTAAACATGATTCGCAAGCTATAAGTCACATTATAAGTGATAAGAACCCTCTATGATTCCTATATTATAATATTAAAGTTTTAAGTCAAGATTTATTAATGAATATTATTTGTGAGTGGGTTATGAATCTTATCCAAAACTCTCTGTAATTATTCAGGAAGACTTTAGTTAATAAAATAAAATCATGATATTTCATAGTGTGGGTAGAAGATTTATCTAAATATTATTATTTAGGCTTACAATATTTGCATTCCTGTTCCCCATCTGCTGTCTTGGTTCATCATCAATATTCTGTTTGTTATCATTATATTTCCTGAATGGTTTATGTATCAGATGGTCAAACTGCATAAGGGTAGACAGACCAGATATCATGTGCTTGAGTACCTAATCCATGTATTAGCATCGGTCTACATTCTACAGGAGCCAGAGACTCCTTGCAACCCAAATCCTAGATTTGGCACATCTTTGCTCTCTCCATAAGAATGTGCCTTCAAGGACATCCACTCTTCAGTGGTGAACCATACCATTTGATCCCCAAGCCAATCTTAAACCTCATTAGTATTAAGCATATCCATGAACAGCAATTATAAAGAGAATAGAACCACAATACTTTAAATTACTTGTTTGTTTAACCACCTATGTGTATGTATCCCTGGATAACTGTAGAATCAAAGCTGTGCACAATACCCCCTATCATAATACATTTCAATTGATTAATATTTCAAAAGACATAATGATAGATAGTTATTTATTAAGATTAATCAATCATTGATTAAGTTGGGCACACACTCATATGTAAATTGCCATTACTTCTATCTGTAATAATATAAAGGCCAGTGAAATCATTTTCTCAAATTAACTTGTAAGCTATCCATTCATTACATTCAAGCCCACAATAAATTTTATTATTATGATTAATTGTATGTTTCTATATGTTGGAACCATAGTATAATCATATAGAACTAAATTTTGTTTAGTATTAAAATGAGCATCCTGAGCTTTGAACCCAATCCAGGAAAAGGTATGCCTAATCATGTTTAAAACAAGGCAAAACTCTCTCCATACAGTAGTACCACTCTGTGTCAATCAGAGTAATCAATGTATGGAGAGAGTTTTGCCTTGTTTAATAACAATTATGTGCTAGTATGAGATAGTGATCATGTGATCTTTAGTGGTTTACCTAATTATGTTTATGAAATTTACTATAAAAGTCTGATTTAGTAGGATACCTATTTAGGCTTATAATGAAAAATCAACATGTATACTTGTGTATTAGAGTGCCAGTCCTGAGCTGTTAGAAGAACCTTGAGAGAGAAAGATAGTTTCTGTTTGTACCCTGAACTAGGTCATGCTGTGGGAAGAAGGGAAGCTGAGTGACATCGGAAGGCTAGGTAGGGGCTTAAACTAGGAGCATGGAGGTAACCCTGTGTCTTCTGGTTGTGAGTCCCTGCTTGGTCTTTTGTTTTTTTAACTGATTATACAATCTTGATTGTTACAGTGTCATACTTATTTAGTTTACTTAAATTCAATACAACTTTAAAATATTTATTTGATTAATATTATTAATTATAATAACCATTATTAACACTAATTTCTTGCATGGTTTAAGGCAGTTCCAGAATGGTAGATGCGAGAGCTGAAATTCCATAGGTCATGGCCAATGTCTGTTACTCCTATTACTGAAACTTCTTATAAACTCCTGAGCAATAATTTTTTCAATTACTTTTGATTGGTACCAATTGTAAATGAGTATAGTCATTCTAACTATAAAAGAATGGAAAAAAATGATAAGGAAAAAAATTGTACTAAAGAGGATATTTCTGAAATAAATACAACCAATCTGTGAAACATAAACATTCTCAAATGTAGATAATGCTAGTTGTTTTTTATTTAATATTTTATAATGCTGCTTTTGAACTTCTTCTAGAATATACTTTATCTTTAAAATAATAGAGATAATTTTTTTTATATTAAATGCTTTTATTGATTATGCACCAAAAAGCAAAAAAATAAATAAAATTTTCTTCAATTATAATTGTTTTTAGATTTAACTTGAAATAAAAGCATGGGGTGGAAGACCCTCTCCCCTGTGCTTTTATTTCAAGTTAAATCTAAAAACCCCAATTGAGCTTGAAAAAAAAATTATTACCTTTTGGTGCATAGTCAATGAAAGTATTTAATAAAAAAATGTTATCTTTTATTTTTCAAGTTTTTAGTATTCAGAATTTTGTAACCACCTTTTTCTTAAGAAATTTATCTAAATATTAATTTGAATTTGCAAAATTATCTATAAAATATTCTAAATTTTTTTAAAAAAATTTATTATTAGAAAAATTGTTTATTTAATATTTTAAAATTCCAAAAAATTAGAAAGCCAAAAATGTGAATGTTTCTTTGACTTGATATTTGTATCTTTTATTTGACATGTATTGATTAATTTCTCATTCTGTGTATTTAAACAAAATTTAATGTTAACACTTTAGTCCATCATAATTTAAGGTATGAAAAACCATTTGATTTTTTTTTTCACCCGTAAATACATATTATATACACATACTAAATATAATATATATAAGAGGTATACATTTATATCAGAAATATCTAGTAATATATATATATAGAAATTACTTAAAATAGGATCAGTAAAGCAATATTTATTTCAATGTTCACAACATAACAGTAACTGTTTACAATAGTGACATATACTTTTAATTCAACAATCACATGTGTATGAGCATGCATATTTAAATATAAAGAAATATTATTTTAAAATATTTATGTAAAGTTATTTTAAATTTGAAATAAAATCTCAATTATTGTGATAATGGTAAATAAAATAATAATTTATATTAGAATCTTTAGTATAAATATTTTTTTAACATTGTGATTTGTTTATTTAAATTTATTAATATGATTGTTAAAATATTACATATATGCTGCTCAATTGTTCTAATAAATAAGACAAATCATATGAAAAATCTTCTTTATAGTAAAATGCATGAATAAAATTAAATTTAAAGATGTTATTGAGATAGAAAATTTTAGGCTATTTTGCCCACCCTATTTAAAAAATTGTTACACACTTGCATATTGAATATTTGTTACTCTTTATAAACAATTTTCTTAGAAACACTAAAATTAGTGAATTTCACTTTTCACGAAATTACTTATTATCCACTCCATACCTAGAGAAATGAAAAAAAAACCCAACTTATTGTGATTTTCATAAAGTTTACCACAATAATGGATTGATTCAAAAGATAAAATGTTGTTATCATTTATTGTTCTCTGCTCACAAATTTACAATTAAAGTATCAAAGTTTTTTTTAAATCATTTAAAAAAAAAACATTCTAAAAAATTTCACTGAGATAAAAATAATTGGATCTCTTAAAGATTGTAAGTGAACTTTAGGTTATAAAGAATATTTGTTTTTACTTTGTTGAAATTAAGTTCTCACAAGAGAAAAGCTCAAATAAAAAAAGATGTTATTCTTGTAATATAATATAAATTATTTATATATTATTTTAATTTTAATATTGATAAATTAATATATGCATAATTTGTTTTGATGAAAGATTGTCAATTAATATTAATTATTATCCATAATTGAAATATAATAGAGGCTGTAAGGTGATGTGAATTAAATCTATTTATCCTTTATATTATCAATTAGGAGAGATTTATAATGCCCTTTTAAAAATTTTAAATATTGATAACTTCAACAATGAAATTAAAAATGAAATCTTAAAATCAGAAAGTATATATATCATCTTCTGTTTAATAATTTGTTAAGAGTTACTTAGTATAATTAATCCAGTTAGTAAAGCTCTTCAGGACAAACATATGAATATATTACTAGTTGTTGAATCTATTGGAAATTTGAAAATACATTTCCAAATATCAGATACAAATTATAAAAAGTTCTTGAAACATTATATGAATATGTGGATGGAGAATCAGAGTCTGAATCTGTATTAGAAGATCAACAATGAAAAAAAAATGTCAATTTTATTGCAAACATTTGGATGAATATCCATAAAAGCCAGAATATAAATTTAAAGTTAATGTATTTCATAATTTTAGGTACTGTGTGGAGTTCTTTAAACAAACATTTTGGACAGCTCATGGCACACATTGATTATTTTATTGTTTTATACATGATGTTTAAAATTGGTAATCAAGATTTGCAAAAACATTACAATGACTTACAAATGAATTTGACAGATAGTAACAATAAAGACATAAATGCTATAGAACATTTTGATGAGTATCAAATAATTTATCTTTCCCAAATTTTACAATAGTCTTAAGAATTTTATTAATCACATCAGTAAGTATAGCAAATGGTGAGTATTCATTTTGAAAACTAATGAATTAAATATACTTAAGAACAAATATGTCACAACCAAAACTTGACAGTACAGTTTAACTTTATTTTCTATTGAAAATAATGTACACGAAAAGTTATATTGTATTAAAAAGTTAGATGTCAAGAATGTAATAGATAATTGTAAAAATTTATCTGCCTACAGCACTTGTAAATTGTGTTTTTATTAAATATAATGAATGTTTATTTTAAAATTTAATTCTAGTTTTAAGCAAATCATTAAAGTGAAACATATTACAAAATGAAATATATATTCTTCATATACATATTGCTTAAAATATGATAATTTTTGATATATTTAACATCAAAATGTAAGAAATTTTATCTGCCTATTGCTCTTTATTTCTAAAAATATTTACCCTATTTTTTTGTCAAATTGCACTGTTGTTACTTACTAAAAAACTGCTTGTAAATTGTGTTTTTAATAAATATAATAAATGTTTATTTTATAATTTAATTCCAGTTTTAATCAAATCATTAAATTGAAACAAAGTATGACATGCAATATGCATAAATATATTTCTTATTGCTTAAAACTGCTTTTTATTTTGAAAAGTAATTATCCTAACTAAATTAAAATGTGAAATAAAAAAATGTTTACTGCCCTGTCATGAGTATTAGTTGAAACAAATGAAAGTTCTAAGAATAATTGCTAACTGCAATAATGAAATTATTTGATATTTTAAATATTTTCCTGTGTTCAATATCTAAAAACTAAGTCATCTACTGAAAAGTCAAGTGTCTTATATAGATTAGGTTTGTATTAATTAGTTATATGTCAGATTTCAAGCAATTCTATTGAATTTAAATATAGAAATCTCAATTTTAAAATTTCATTCTAATTGGAAAAATATTAAAATTTAACAAACAAACAAAACAATTTTCCAATTTCAATAAGAGCATTTAAAAATTTTATTATCTTGCCCAATGTTATCTATACATAGCTATATTTGATAAAAGAACAAATATTGCACTTTTTAGAGAGATTTTGGTATACACTATATAATGAAAATGACATTTTCATAAAAATTATACCTATGTTAACCATAAGATATTTGTTTTGAAAATCTATTACAATTCATTTATTGCATATGACAAATATATTGAAGATATAATTTTACAATGATAGATTCAGTAGAATCACACCAGCAAGGCATACTAATTGATCTTACAAACTTGAATTCATATTTTTAGAATTTCAAAAATCACTCTAATAGGGTTTGTTATTATATGTTTGATAGCAAAAATTTGAATTTTAAAAAAAGTTGTGAGTGATTTGATGGTTAGAAGCTATTTTAGATTTTATTTAAAACTAAATTATTTAGATGTCAGCAGTGTTTAGTTTAATGAGAGAATAATTCAGTTTATTGCCTAATCTATATTGAAAAGAAAGTATAGTATTCTGCTTGTATAACATTGGCTTTTGTTAAGAATAAATTTAAATATAATTTCTTTATTTGCTTGTTACATTATTTATAAGACTATTGAGTATTTATTTTTTAATAAGTATTTAATGTTTTCATTTAGGTTTTATTTTATTATGTTATAATGCTTTTTTAAAACAGAAAATTAGTCAACTGAAAATGTACTGATAAAAACAAAGACTGCCTACTTGCTTACATATTTTGTTATTTTTGACAATAAAAGTTGATATTTAAATTTTAACATTTCCATGGCTAAGTACATAATTAAATCACAGCTGACTTTGCAAAATTAATTTTTCATATATGCATTCTTAGTTTGAATAATGCTTTTGTCAAAACAAACCTACTTTTTAATAAAAGGATTATTAAAATTAATTTTAAACATAACTAAAAGAATGAAAAATTGTAAAAGTTATAAATTTATCTAACTTGTTGCTAATAATTTCTCCCAATTTTTTACCAAAAGAGCTAATGACAGTTTTGATCATATTTACAAATTTTATTTCTACAATTAAATCTTTGTTCTATATTATATTTTGATAAACTTTACATTATTTATTACAATTATAAGTTTACATATGAAAGACGTTCTGAAAATTAATATCTGAGCTTTGGAAAATTATAAAAATAAAGTGCTAAAGTCAATGCATAATGATAATGAGGGTTTTTTTCCACATTGGATTGCAACCTTCATTTATTTATAAAAATTATTGAATGAAATATTTATTTGAATTTCATTTTTATAATGAAGATAAATTTTAGTTAACTCAACATAAATCAATAAAAATCTGTTTTAAAAATTTTAAATTACATCCTATTATTAAAACTTTTCCCCCAAATTTCTTCAGCAGCATTTATGAAAACATCCCCCCCCCCCCAAATAATCACAATCTTTGCTTTATTATAACTATGGTTTTTATGACTTGTCTTCTTAAAAACAAGTATTTTCAAATAAAATCTAATTGTACTTTTTTGATTTGTTTGTTATATTTATTTTTGGTAAAATCTGCAAGATATTATCTACAACATGATATAAATGTATAGTGCACAAAGATTTTTTTCACATTATAGCAACATGACTAAGTAGAAAATTGTTATCCATACTATTCAAATATTGCATGGAAGAAAGAAATCAAATACATTTTTAAAAATCTTTTTTGAATATTTATTTCCATTTACTAATCTTTTTTTTTATTTGCAAAGTTGACACTTCATTTTTCAAATTACTTTCATTTTTGAGTTTATTTTTTAAATAAAATTTGCCAAAAATATAAAAATATAATGAAGGTTAAGTTTTTTATTGTTGTTAAAATTAAAACAGAAAGTAAAACAAGAAAAGTTAATAGTTAATTAAAGTGACAAGAAAAGAATAGACAAAAAATTAAATGAAAGTTTTTTAATGTGTTCTTGTTAAATGTCTTATATATATATATATAAATGCGAAATATCAGCTCTATATATAAACAACTCATTTGCAGTAATTTTATCATTAGAATTAAAGACCTAATCTTTTAATTTATTAGATATGTTGGAATTTATGCACACCCCAGCATCCATACATCTTGTATCTAAAAAGCTACCAAGACATTTAGATTGATTCCCATTTTTTTGTTGATAACTCAAATTAAAAGTTAACGAAGATTTTTTATTATTATTTTTGAGCATTAATTACTAAACAAAAGTCTTTATAGGTCATATTTAAAAAAAAAACAAAAACAATTTGTACATTAATTATTGAAATGGCAAAATAGCAGTCATCATCATATTCAAAATATAGAAGCCAAGACAATGCAATTCTGGTTTTCATTTGATTCAAACTGAAAATTCCTATAATTAAATCTGCATTGAATTTTTTATAGATCTATCTACAAATAGTTTCAAAGATCAATATCTTATAATGAAAAACAAAAATAGAGCTAAAACAGACCTTGTTTAATATTAGTTTTCTTTTCAAATGTTATTTTCCATTGTCAGTAATCACTTTTGTTATGTATGTATTATGAATCATCTTTGGTGAACAAGCACCTATATTTTCTTGAGCAAATCAATAAAAGCAAAATATAATTCACACTTTTATTTGCTTGATCACAAAAGCCTTTTCTATAATGTTTTTTGATTTTCTAATCATATTGATCTTTGCTAGTCATTTTTCTATAATTGGAAACAATCTATTCAACAAATTCTTTAAAAATGTTACTGTTGCAGTGGATAATAAATAATATTATGCATCAATTTCTGCAGATTTTTTAATACCTATTGATTTTTATAAATCGGAAATCTTCATAAAATCAGTTGATACATCTTCATAAGTCCATATACTTAAAAAAAAATCCATTAGGTTTAAAGTTAATAAATTATCATCGTATTTTAAAAATTCTCCAGATATGCCATCAGAATCTGAGATCTTTTCATTTTTTAAGATTACAAAAAGCTGTATCAACTTCATTTTGCTGTAATATATTATTAAAAGTGATCATCTCGATTTCTGTAACACTATTCAAAAGATGAGCAAAACATTCCATCCAACTTTTAAAATACCATCATTATGATATTAAGTGCATTTCTTATTTTCAATGAATTATAGAAAAGTTGTAAAATTTCAAAGTTTATACAATTAAATCATTTTAAAGACTTCTTGTCATTCTTTAATTGTCTGCCTTTATATATATAT
The DNA here is from genome assembly GCA_028023455.1 of Epiperipatus broadwayi. NCBI lineage: Eukaryota > Metazoa > Onychophora > Udeonychophora > Euonychophora > Peripatidae > Epiperipatus > Epiperipatus broadwayi. The sequence continues at coordinate 3,029,146 of JAQFVV010000062.1, forward strand.
AAATCAAGTTCCCAATGTCAGAATCATTGTCAGACAGCCAATCAGGATTCATCTTGATCCCAAGTAGATTAATTTGTTTCCACAATACATTCTTAAGAGAATTCCAAGTCTCAGTTACATGACAAATCTAAACTAAAATTTTACGTATTCTTAATAATTGATCTGCAATAATTCAATAGCAGGACTCCATTTAAGATTGCAGCATTAAAATCATTACTATTTTCAATAAGTTTGAGCTAAGGTTTTTCATTTTTATTATCTGTACATTAAAATCTCCAGGGAAAAAAAATCTATCTGTTAATGATCTTGGTGTTATAACATCATCTACTAAGTAATAAATGATTTTATTTTCTGAACTCTTGAATTTAATGTTGGAGCTAAAGAAATAAAATGACACAATAACTATTACACAAAGAAAATTTTAACACTATTTGCCTTTCATTAATATATTTAGTAATTCCAAAGGTATATGATATTAACTTTGTTTTAATAACAAGTTCAACATCATACTATATTCTTTCACCAAATAATTTGCCCTTCCAAAAAAGAACTTCTGGTTATCTATCTGTCCAATTAGAGTTTTTTTAATTAGAAAATGTGTTTCATTAAGGAAAGCTATGTCAATGTTAAGTTTTATAGCATTTTAGTTATAAAAGTTGTCTTATGTTCAAGTCTTGAAGAGTTCACATTAAATAAAGCTTGTACATTTCAAGTAAGTATATTAGAAAAAGATAAATTTATGACTACTTCCTGCTTTGTTACCATTAACAATACTATATTACAATTTTTGTATTGTTTAATGAGTGGTCTTTTAGGCACAATTATTTAACCAAATATTACCTTTTCAAAGTCTTTTTCATTTTATAGTAAACATAACAATCGCAAATATAACTGATTAAACATACATTTTGACTAAAATGTGAAGTAAAACTTTTATCCAAATCCAGTTTCGATGTGATTTATTACTGATTGTATTGTATCATAGAAGATCATTATTACAAGTTTTCAATTTTCTAGACTCCTGTTCAGCCATTATTTTGTCAGGATAACCATAAAGTACTATCAATATTATCTCATTCTAATGAATTATATTCCAAATTTTTTTTTACTAAAATAAATATTCTTTCGCTGAGCCTGTTATATGTCCATTGTAATGACTTTATATTTGATCTATTTTCTGATCAGAATTTATAATCTTAATGTTTAATTTTCATGTAATCAAACTTACACTTTTTTAAAAAAACTCATCTTAGATCTTTTAATTGATTGTAATGTTATCTTATTGTTTTTATTTTTCAGATGTATTACGATCTTGCAACTAGTAAGTAAAAGTTGGGCATATATGAGATGCCATATCTATGAATAATCATTTTTATTTATTGATTATATAAATAAAAGTCTATCTGTTTATGAATTTGGGCTAATGTTAGCAATTTGAAAAGATTATAAATAATAAATGACAAAAATGAAAGGGCAAAAAAATATTGTACAATATCTTAATTAAACATGAATTAAATAATAATCTATTAATGAATTGAAGTTAGAATAAATTTAAATTTACATCTATTTATAAAGAATATTGCTTCTTTATCATTTATATAGACATTTACAATGTTTTGTGTTAAATAAAAGTTCACAAATTCCTTATTAGTAATGGATGTATCTTTTTTTAACTCTTTGATTAAATTATTCAACAATTAAATAACGATCTGCTTTTTTCTTGTTTTATATCTAATATATGATTATCATAATAATTTATACAGCTTATAAATAGAAATGCCTTTTGAATTTTTTAGCAATTAATTTTTTTCTTAAGTATTAAATAGAGGTAATTGAACTTGATATCATGGCTTGGCTGGAAGTTTTCCAGAATCTTGGGAAAAGTTATTAGTGAGATCTCAAAATATTTGCAATATATATATTTATCCAAAAAGTATAATTTTATTAAACATAATTTACAAGCTTAAATACATATAGTTATATACAAAAAATTATATTATTTTTAATTATTGTCTGTTTGCTATTGTTTTTGCCGAAAATAATTCAATATATGTATCATATATTTATATAAATATTGATTAAATTGTGCGCTAATACGCAGCTGAAGAGGATTTTTTTTTTCTAGTTAATTAAAGCAACAATATAAGACTGAGCGCTTTCTAGAGTTACAATACTCTCATATTCATACCTTATTTTGTTACTTTAACTGGAAAGAAAAAATTCTCTTCAGCTGCATATTAGCGCACGATTTAATCCATTACTTTCACTGAAGCGAAGTATAAACCTCATATCTTTATATAAATTTAATTAAAATATTTTCCCTATCATACGTACCTGAAACATCAAAATTTTTCTTATCAATCCTCTGAGCACAGACGCTTGGTCTGAGGCCCAACAAATCAATATATGAACTGACCCTGGATACTATAAATTAATGACTTTGTTAAAGACTATAATTAACATAGACAGAAATTATAGTACTGAATTTAGATTTTATTTCTATATATGACGAATTGTAGCAATTTTGGCAAAATTTATTAATTTATATGCATGTTATACACTTTATAAATATTTTTGCATATCACAATGTCTGGCAGTAAAACTATATCATTTACAAAGATTAAGATCTTTGATTTGTTTTTTAGTAATTAATTTTTTTATGAATTATTAAAGAAAACCGACTACTTTTAGAGCTTATGTAGCATCCATTGGTAGAGTCACCATCTACTCACCAATAGAGTAGTAAAATACTAATTGTTAAGTTTTATATTTTTTGTAAAAAATATATATATAAAAGCATGAGAATAGTATATTTAGGAAACAAAATTGAAAATAATATATTTAGCAGTCAAACTAATGCAGCATAATTAAAAAATAATCTTTTCAACAAATGTGATGATCAAACCTTTCATAACAAATTTTATAATTTGCATATTTTTCATTTCTCTTGGAAATAGACATCATTTAAAAATTCATTTCATTTTGGATTTATTGTTGTCAATTATTTTCTTATGGATTATATGGATTACTTTTAGGTTTTGTTATTCTTGTTAAATCCTTAATTATACTGAATCCATAAACTGTTTTTGTAATTTATTTATTATGGAATTGTGTTTGTTCTCATCACTGATTTAAGGTCTCACAGAATGTTTGCATTGATTACACTTGTTCAAAATAGTTGTTTTTAAATCATTGTGGCCTTGGTTTGATGGTTCAATACAAACATTATATCAGATGTGTTTTCAAAATATATATCTTCCACTGTTTAATATCATACAGTTTTTGACTAAAATGTAACTTTTCATTTGTGTTCATTTCATGGCAATTGCTTTTTCATTTTACTTGGAAATTGCCTGGGGAGGGGTTAAATTTGTTATTAATTTGTTACCATTAATAAGGATTATAGTACTGTTAAATTGGCTTAGCAGTAAATCATGAAACATACTCTAAAATGTTTGCTGATAATTTGACAATTTTTACCAATAATAACAATCAACCCTTAAGCTAGCAACAATCTTAACCTGTAGTCAAGGCAACTTCCTTTAACAATAAATTAATATATGTAATTTGATAAATTACATACATTAATATAATACATGTATTTTTACTTTTGCTGCCAAACAATTACAAAATGTGCATGCATACTGTGAGCAACCATCAACATTGAGTGATGAGAGAAATTAATTCATACATACTTCAACACAAAATGGCATTGTGCAATTTCACTCCTTTTTTTAAAAAAAATACAAAATCACAAAATAAAATGTATTGATATATTAATTTTAAAAACTGAAGAGATTACTATTTTTAAATAGATAGCAAAGTCAAAGTAGTTTAATTCAGCCCCTATGTGCTTGATATTTTGTTGTTCTTCAATTTCAAGATCATTTTTAAGATTGCTTCAAGAAGATTTTTGGAATAGAAAAAAAATTGACATTTTACATAGTTAAATAAAGATTCATGATTATTTTTACACAATAATTGTACAATAATTATTAAAAAACAAAAGTATACATGATTACACTTTTATTTTATATGTATATGTTTTATTTTTAAAAATGAAGTTAATAAATTTTAGTATAATGATAACAAAGTAAACTACAGTCATTATGATTACTCTGCCTTGTGAAACCAATTCCTAATTGTTGTTACCAACAGTGTATTAGGGTCTTTTGAGATATTTCAAAAATTATAAAGCAATTTTAATATTTTAAAGCAGAATTTTATAAATTTAGCAAAGTGAAAAAAATTTTTTTAAAAAATTATGTTGATTTTATGAAGTCACTCTGCTTGGCTGTTTTCCTACAGACCATTTGATGAAGAATATGTCCTTTATTCTCACTTTATTATTATTTTTAAAAATGTCTTTCATTTGTAAGCATACACTTATAACAAATCAAGTTCAATTCATTAAACTCTGATATGTAATAATGTTTTAATACTAAGAATGATTACAAAAAGAATGATTACAAAAAGTGTCATCACTGAAAACAGTTAAAATGCCACTTTGCAAGAGGGTTAACAATGACAGAGATCTATATTCTATAAATACAATGTAAAATCATTTACTGTTTATGATAGAAAGCTCCTGATCATTGATGCTTGTACAGATATTTTGATGCAACTATTAAAAAAGTGATTTAACTTTGTATAACTGGTGAATTTATCATGAAGTTTATCTTTATAATGGAATTCTTAGAATATGAAAGAATGTTTTTTTTTTTTACAATAAAATTTTATGGCATTAAAGAAGTCTTAAAAAAGTTGTTATATCTATATAAATAGTTTGTATTTATTTTAGAAATGAATCTTATCAATAAATGGTATTTCATTTCACAAATAATATTATATATTGAATATATATTTTTTATTAATTGCTATTTTATGATTAAATTACATAATAAATAATAAAACTATTCATTGTAAGTGTCAATGTTCAAAAGTCAGGGCGATCATGTTATATATGACTTGCTTTATTAATTACTATAATAGATTTGTAAAATATTATTTTAAAATTTTTTATTATTGTGTAGCCTCAGATAAAAATGCATAAAAATGCACCGTGGTATTATTTTTATCACATAGCTTCTAAAATACCATCATCACAAACCTTCAGGTAGTTATGTGTTAAAATTTTTTTAATTATTTTTTTGATGAAAACTTATGCATAATAATTATTGTCAATAGTTTGTTAAAATATTTTGAGTCGTATCATTTTTATATTTTATATTTAGAATATAGATTTGTTTTCTTATACTTTTTTGTAATACTTAATTAGATTTGAATGAAATAATTTTTTTAAATATTATTTATTTTTATATTTTCCATAATAATTTTTTTTAAAAAAGAAAAAACATATGAATAAACCAGTTTTGATTGATAATTTTTCTGAGTTATTAAAAAAAATCAGTAAATTTACAATGCCTAGCCACTAATACCAGAATTCTTATAAATTATATGGTTTACTTTGTGTATTATTATTATACTTGTTAAATCTGTAAATTGTATTCAACTCATAGATTGGTTTGTGATTTAATTTTTTATACAATTATGTTGCCCTCATCATTAATTTTTTTTTTTTTTTTATAAAATGTTTGCATTGATCATATTTGTATGGTAGAAAAATAAAATATATTACTTTCAGATTTGTTTTCTAAAGAAATTTTACTATTTTGATGTTTTCAAACTTATACACTTTTAATCATTTTTTTTTATTTACAAAAATATGAAATTAATGAGTTTTCTTTTTTTGCTGCATTAATGTGTAGGCACTACCAACTTATAGAGTGTTCACCAGTACTGCAAAATGTTTAAACTTGACTAATCACAATATTTATTTCTCTATTATAAAATGTAGGCCTCACTTCTAATACAGAATCCATATCTTATTATATCTTATTCATTTTTCTAATTCTTTTTTAATGATTAGTATCTACACTGAACAATAGGAATGCCATCTGATATTGGAATAAGTTAATATCTGTCATACTATAACAAATTAGGATTTTATTTTTGGTATATACATTCCTGATCAACTGTGATGTTATGAATTCTGATAAATTTTTATTTAATAAAATTAATCAGAGATTTAAAAAAAAAAAAAAAAATCATAATAAAATCATTACTTTTTTTTTTAATTATAAGCTTTATATTATTTGATGCCAAAAAACATGCTGAAAATTCATAGATACACTTCCTTGTTCAATTTAGTCTAAGATCCACTTGATAATTTTCAAATGCAGTTCTCAAACAATAGAAAATATTTTTAAAAATAAAGTATATTATTATATTTCATTGACATTGTCAAGCACTCTGATTGTACCTATTTTACTTTATTTGTACCTGAAAGTTGTTATTCATATTATATAATCCAAATTATTTATTTTTTTTTGCTTTAAAATAACATATTTTTTTATGGAAATAAATATAACTTTACAAAATCAGAAATGCTAATTTTTAAATTAAGCAGAAAATTGGTTGCATGCATTCTTTTGCTAGAACTTTATCTCATTTATTAAAATCATTTGCTTTTAACTATTGTAAATGATTGCATATTTGTGTACCCTATTTGAAGAATGTGAAATGTAAAAATGTATTACTAACACTATTTCTAGTACACTGTTAACTAGACTAGTAATTATTGTAAGCAATGACCATTAAATTACTTTATGTCCCATTTGCCTAGATATTTTGCATTAAAAAAATCAATAAATCTGTATACATGTAATACATGAAACAAAACTGGTTACAAATCATATGGGTTAATGGTTATGACTGGGTTTGCAATGTGGTACCTTGACCTGAGATTCAAATGACTTTTTTTCCTAGACAGATGATGATTTTTATCAAGTCCAGATAATCAGCCATAAACAAATCAGTCATCTAATTATTTTATTGGCAAATGGGGCATCTAGTTATTCTTAAAAAGTCAAACAGATAAAAAAATTTCTATATCAGAAAACTAGCAACTGATTGGCAAGGTAAGTAATATCTTTTTCTTCATTGTTCCACTTTGGAGAGATTGTCAATGCTTTTGCTATGCAGCGGCTTTTTAAGGCAGTATAGATATTATGCTTAATCACATCAAAAATGAACAATTAACTATACACCATAATGCTATAATGATGCAATACATTATATAAGTTAGTTTATAAACCATTATCGTAATGTATGTGGTTAATTGACTAAAAATGAGTACAATTATCTAAATTTCGAATACACTCGCTATTTCCGGGAGTATTTTATGGAAAGGGAGGTAGGTTTAAATTTGACAATCGAATATGCAATTTCAGAGCAATTAGCAGTACATCTTTTGATATCTATATCCATACTTATAATTGTTCCTTTTTTCCCCCATGCATCTGAGTGACGCACACACACGCGCGCATATAAAGGAAAATATAATTCTGTTAAATCAACGAATTTCACGTCATCATGCCTATAATCTGTAAATTTTACTTTTGCTATAAAACAATGATTGAAATAGAAACTCGCGAGGAAGAGTACGTAGTCTTTGTACTATTGATTAATAACTAATGGTTATTATGGTCTGAGAGACGGATGGGGGTAGAATGATCGATTTCAGCACGCCCATTTTAATATTACAAAAATACAATCCTTCTATGCAAGCTGCCGCAACTTTTTAAGATGTTTCATCGTAGGATGAAAATTCATAAACACTCTATAGGAGGCGTTCTCCTAAGTAAAAAGATTTTGGGTAATTATAAAGCTGGGCTGCGGCTGCCTATCTTTCTTTGCTTCGTTATTGTGCCAAAAAAATAAAGCTCCCCAGATAGTCCAGTGACAAGTGACAGCTCGCTATGATGTGTATCAAATACAGTGAATAGCGTCAGGTGACAATTAGGTGATGCGCGGCGCTTAGATTCGATTACTTTGACATGCCGGAAACAATAGGCTACTATATTCTGCAGATATTAGATGGTTTTAAGAAAATTAAAAAAAAGGAGTTGATTTGTTGAATCAGACCACCCTGGACGCGTTTTTTAAGTAAAAATTATGTAAGATTTACGCGATGTCGATATTTTTATAAAAGAATATTGACGTTGGTGTTAATTAGATTTATTCCCTAGAAGCTAAGATAATATATATATTCTTTAATTTTTTTAAAAATAAATAATACAGGTGGCTATTTTTTTTTTTAAAAAAGATAATCTCACTTGAATGTAGTTTTTTACGCAAATAAATAAAAAGTGTTAATCCTATATGAATAAGTGTTGACACGCGTATATTTATATAAGCAGAGTAAAAAGCCCGATGCATAGTTAAGGTTTCTGCATCAATCTCTTACAGATAAATAGTAAAGAAGGCATTGCTCTTTTGTTTTACTCTCTAGATATGAATATATATATATATACATTTATTGTCTAATAGTGGATAATTAGTTGAATTAGCTATGGGCCATCTCCTCTGAAGAAAAATCTAAGCAATTTTCGATTAACCTTGCCTGAAGTCTAGGTTGTGCACTATGGGTGTGGATGCATTACAGTTACATCACAAGGTCTTGTTTTATGTACATATATCAATTAAACTAATATGTTAAAGAGTAATCAACTCATCTGTTGGAAATATATTTATTGTTATGCTCGATCGTATTTTAATATACAATTAAATGCACATACTAGTGATGTAAGATTATTAAAAATTAGAATATATTATAAGTATTTTTTAAAAAAGACCTAAAAGCAAATAAAAATGCATAGTTCTTTTTTTTTTAGTACTTCAAGAAACTGAACTGTGAAAATGCAAATGCTATAATATGCTAAAAATGTACGACTAAATCAGTACATGATACATATTCCTTACTAGAAATCCACTGGAAAACAAAATATATTTTCGTTTATTGATTCAATATTTGTATGCCATTTTCAGAATATTCTTAATAGTTCAATATAAAGCAAAGTTCTCTTTGATGAAACAGTGAAGAGGAAGACATTATTGATTTGTCTAGTCAAATGACTGTTTGTTATAGTTTATATGGTTTTTCTTCTTTAAGTTTTTCACTTTAGTCAAGAATAGTCTGATATGCATTTAGTACAAATTAAAAAAAACTATAAACTTGCTTGCAATTCCTGAGTTGCTAAGATATAATTTTCAACATATATGTGGACTTCAGAACCATAATCATAGTTATGATAAGTAGTACATTGACTTCTCACCATGAGGTTCTTCTGTTAAAATGATTAAACATTACATTGCAAGGCAACCTGTTCAACATTTGTTCTTAATTTTTATTCACATTTAAACAAAAACAATAGATATTCTACTTGTATAGATTTTAGATTATAATCTTCAGTTTCATGAAGATTTGAGTGCAATGTGTGTTCAGAGAAATGACAGCAATGCATTAAATTAGACATATATAATTATTATATTGATATACCAAGAAATAATATAAATAAACTTGAAAAGTGTAAGAGCCAATCACAGTGTATGAAAATTCACTATCCAATCATTCATACCATGTGACAAAACTGGAAATTGTTCTGCAGTACACACATTTATACAATAATCCTTTATTATCATTTGCTTTGGAAGACCAGTAATTGAAAACAAATGCTCATATTAATAATGATTACTATATCAATATAAAAATGTGAATATTCAATGCTGTAGTTTTCTATAAATCATTCTAATTCATTATGCACATGCACTAAAGGACTGAAGAAAGAACCTTTTGATTCCTCTTTGAGACCATAAAAAAACAAAGCAGGGAATTTTCTTAATTTCCACTCCATATTTTCTTGACATTGCAGCTGTTATTACTATATGATTATTCATATAATATATCAACATGGATGGGCTGCTCACCAACATGCATCAATCAGTATGGTGAGTTTATTGGCCTGTGATTACGGATCAAGGCTACCATTTGTTAATTTACTTTTATTTAAAGACTTATAACTGCAGATCACTTTTAAGTGAAGAAAGATTGCAAGAGTTGGAAAATAATTATCTAATAGTAAATGAGGCCTTATTGAACTTGGTGAAGTTATAAAAAAATGGGAAGGACAATTGATTTAACAAGTGATCATATATTGTCCTACAAAGGCACAGATGTTAGAAGAATAACATTGTGTAGATTAGTGGTGTATACGACAGAATGACAGGGTTAGTTATACAACTTAATAGTAGATATCAAATGCAGAGAATTCAGATTTATATCTCAACAACCATTCATTATGATGAAGAAATATAAAATTTTTATATGGATAAACAAATAGCTTTTGATCAGACCAAACAACATTTTAAACTTGTCATGGGAGACTTTAATATTAGAATTGGTAAATAATTAAAGATATGCTATGTGTAAATATGATTATGATAGAAATGAAAGAGGACATAGACTAGTGGAATTTGCAGTTAAAAAACAACTTTTATATTATGAACTCTTTTTTTGAAAAAAAAATACTAAATGGAAATAAACATGGAAGCATCCAAATGAAGGTATAGAAGAATTGGGTTATATTTCGATTAACAGAAAATATGTATTTCAAGATTGTCATGTTGTTAATAAATTCAACATAAGAAGGGATCATCAATTAGCAAGGTAATAGGATATATGTTAATGCAATACTAGAAACAAAAATTAATAAGAAAAATAGTATTTACAATTGATATTTTTAATTTTCAGAAATATTCCAATAAATTTAAAAAATCACAAATCATTTTCAAATATTAACAGATTTTGAATATGGTTTAGATTTGAAATGAAATAAGAAGATAACTGAAACATTTTTTAAAACTGCAACAAAGATAGTTGGTACAAAAAAGTAATAATTGATCAGTTCTACTGAGACATGACAATTTATGATAAAGGAATGTGAAAATATATGAAAATATGCATTAAGAAAGAATGAATATCTATAATTTTCAATACAATTTTCTATTGAGACATGATAATTTATAAAGAAGGAATGTAAAAATATATAAAAATAATGCATTAAGAAGAAATGAATATCTAGAATTTTATAAAATGATATAAAAAAAAACTAATAATGATATAAGAAAATATAATTGTGAATTAGTAAGGAAAGTTATAAGAAAAGAATAAAGGTTTCAAGAAATGTAAAATCATTTAGGTATTTGTCAGGAAATTTATTTCTGCAATAAAAAGAAAAGATGGAATACAAACTTTATCTCAAGATAAATAAAGCTTGTCTTCAGGAAACTGTGGGTTTTAATTAACCAAAAGTACAATCTGGATTTAAGATAAATACAACTCATCTATAGAAAACCTGAATTTTAATCAACCAAAAGAACAAAGCTACATTTAAAAGTGTTTTTAGCAGAGAGGATCACATGCAAATTTGAAAAAAATTATTAAAAATAATTAATGAATATGAGTTACTGTTATGCTTTGAATTTGTAGATTATAAAAGGAATTTGATTCTACATTGGATCATCAAAATATAGATCTGGAATATTGTCTAATTCTAAAGAATATTTTGTCTAAATGCAACAGCAATGATTAAATCAAGTGGCACTATTAAAAAGATTAACACTGAGAACACATACAACAGGATGATTCCATATCTGCACAAAAAATTTAAAATAGTTTTACAAGAAATATTTTGAGAATTAAAATGAAAAATTGTAAGTATAAAAATAATTGAACCTTTTTAAATTGATCTAGATTTGTGGATGATGTGATTACTTTCAGAGCTTCAGGAAAGGTTGTAAGAATTATCAGATGGAAGTAAAAAGTAGGACTGAAAGGCTAAAACAATTTTCAATGGATTTTCTCAGAAAGAAGAAAATAAAAATTGATAATGAGGAATTTGAAAAAATTATCATTAAAAATACCTAATCAGATTACAAATGGATATATATACATGAATAAGCATTTATTTTATAACGTCTTGTATATGATTTAGTTTCGTTTAGAGTGGCGTTTAGTAAATTCTAGAAAATTTCATTGGCGTCATTCATACAGACATTATATATAGTAATTTAAAGTGACTATTATGTGGTCACGCCTTCATTACAACTACTTTAGATTTGCTCATATATAAACATTTGAGTCGTAAGGGTAAGAGGATTCCTTTGGATTCCTTTTTACTCTTATACAAATACTATATCATGTGGTTGTTCGAAGGTATTCATTTATTAATAACATTCTCACAGCATCTGCGCAATTAGCTTAACAGGCTGTCATTCTATCGTAAATGGATATATAATAAATGAAATTAATCATAGAATTAAAATTGGTTGGAGTGCTTTTGGTAGAAACAACAATATTAAAAGAAAATATGCCCATGTGTTTAAAAAGGAAAGTTTTTAAATAAAAGTATTTTACCAGATCTGACTTATGAATCTGAGTTTTGGACACTTAGAAGAGCAATATAGAGGCTTCAGATCACTCAATGAAATATATAGAGATACATGTTAGGAGTAACAAGAAGAGGTCAAAAGTAAAATGAGAGAACAAACAGGTGTTACTGATATCATTGAAAGAAATGAGACAAGTAGAATTATGCTGGTCATAATTTTAGAAAAAATGGTATTATATGGACAATTAAAATCTTACATCAGATTTCAAAGATTATAAAAGATCTAGAAATAAACTAAATGTTGAGATTAATATGAAAGTATGCTGGGATGATGTGAAAAAGAGGAGCTAGATATTAGAAAAACTGCATTAAACTTGAAGATACCTTTATTCTGCAGTGGATTGATAATGGTTGATGATGGTGATGAGGCACTAATGAAAGCAAAGTTATATAAACTCATCTTATTAATTAAATTCTTGATTAAAGCAGCTGAAAATAATAAAAATAAATCTGGAAAAATGTAAACTTCAGTAACTGTATATGGAACATTCACTGTTCCATCAGTATATTGTTTGAAAAAAATAACCAATCATGGTTGCTATATTTACATAATTTGTTACTGGCACTCCAAGGCAGCTAATGAGAAGTTACTGTTTTTAATTCATGTAACATGCAGGTTTATTGGTTAATTTTTCCATATGATATGGTGATTAGATAATGTTTCATGTATTGTGATTGAAATTTGCCATTGCTCAGGTTTATTTATATTTTTTCTAAATGATTTTAATATACTAATTAAACATTTCAATGTAAGATTTAAACAATCAAGGTTTAATTAATAAAATATATTTTTATGATTCTACCTCGATTTATATTTGCCATATTGAAACTGTCTGATTCACTTGAATATCAACAGTATGATTTCATTAATATAATCTTAATGTTTGCTACATGTTTTGTTAATATCTCAAGATGTCTAAAGATGAAAAATTGTTTAACCAGTTTTTTGACATGTTATAAAAAGTGAATAGTAATTTATGCATTATGATTAAAGCTTACATTTCCCCAGGTTTATTTAAATTATTTCTAAATCCATTAATCTATTAACTATATATTTTGTTGATGATGGTTTAATTTTTTAAATATTCATATTTTTTTCATTAGTTTTTGACAAATTGGATTACATTATTACTTTTCTTAGTCATCAATTATGCCATTAAATAAAATAATCAGAATTGTTTTTAGTTTGTTAAAGAATGAATAAATTAATATTCAGATTATTTAAAGCTAAAAATTTTATTTAGAATTTAAAATAATATTTATAACCGTAAAAAAATGACAGAAATGAATTTTATCTGTAATAAATATAAAAGAATTCTTTTCCAACCAATTATAAATTGTTGTCACTAAATGACTGGTTTCTTTTAATTTACAAGTTGCAGCACCAAATGTTGTTGATTTCTCTTATCTTTTTTAAAAAATAAAATTCTAATATCTAACAATAATTTTTTTTTTAAAAAATAAAATTATAAATATGTAAATAGTTATGGAAAATGTTTGTTTTCATTTTCAAAATATAACACAAAAGAATAAATATGCTCAAAGTTTTTGCAGGCGCTCTCTTATCTTGAGAATTAGAAACCATCACAGCAATACAAGGATGGAAAAACAACTTCTTTGAAATAAAAGTTTATCTGTAAAATATTGACATTTTTATATTGTTTTAAAATTCAAATATAAATATTTAGTTCTATTTTTACAATAAAATGATTGTAAAAACAAGAAGGCTAAAAATAGCCACAAGAGAGAGATCTAAAGTTGACTACAGGAATACAGCATAGTAATCTAGCAAAGAGTTATATAAATATGCCTTATCTACATTAATTGAAATAAAGATTTGTTACATCTATGTAAATTCTGGGAAGTATTTCAAAGCAGTAGACAATAAGAGGTTCTTTTTAAAATATACATTCTGCAATAGATTAGTGAGTTTTTCAATATATCATGGAGAATAGATATCAAATATTTTATACTCTATGATTAGAGATTATGTTTCCAGGTTTATCTATATTATTTTTAGGTATATATCAATACAGTGTTTATTGCTCAAGGTTTAATATTATTAATAAAGTGAATTTTTATAACTTTGATTTGATTAGTACTTAATCATACTGAAATAAATTGATTTATAAAAAGTAGTTATGAGAATTCGCACTTAAATAACTATTTGATTTTACATTATAAGTATAAGATGAGCATTTACTTTATTTCCATGATTGTTATAGCACTCCAAAGTAATTGATGATAAGAAATAGCTCCCAAAATGTACATATTGCAGGCTAACTGGCTAGTGTTTTTCTATATGGGATAATGACTAAATATTGAATATTTCAAACACTGCCATTTTCTCCTGGTTTATTAACATATTTATAGATAATAATTAATATGTTATAATAAAATAATTTACATAACTAAAATATGAGTGTTTTTTATTTAAACTTTCTACAAAAATTATTATTTTTTCACTATATTTGATAAACTTTTTTCACACACATATATAACAATTTTAATAAGTATGCAAATAAATTATTGCTATTAAGTATTGTACTATTATTTTAGGTACAATGTGTAGTGCATTAGTCTAAAAGAGGATTATTAAAAGAAAATTATATTTAAAAATATAATATAATTTTAATATAAAATTAGATTTTTTTAATTTAATAAACAATAGGTATTATTTTTATGTAACTACCTTAGTGAAAAGTAAAATAAATACTTGCAGATTTTATTTTTGATAAAAATAAAATCAGAACGTAATTTAAAAAAAAGTGAGGTGTGACATTTGATCCCCTCTAATTAAAGATGGCTGATGAAAACTGATTGTCAAGATAAACTTGGTAAATAAAATATGAAAGTTAATAATGGTAGAAAATAAATAAAGTTGGTAGGAAGTTAAATCTAGGCAGGATAAAAAAGAAAGGTGTAAACAGGTCATGTGCAGTGGACTCAAACTTTTGGATATTAAAAGAAAAGGGCAATCCACAGAGCAGATATTGTCAGTCTCATCCTTGTTTTTTTCCAATGCTACTTCTGAAATAGTAGTTTTAAAGCCGTAGGAAAATATATTGCTGTGTATTTGCCATTTACTTGGCATTTGATCTTAATCAAATATGTTACTAAATGGATACCATCACTGATGCTTCCTTCCTCAGTGATAGAATGTTTTAATACTGATACCATGCCTATGTAAGGATCAGTCTATGAACCAGCTAGTAAAAATAAACCTACTCCAACAATATCAAATGGATATTGCAGAAAGAAAATCCATGGCCATGGTATACCTACATCTAGTACTATTAAATATCCACAGAAAGTTTGGGTAAGGTAAATAAGAACTGTATATTCATTTTCTGATTTTAACTAAAATAGACAAACTCTTAATATATGAATTGAGTTAGTATTAGGATTAAAAAGGACTTTAGAACCAAGTTAATATTTAAGATTAATATAGTTATTATAACTTTTAGATGTTAATGAGTTATTTACAACAATACATTATATAGGTGTATTGTATGTTAATACTAATGAATTACAAATTTATTTATTAATTCTATGTATTAAGTGCCAGATAGCATTCTTCCTTTCAGAGTTTCTCATTTATAAATGCAAATACACTTGATTATTTAATAAATCTCTGTACATCAAAGCTGATGCAAGAATTGAGGCAGTTTAGTCTTCATTAATTGACTATGTGGCAAGTGATTTATGGATATCCTTCATTAAGCACTGACATGAAGAAATAACAAATAAATAAAACTGCTGCTAGTCATAGTTCACTCTGACATTATATTTATATGACACATGCTCAAGGGTAGATTAATCAGGAAATATAGTTGAGTTTTCTAACACTTACTTCTTATTGAATTAAAAAAAGGAAGTGCAATTTGGTTAATCACATATATTTGTAAATATAGTATATAAAAGTGTATAAAACACCAAAGTTACCTAAAAATGGTACAATGGCATCCTAACATGAGGTCTCAAATCAAGTTCGGTGATGTCCAAGGAGGGACTTTGACTTGGTAAAGTAAAACTCATAACCTAATATAGGTGTAAATTTATATAATAAGTAATCAATTGTTCTAATGTTTTTTTTATTGTTTGTCAGTTTTAAAAGAGCTTAAGCAGTTGAGATATTTTAGGGAGTAAAAGTAGGCAAATAGATGGTGAGAGAAGGAATCAATGAACAAAAGTGACAACAAAGGGAAGAGGAATTGGTGAGAATAATATTGAATTG
The DNA here is from genome assembly GCA_028023455.1 of Epiperipatus broadwayi. Classification (NCBI taxonomy): domain Eukaryota; kingdom Metazoa; phylum Onychophora; class Udeonychophora; order Euonychophora; family Peripatidae; genus Epiperipatus; species Epiperipatus broadwayi. The sequence goes on from JAQFVV010000062.1 coordinate 3,045,733, forward strand.
AAATAGACAATTAAGTAGAGTGAAATAATTAAATTTGTTTTTAAAAGAAAAAAAAAGAATTATTTTGATTTTACAAAAAATAATATTAGTACAAGCACTTACAAAATTAAGAAGTGGCAAGAAATTAATAAAACAATGTCAGAAGGCAGAAATAAAGAAATAAAACAAGATGTTATGCCAGCAATATGGGAAATGTTCAGGGAGCAATAGTAGAATGGAAGAATGAAGCCAACAGTGAAATGAGAGAATTTAAGAAGGACATAAAGGCCAAAATGATAGAAATGATGAAAAAGATAAAAAAATGGTTAAGGAAGTTAAAGAAAATCCTTGTGAGACCAAAATAGTGAGAAGAGATATAAAAGTAGCAGAACAAGTAATGGAAAAAGAAAAAGATAATAAAAAGGCATTCAAAGGGAATATATAAATAAAAGTATGGGGAAGGTCACCATAAAGAACAAAAGAGTCAGAAAATATCAACCATGGCAAAATAAAAAAAGAGAGGCTAACCACCAACAACCACCATTACCAAAGGAGAGGCAGATTGGGGCTAATGTAAAGTGAGAGGAAAAGTAGAGAAACCAAGATCAAAAGCCCAGTTGTTACAGAAAGGGTAGATAATTTAATTTGTGAATGGGATGGAGAGACAAATTTCTTATTGCAGGAATGCTCCACAATTCCAATACAAATGAACCATATGAATGTATGTGTGCTGCTTGACTCAGGCAATTAGATGTCAGTGATGTCCAAGGCTATGTACAAATGTATCAGCAACCAAGATCCTGGGTATTTGAACTCTATCCATAAAATTAGTGCAGATGATGTTAGAAAACAGTAGAAAGGTTAAGTTGGGTACCAAACAAGTCTGTGTACCAATAGGAGTGGGGAAAGTGTATATACATAATATATTACTGATCCTAAAGGAATTGGTACATGATATAATATTAGGCTTTGATTTTATGCACAAAATAAGATGTATAATAGATTACAAAACATGTAAGGTTACTTATGAAGGAGAGTTATAAAATTTCTGGCCCCAAGATTTGTGTGTTAATTAAGGTATGTAATGTACAATGCAAGGCAGAGTGGCAGGAGGTGGATGCCAAGATTAGAGAAACTATGAGTAAAAGAAAAGAAGAATGGAAAAGGGGTCTAGAAAATCTTTTTCATCAGTACACAGGTTCAATTTTTCAGAAATACCTGGAATTATCAAAGTGTATGAGCATAGAATAAAGATTGTAGACAGTACAGCATACAATGCTTGATCATATCTAATAGTCCCTCAGTATAAAAAGCAAGTGGAGAAGTAGTTACTGCAAATGGTGAAGTGAACAATAATATCCAAAGGTTTGTACCATATAACATTTCTCTGGTGATTGTATAAAAAGGATGTTTCTGTGAGACCTTGATTGGATGCTAGGTAATTACCTTGCCTGACCATAATATTCCTCCACTCATTAATGAGTTGCTAATCAAATTTAAAGGGGAAAATATTTTTTTCACATTGGATTTGACTGCCAGTTATTGTCTGATAAGATTACATTCTGCTAATCATCAATATATGACTTTTCAGTACAATGGGATTTCATATTAGTGCAATAGAATGCCTTTTGGGTTAAGGAATAGTGGAGCAGGACTTTTGAAGTGTTTAAACTGAGTATTATTACCAGACATTAAGAACTTAGTCATCATTTATATGTTATGTGATCTTTACATTTGACAATATGATGGAACACCTCCACCATTTACAAATGTTTTTCCAAGTGTGAAACCAAAGGTATCTGAATCAACTTGCAAGAGGCATATAATTATGAAAGAAGTGTTTTTTATGACATCTGGTAAGTAGTAGGCATATTAAGCACACCCAGAAAAATACAAGCAAAAAGGGATTTTTACACACCCTGCACAAAAAGTTTAAAGAATTTCTAGGATTGTATAATTTCAATAATGTTCTATAAAAATTTTGCAATAGACATGTATCCCTGTTACAATTATTACACAAGGACATGCCCTGGAAATGTACACCAGAACAGAATGAAGGGTTTGAATGCATTAAGGAAAATTTCTTCATCAAGTGTTGTTGTCATACCCTGATTTCAAGAAATCATTTATCATATAAACTGATAGCAGTAACTATGTACTGGGAGATAACTTGTTACAGACTTAAGAGGATGGCAGTCCATGGGTGCTGTAATTTATTAGCAGACTCTTGAAAGGTCATTAAATTAATTGCTCAGTCACTGAGAAAGAAGTGGTCAGTAGTATGGTCATTCCAAAAATTTTGGCAGTTCCAATTGGGATCAGATGTGATCATTGTTACAGACCACAAGAATCTAGATTTTCTCAACCACAATTATTTGAACAATAGCCAGTTGATCTACTTGATACTGTTCCTGCAAGAATTTAATTATATTGTTCAATATTGTGTGGGACCTGAAAATGTAGTATATAAAATCCTAAGATTATCTAAAAATAGTAGACTTGAACTTTTGATTATAAAAAGAAAGGGCAATCCACAGAGATTGTTTTTATTCTTATTCTTGATCTTATCTTATTCTTATGCTACTTCAGTGCATTTTCATCATTAGAAAGTCACAGGAAAATGTATTGTGGTGTGCTTGTCATTAACTATGGATTTGATCTTAATCACATGTGTTGCTAAATGAATATGATTCTGGATGTTTCCATCCTCTTCTGAAGTCGATAGAATGTTTTGATAGCCATGGATTTGGTGCACTTTGGGTAGAGTTTTATTCTTATTTGAGGTTTGATCATAAAATAGGCATGGCATCAACCAAAAATATAAAAATTTATTCTGTATCACTAAATCTAAATGTTTATATTCACTGCTACATATTTAATAATCTTAGTTTATTCATACATATCATGAAATTATTAGAATTTACAGTTTAATTATGGAGTTTTAATATTTGATTTATTTATTATGTAATAACATGATGGTCATATAAAATAATTTTTTTTTTTATCCAATTGATAAATTAACATTATTACAAGAAAAAATATTACTTACATTTATTAAAATGATTCTATAAAAGTCTGACTTGTTGATTATTTTTATAGTATGCACATTTGAACTTAGTTGCTCTGTGTATAAAAGTATATATATTGTGACAATCCTTTTTGATTATGTTTGAATAATAATAATAATAATAATAATAATAATAATAATAATAATAATAATTAATTTATTTAACATACAAAACTACAGCATTAAGCCAATTACAGAATTGCACTATAATAATAATAATAATAATAATAAAAATAATAAAAATAAAAAAAAAAAAAATAAAAAAAAAAAAAATAATAATAATAATAATAATAATAATAATAATAATAATAATAATAATAATAATAATAATAATAATAATAATAATAATAATAATAATAATAATAATAATAATAATAATAATAATAATAATAATTCAATTTATTTAACATACAAAACTACAGCATTAAGCCAATTACAGAATTGCACTATAATAATAATAATAATAATAATAATAATAATAATAATAATAATAATAATAATAATAATAATAATAATAATAATAATAATAATAATAATAATAATAATAATAATAATAATAATAATAATAATAATAATAATAATAATAATAATAATAATAATAATAATAATAATAATAATAATAATAATAATAATAATAATAATAATAATAATAATAATAATAATAATTCAATTTATTTAACATACAAAACTACAGCATTAAGCCAATTACAGAATTGCACTATAACAACTGTACAATAATATACATAAATAATATACATAAATGAGTAAAAGTGATAAAAATAATATAATTATATGCCATACTTTTTTATAAGTAACAAATTTTTTAAAGTCTAAAGAAAAAATATTTTCATTAGTAAAATCATTAGGTAAAGGTGAAAATTTTAATATGTTAGAGCGACAAACTTTAATGTAAAATAAAATAAATGTATGTGTTTTATGTAAACAATTATTAAAAGTAATATTTGAAATTTTGTTAGTTAATATAATTTTTGATTCACAAGGTTATATAAAATTTTAAGATCTCTCATTTTTCTTCTAATGGTTGGGAATAGATAATGGTCATTTAACTTAAGGTACTTAGAAAAATGGTCATGAACCAACTGAATTTTAATAATATCTTGTTTGGAACTGGGATTCCAAACAACAGATCCATATTCTAAAATAGGCAAAACTAAAGAGAGAAATAATTTATATTTTGTAAAACTACTAAATTGTCTACCATGCCTTAAAATTGCACCATAATTTTAAAAGCCTTATTTACTACATTTTCAATATGATGATGAAATATCCATTGCTTGCAAAAATAATTCCAAGCTCTTTCTGAATATCAACAAATTTTATATTATGATCTTCAATATAATAAGGACATTATCATTTCAGATTTTTTGGAATAAGAAACTGTTGAACACTTATCCATATTAATATCCATTTTATTATCTCTACATCATTTCACAAAATTATTAATATCTTTTTGTAAGAATATGCAATCATTAATTGAATTGATATTCCTAAAAATTTTACAATCATCTGCATAACATAAAATATGCAAAAATTCCAAACTCTCTCCCAAATCATCAATATAAATGTTAAACAATAATAGTGCAAGGATACTGCCTTGAGGTACTCCTATATTACAATAATATGGATTAGAAGAATTATTTTTAAACTTTACATAAGCTGTGCTCTTCTTAATAAAAGATTCAAAACATGCAACTGAATTATAGGAAAAACCTAATTTATACATTTTAAAAAGCAACCTGGAATGATCCATTTTATCAAATGCCTTGGATAAATCAAAATAAATAACATCTAAATGATATTGATTCTCAAAGGCATTAGCAATGTAATTAGTTATTGTTAAAAGATTAGTTTCAGTTGATGTTCCAGGTAAAAAACCATTTTGCACAGGAACCAAAATCTTATTTATGTCATTAACAATTTTTTTATAAACACATCTTTCAAATATGTGTGCAACTGCATGAAGCACAGAAATTGGTTTATAATTATTAACATTATCTTTTGAACCATTTTTAAAAATAGGTATAACTTTGGCAAGTTTTAGAGAGTTAGGAAAAATACAATTTTTAATTGAACAGTTAAGAATATAACATAAAGGAGCAGTAATATATTCTACACAATCTTTATAAATGAAAGAAGGTATATTGTCATAACCTATACTTAAATATGTTTTGAGTTCTTTGTTAGCTGATATAATATCACTATTGTTGAAACAATGGATAGAAATGCTATCATTAAAACATCCCTTAGTCAAATTAAACCCAGACAGTTGAGGAGAAGGAGAAGAAGGAAAAAGAGGAGGAGGAGAAAAATAATAATAATAATAACAACAACAACAACAATGACAATAATAATAATAATAATAATAAAGAGATCCAATG